>CM045451.1:29476258-29922602 GCA_024666655.1 Dascyllus trimaculatus
ATTTTCACAACCTACTGTGATACATTGCATTGAGGTTGATGTAGTTTTTGCACCATACCTTTGGTTCTGCTGCATTGATCTAGATCCACTGTTCATCGTAAGTGCATGGTTTATAAGTCTAATGGTAAATTGGTGCAGCATCCTTTTAAACACATCAAACTTTTGTCACAGTTGCCTGATGAAAGAATCACATGCTTTTTTTTTTAGGTAACATTACCATACCAGCATCTTCTACTTTAATACTATTGTCATTAATAATATTTCACATGCTCAGTTTCAGCACAGCAAATCTTAAAAAGACACCAACTATCAATATATATTTACATTTTTTTGTTTTTCCGATTTAAGTTATGCTAACATTTAAGATCAAGCCACGCAGCAGGAGTGCAACTGAAAATTTTAATACATTTTTCTGCCAACACCATTGATTCGATGGTTTTTGGTATTTGTATGAGTCCACTATAAATTCCTACATCCCATATGCAGTTATCATTGGGGGGAGGCATGAGTGAACGTTTTTTGGTTTTACACCTGCTGTAAATAGCATGTGTCTTCATTTGTTCTTGCCAACAAGTTGATGTCAATTCAAATAATATTACAGAATAAACTAATAAAACATACTATTAACTGACCAAAGAACCACTTTACAAATGCACGGTTACTCAAACAACATTTCCTTTCCTATAAAAAGCAAAAGGTAGAACTGTTCTCACCCTGAGTTTTGGATTTATTTGCTGTGTGATGGTGAATTTGGATTCTATTTATCTGTATAGTGGTGATGACAAAAGTCTCCAAACGTGCAAAATGCTGTAACCTTCTATATGTTGATTGTATCACTACAGGATGTTGGAAAAATGCTTCAGTAAAATAGATGACTCTAGTCTGTCACATTCATTGTACTGTGTCCCTAAAGTGGACGTGAAATAGCAAGTCACCCACCAGGTGGCAGGTCTGACCTGTTAGGAAGCTATGCTATGGATCAGGCCTTGAGTGTCATGCGTGCACAAAAGATTCTATACATTCTTCTGCCCAGCATCAAAGATGACATTTGACCCTTTCCTGTCCTCATGTACTGACCCCAAAGACATACTGTGGACAGTAAATCCTCACTTCAGTCAGTCTGGCAGCTGACTTACTGGACTTACAACCAAGTCATTCAGCATCAAATATTACCTGTAAAACTGAACCTACACTACAAGATAACGATGTGGAAATCAGGGCATTTCAACATAAGAAAAATGACCAATGTTGCTGCACAAAGAGAGAAGGAAAACTATGAATTGCTGCAGCAGTGCCATGAGAATTTAAAAAAAAAACACTTATAATGCTCTTCAGATAGGAACATCTTAAAACAGGTGAGCTGAGTTAAGTGCATAAGTGCATATCTCATTCCCAAAGGAGTTTCCCCACTCTTTAACGCAACATCCTAAAGCCGCCACTTGGTATTAAGATCCAATGATATTTAATTGAAGCTCTGACTTAACACCAGGTTGTAACAAGCTCTCAATCTCATTTTGCAGGGCCTATTCCCGCAGGTGATTACAAAAGTGTCTAAGCTTGTCTAATACGTAATTAGAAAGATAAAGTAATTTAAAAGCTCATTTAGAGATCTGAAAAGCTGAGTGTATTTTACAGACAGCTGACAGGACACGAAATAGAACGCCAGTCCCATAGCGGGAGACGCCTCAGCTGCACATCCACAACCACCACATAGGCTACACCTCAGCCAGGAGTTATACAGTGACTTAGGGAAATATTTGTGTGATACATACGTAGAAATTCTCACTGATGCTATGTTTTAACACCAATAATAAAAACATGGTCTTAGCTACTGAGAATTACGAGTCAACAGCCAAACTAGCTTAGCATAGAGGTGTTTTTAGCTAAATGGAACCGTCTAATTTCCAGTTTGTGTCCCTAATGTTTTTACATATTCAGTTTACTGATGTATCATCAAAGCACTTGCATCTGGATGAAAACATGATTTGTCCTCTGAATTTTTCCGTATTTCCCAAGTTGCGCCCCTGTTTTTGAACTAAAACAAAGATGGCAGCCTGCTAGCTACCTGGACAGAAAACAGAGACACAACTAACAAAAGAAGCTCAAAATTTTTTTAAAAAATTTAGTCTTTAGGAACTCTAAATATAACTAGAACACTGCTAGTTCTTAAAAACCTTTGGTTCTTAATACCCACATTTTAAAATTTAGATATTTGGCAGGTATGCTATGCTATGCTATGCTATGCTATGCTATGCTATGCTATGCTATGCTATGCTATACTATATCTCCAATGCTAGAATGTCCTTTGCCTACAGATAAGACGGTTTTACATCTGCTTGAATTAGATTATTTTACATCCACATGAAGCTAACACGAGCCACATTGGCTGCTCTTTTCCTATTATCAGGATGGTAACATTACCAAAGTCACTGCTAACATACCCATTAGCAGGTACAAATTGACACTTTGCTGACATTTGGTAACTGAGAAGGTAGTGGACAAATTAAACTTCTGACATGACAATGGTGCCGGATTCAATGTTAAGGATCACTGAATTAATTCAAATGAACTTGGTAAGAAACAGAGATGTCAGTACTAAATTTCCTGGCAATCCACACAAGATTATTTCTGTGTTTTAATAGTCTTGCATAGACAGGCCTGTCTCCAGACCTTAGACCCATTTTTATTCTACTGTATGGGGAAAACTAGAATTATTGACTCATGTTTGTATGCCTCTGCCAATCATTTAAGTTACATTTTACATTTGTCTGTCCAGGCTTGACCTTGGACCTTTCGGATACAACATTTCAGAAAGAATTAATTGTCATAATTAGCAATCACTTTTTAAATTATGTCTACAAACGTGATTTGTGAGGTTAGAGTGGCCTTGACTTGGACCACAAAAATCTAATTAATTCATCCTCAATTCCAAATTAATGTCCTCCTCGGTTTTCTAGAAATGTCACTGAAATGGGATAGGCAGATGGGCACACTATCGGATACCAAAAAATGGCTGCGACTGCCACCACCAGTGGGCAAACATGCAAGGAAATCTCTGTTAAACACCAAATGCTGTAAACATAATCATTGTAGATCTCTACCAAATGCCATAAGCAAACCTGACTTATTGCCTGATTGAAATCTTTGTCTAAATTTTCTATTTTCAGCATGTATGTCACTAGCTCAGAGAGTATCATTGTTGTTAATAAAATAATAAAGTGGATTTTGGAAATTCTAGCACATAGATAGCACAAAGGAAGGAGAATGCCACATGAAATGCAATGGTTTATATGCCCAGTCTTCATCAAGTGACTCAAACTAGCCTTTTCATGATGACTTTATGTGCATGAGTGTGTAATCCTTCTACTGGATCCAGCCAGAGAACAGTGCAGATCTCCTTCAGCCACACAGCAGGTCATCACTAATAAGAACTGTCCATAGTCCACTTCTGATGCCCCTCCGGCACAAGCTCATCTGTATACAGTCAGGGATTCAGTAGCAGCCAGTTAGTCAGTCAGCAGAGCCTACAACAAAAGCTCAGCCTCACCCGCGGGTGCTGACACAGCCTGACCTGGCCTTCTGATGGACAGAGGAAGAGAAGTACAGGATGTGGAGGCCGGCCTATTGTAGGTGTTAAAGTTATCAAAACTTCCTCCTCGCCAGGAGCACGGCATTCCAAAACAAACTCCATCAAAGACGTATTGTGTTGAAACGGGCAAACTGAGAACTAGCAAGCTGCCAACATGACAGAGGAGTACTGTACATCACAGTTCATTTCTGCAATATACATATGAGGCACGTTCGCTGTCTGTCTCACTAAATGATGCACTTTATGTCCATCATTATGTCTTCATCATTTCAGAGGAGATGTGAGGTCGCCTTGCTTTTCTACAATGAATGTTGAGTCAGTAATGGTGGCAGCATTAAAAAACATTTGAGTTGGGCTTCACTGTGTTACAGTCATTCCACAGACCTGGGTTAATAGCAGTGACACTATAATAAGATTTATATCACTCAAGAGTGCATTCAGATACCAAATGACTAGTATATTATTGATACAAGTTATGCCATCTCATAGAGGTACTTCAGGTAATTACATATAATGAGGAATGATTATGGCTTGCCGTTTTTAATACACCTATGTCTTTCGATTTATTCGGTCAGTCGTACATGAGGCCTTCTCTGACCATCAGCTGTATAAATGGATCTAACACTTGGCCTCAGGCTATCAACACATCCCAGCGATGGCACCGCTAGCCCGTAGTGTAAATAAGTAATGTGTTTCCAGCATCCCTACAGAAGATCTGGACCTGATCCCAGCCTATTGTCTGAGCAAAAAGAACCACACCTCATACCAGGAAAACTACCGTCTCGTGCCATTTTCCTTGCCGACATGTATGATGTCTATATCCTGTAGAGCTGAGAAATAAAAATCATTGCATATGTACCGTATGCACAAAACGGCACTGCCTGGTTTCCTTTTAACTTACAGTATCGCTTACAAGGTTAATTGTTCCTCAGTGAGCTGACATTTAAAGCTGGCAGCTTGGAAACACAGTAGAAGTGAGCATCACATCCTACTGTACAAGAACAATGACTGGAGCTCTTCTCCTCCTCCTCAGCTGCCACAGAATACAAGGTCATGACTAAAGAGCATAGAAATGTTGGTTTTATGTGATTCCACGGCGCTGACACTTCGACAGAGCTATTTCTCACAGCTACATGTGCATTTAGGAAGGCAGCGGAGACAAAATGAAACTCTATGCTGCTTGTTATTATGTCATGAGCAAACAAGGGCATTCCCACAGAGGACAACAGCCCTGACGTAATAAATGGTCTGTCAATTGTTTTTCATGAGAGTCAACATTATGAATAATGCTCTTTCTTCGCTGCTCAGGAGGATTATTTCAAACAGATGGACAGTCTGGTTTCCAATACAGATGAACCTACACAACATTCACTTGTGCGCGTGTGAAACAGGTGTAAGATTAAGCTCCACGTTATTCCTGTAAAGTCACACGGCTCCATCTTTTCTTCAACACAGTGACCACACACACACAGCAGGCGTGTTTACCCTGCAGCCACTCCTAAAGTCTCATCAGAATGAAAAACCACGAATTGTCTCTGCAAAACAAGTGATTAAAGTATGCAAATTGGTGCCTGTGCATGTGGTGATCCAACAACAGGATAACTTGACAGTGCAAATGCCTACTGTATGGACAGCTAGAAATGGAGGAACTTCAGAGGCTGTGTCACACTACCTAATTCTACTAGAAAAGAGACATCTTCAAACAGGTAATCAGGTTAGACGGTTAGTCAAGAGTAAATGGTAAAAAGACATATTTTAGGGGCAACACGTGAACTTATTTTTCCTTTCACAGCTCAGCTAAAGAGCGCAGGTTGGTGAAGAACAGTATCATGTGTGAGAGTAATATGAGGGGTTTTGAATGATCCTTACCTGCGATGCGAATCACAGCCCTCTCTGCTGGATCCAGGACCTCCGCTGAGGCGGACTTGGAGCGTTTGACCCTCTGGTGTTTGGACAGGTTCCACGGCAGGGTGTCTCCTGGACAGGGGACGCTGCTCCTCTCTCCATAGCTTTCCTCCAGCGGGGTTCGATCTCTGTGTCTGTCTTTGCGGGTCGCCATCACCTACTTAACGGAGAGATTAAAGGATTGAGTATAGATTGATTTCATGACGGAAGAATGCATACATACACATAATCAGAACAAACAAGGAGAGCCCACGCCATCACGAGGCCTCTCAACCAATGCAGACCGACATGAGCTCAACACAAGCGTTATAAAGCGGTAAATTACAAGTCCTGTGTTGAATCAGAAAACAACTGGAGGTAGTGGAGCAGCACCTGTCCTAAATATTCATGGGCATCATACTCTCCCAAAACTAAATAGACTCCAAGCAACTTCAAATTTTCAGCCAAGTATCGAGCTAATCATTAAACTAATCTGACTGCCAAGAACCAAGGTGTAAAACAGAGACACCCAAATGTTAGTAAACCAGCTGGTTTTCTTCTCTGTGCTGTGAGTGACCTCAGCCTTGCAATGTTTAACCAGCAAGGAAACATATGACGAGATAAACCATTAAATACATAATGTTAAGGAGCAATAAAATGCAAAAGGCAGGGCCGGACACACAGCGTACTCTGTGAAATATTATCAGTAGAGTGTGGAGATGCCTGCAGGGATAGGCTACATGACCGTGATAACTGCACTGTATGGATCTCCATCTGGTCATGCAAAAACGAAGGGTAATGCAGCATTTCTAAAAGCATTTATTGAATTATTCAGTCAGCTCTGCAGCAGCCATGCAGATGCTACAATTTAGAGCCGTTTTCCAAGACATTAATGTATCGTTATTATATGACAAACAGCTTTCTGTATTGTGAGTCATGTACGCTTTTGGAAAGCATGCATGACTGTGGAAAACTGCTTTAAGATGTGGACAGCCATTCAGCGTGTGTTCCACTGTGACTGTGTGCTCAGGCCTGGACCTTTGCCTTTTGGGTTAAATTTTTACCAGTTAAGAGCAGCATTGGTTATAAGCGGCGACTGAGCTGAACAGAAATCATCTGTGTCACTATAAATGACATCATATCCACGCCTATTCTCCCTGGATGGTTTTAAAGCGGGGCAAAGTGTTGTGGGGACATAAACAATCAATGAAAGTATCGCATTAGCAAAATATTTCAGCGCTAAGACGCTTAAATCGGCTTTTATTAACACAAGCATCACTAAATAGCTCACAGCTCAAATGACTGCAATGTGTTAAAACAAATAAGACATAAGTGGTAAACCCAGGATTAAAATACCCCTGGATAATATATACATGGTTTTAATGGTTACTTAGATGGGAAATGCAAACACTGCACTAATGAACCTGAGCTCAGTCAACACACTGACTCATCAGCACCCACAAACACTGTCTGTTGAAGTGCCACATAAAAATGAAGTGGTGCTTCCCTGAGCTGACACCTCCCATCACTTTCTCTCACATCATGACACCAGCGCTTGAATTTCCGTCACCTTATATTTCCTGAGAGGTCCCCTGGAAGCGTGCTTTGACTCGACTACAGCGACAAGTTGGAATATGTATTGCGCCAGCGGACAGTTTGAGTAAGGAAATGTTTCTGTGTTATGGCAGCGGCACACCCACGGTGAGAGATAACTCTGCTGAACTACCTACAGCCCGGTGATGTTACAGCAGGTGATAGCAGCACGGTGACACATCCTGCTCCTGTCACAGTGCAGAGTTCAGCCCTTTGGAGAAGCTATCACACTGAACATGTAAATCTTTGGCAGTGCGGCCAGCATTCGGATCATTATGTCATCTCCAAACAGGGCTGTCATACATAAATGGGCTTTAATTAATTAATCTGTTTCCATGCCAACACAGCAAATATTGTCTCTGGAGCAGAGGTGCTTTACTTGTGGTTGTCGAATACTGTCGGGCAACAGACAATATGCTCACAGCTGAAGATGTTCCACAATGCAGCTTGTATCAGGGGTAAATAAGAGAAAACGTACACTGATATCTATAATAACTCTTTCTAGGAATGTGTGTGTTTTGGCCCATGCCAGTGTTTACCTGTCATTTATGGGTCATTTTTGGGAAGAAAATATTTACACACTGTAAAAAAGAAGTCTCCCATCAGCTTACCTTGTGATTATATTGCATGACAGAGCACACAACAACACAAACTCCCTGTGCTGATGGATTAAAGTACAAGTGCAGCTCCTTGTGCCCACAAAATATATCATACATCAGAGTGATTGTTAGCAGCAGGCCCTCACTTCATCCTCCAAGTGATAAAAGTCTGTCTTAAATTATTGATGCTGTTGTTTCCAATTAAACTGTGCAAATGTCTGTTTGGAAACAGAGGCTTTAATTAGCGCAGCTTATGCTCTAATTGAGACGATACATTCAAGAGACACACGACGCATTAATGTGCTCGGCACCTTGGGGACTCCTGGGACCTTAAATTCCTGTATCTGCCTGCCTGATGCAGCAAAAACGCACACTCCAGAGAAGCCAGTGTGAAACTGGACAACTCCACTGTCACTGTAACCCACCAGATGTTCCATAGCAGTGAGAATGCTCGGTGTCTTACCTTTACTGCTGAGCTGGATCTGTGCGCAAAAGCCTGTCAAGCAGCCATGAACGCCGGCGCTTCACTGTGCGTCCTGCAGGAAATCGCCAACCAAAACAAATAAGAGTCGCCGAGAGGCCGCGTGTGTGACGGCGCATTGCATGTGTGTGTGTGCGTGCGTGCGTGTGTGTGTGTGTGTGTGTGCCAGTGAAGCAGTTGAAACAGCCACTCCTTTGACAGGAGGCAGGGCTGCTGGAGGGAGACGAGCCGCCGTGCAGAATCCGCAGTCATCTGTGCTGCTCCTCCACCTCTGCTCGCCCTTTCTCGTCCGGCATCCCTCCCTGCATGGCGACACCTCTCAGCTCAAAGGTCGTCTAATCAGTGTTGCATCTGACGTCTCTCTCCTCCCGAAGAAAGCCGCGACAACCGGGTTTTAGATCTCAATTAATCCAGGAAACGGAGGACCGCATGCGTCCTCTCTCGGACGCTCGATCCGCACCGCGAACCTGCTTCGATCCGGAGTAAATTGCCGGTGTGTCTCCAGCAGCAGAGTCTGGTGCTGCGGTGGAAAAGCTGCATGACTCACAGTTCGATTAGTTTGCCTGCCTGTCCCGGGCTGAGCGTTGTTGTGTCTGCAGGATAATGCAGAGGGCAGATTTGGAGAAGCTGTAATGAGCTAAATGAATGGGAAGAGAGCAGGATGTTTAATTACAGACAATCTACATTGAGTGTTATATCACATGGCATAAGGAGCCATTTTTACAGAAATTGCCAATTTAGTGCTCTTCCAAAAATTCCTTGACTCTACATGGGGCTATAATCTATTAGACTGGGTTTGTGGAACATGCACAGTATATGACCTCAGGCTGGGATCAACATTTGTATGTAGGAGACACTTCAAAAAGCCTCAACTGGAAACAAGGACCACAATTCCTGTTTTGGGCATAACTGTATACCATAAAGCCTTATCTCATAGTCCACAAAAACTCAAATGTTTTGCGCAATGAAAGGAAAAAGGAAGGCACACATGGCAGACGCATCCAAATGCGGCTGTTGCCCCATGAACCTTACTCATCTGACCGGCAGCGTCTGGCTTCTAGGAGTCAAATGGTGCCACCTGTGCTGCATTTTCCTGTCCTGGAGCAACAACACACCAGCTCGAAGCTTTCCTCTCCCTGCAAAGAAATGACGGTTAACATTTGAGTTTTTGTGGACAGTGATATAAGGCTTTATGTCCCAAAATGGGAGATACACCCCTTTTTGAAGTGCCCTCATACATATCATATGCTGATTCCGGCTTGAGGTCACAGTGTGTTTGTATGGTCCAGAACTCTCAAGGGTACTCCAAAAAGTTCTGAGCCTCACCCGGAAACCCCCAAAACTCAAATGTTTCTCATCATTTCTTTGCAAGGAGAAGACAGCTGGCATGCTGTTGCCCAAGGTCACTGCATCTATCCAGGTGGCAGTGTTTGGCTTCTACTCAGAGCCGGTCCTACCCAGTGTGGCGCCCTAGACGAGATTTTATATGGCGGCCCCCCTCCATCGGCAATTTACATACGCTTACAAAAGAAATCAAATAGCATTGTTTTGGAGTAATATTAACTGGGCATTGCTTCACATTTGAATCAATGTGAGCTTTTCCATTTTAGGAGTTAATAGTAATAACTAGTTTTAATATAATTATATTGAAGGGGTTAGCAGCGTTGCCTCACAGCTAGAAGATCCCCGGTTCGCGTCCCGGTTAGGACGCCTGGGATCTTTCTGTGTGCAGTTTGCATGTTCTCCCTGTGCAGCGTGGGTTCTCACCGGGTACTCCTGCTTCCTCCCACAGTCCAAAAACATGTTGAGGTTAACTGATTATTCTAAATTGTCCGTAGGTGTGAATGAGAGTGTGCTTGTTTGTTTCTATACGTAGCCCTGTGATAGACTGGCGACCTGTTCAGGGTGTCCCCTGCCTTCGCCCTGAGTCGACTGGGATAGGCTCCAGCCCCCCTGCGACCCTACAGAGGATTAAGTGGTGTATAGATAATGGATGGATGGATGGATGGATGGATGGATGGATGGATGGATGGATATTGAAGGGGAATTTTTTCCTGATTTTTGTGGCACCCCCTGGAGGCCACAGCACCCTTAGTATTTGTCTGTATTGCCTAATGGACCAGCCAGCTCTGCTTCTATTCCTGGAGTAATAGCATTCCAGCTCTAAGCTTTCCTTTCCCTTTTTCTTTGATTGCTTGAAAAATTTCAGTTTTTGTGGATATATGGCATTTTAGTGTACTGTTATGCCCCAAAATAGGGGCTATGCCTCTTGTTTCCAGGTGAGGCATTGGACTTTTTGAAGTAAACCCAACATGTAAATCAACCAACAGGAAAATGATACATTTTTGATTATAATGAGCTCCCTGGTTACTCACCACAAGGCCAGCACCCCTGTGTCTGCATTTCTTCTATGATGTGCTGTGTAGCATTGTCGAGCACATAAGTGTTTACCTAATCAGAGTCCTGCTAAATATCTTAGGTAAACAATATAATAACAGCTCATTTGAATGCACCAGTTTTTAATCATTTCAGTGAGGTATGATTTTTTTTAAATTATGATTACTTGTATTAGTGATTGTTTTTCCTTTTTCCTGTAGATACCTGAACACCTTCTAGGCTTCATCACATCCTTCATAAAACAGGAATGGAAAAACTGCTAACCTGTAGGACAACTCATGTCCATTCTACGGAAATGTCAAGTGAACAGCAGACACTGTCACAGACCAAAAACTTGAGACTTTTGTTTTTTTTTTTAAAAATCTGTGGGTTTTACTTACTTGGTCAATTAATGTTAAATACTTATATGGTATAAACACAGCAAATATTAAGGAAGTTAGCTAAGTAAAAACTGGCCAGGTTTCCATGGTGGAAATCTGTTTTAACTCCCATGCTTTGTGTGTGTCACAGTTTATTCAAAAAAATTTCTGATTCCACTGCATTTTATCACATTTAGTTTTTATCAATACAGTTTTTTCATCTCAGCCAAGAGTAAAACATTTTTTCATCATCATTTCAATTTGCTGTGCTTCCACTGAGGTTGTTTTTATGATACACCAATTGAAACTATGCATAAAAGCAGGTGGGTGGAAACACACTAAAGCACACCATTATGGCTGCTAATACTGAGGTTTAACACGTATGCAGGGCTATTGATTTTTACCCTGTGGAATCAAACTGTGAATCAGTCCAGTTATGATAACACCGTAAACTCCTGACATCCTTGGCACATATATTAGAACACCACACTGCAGCGCTGCTCCATTAGTGCAGCCTAATGGAAAAAGCACTGAAAAGCCAAGACGTAGTCAAACCCCAAAGCAGAGGCCAGGCTGTACATCAGCTCTCTGATATTTTCACACAATCCTAATGAATTCATTTCTGCTATATGAAATATGTCTCGCCCAAGAGTAGATCACTGTGATAAATTGTTAGATCCTTGCAAATTCGGAGAGCCCTTATCAGGCAAACACTGCTCTCGTAAATGTTTAAATCTTACAAGGATTTTTATTAAATCCTGTCTACTCTAATTATCTGTCTTTTCCTGTATTGTCTGCAAATGTTGTTTTCATGCAAGGCATTTGGTCAGTATCCAGGCTGAAGCTCATATACAGGCCACCCTGTTCAAGGATCCCTGCTCTAAAGATGCGCCGTCACGGTGCCGCTCACCTCTGCCTGTCATGGAGAACTCAATTATCTCGTCCGTGACAAATGTCTCACTCCTCCCTCACAGCCAGATGTGCTCAGCCTTCTGCAGTACATGTACCAGACATTCAGTGACCTGGAAAGGGTGCAGTGGCTGCTGTGGCACGAGAACAGGGAAGAGATCATCTGCACAAAAACAAAAAATCTCTCTAGATGCTTTATAATTGCATGAGTTAAGGGATTCTTTTTTCACACTGTGTCTTTTTATTTAATTCATATGCGACCGTAAAGTACATTATCTTTTTTAAAATATGTTTTTGGGGAGTTTTTATATTTTAACAATAGGGGGAGAGATGAGAGAGACATGCAGCAAAGGGGCGTGAGCTGGACTCGAACTCACGACCGTTGCTGGCGACCTGCACCTACATAGTAACACTCTAACTCAGCGAGCTACACAGCAGCCAAGTACAATATCTTTTAAGGACGTACACTGAGCCAGCATTTAAGATTATGAGCATTAAGGCGAGGTTATGATCATAAAAGCAAAACTGATACCAACATTAAACACAGCTACTTAAAGTGCACTTGAGTTATGAAAAAATGAGGTTTCTATTCTAAAGAAAAGCTTGATTTGCTCACTAGAAACCCTTTGCTCATCTCATAGACGACACACTACAAAGCAGGTAGGTCTTTTAAATTGTTACACAAAGAGGCTGACCTTGTCCGACAAACTGAAATTGATGTGGTGCCAGTTTGACACTTGTTACAGATAAAATACTTTAATGCACTACCTGCACTTACTGTTATCTCCTGTCTGCTTGTATTAGTGTAAATATAGGACACATGGTGATGAGTTACAACAGCAGCAAAAACCTGAAGAGAGTCAAAGGCTACACAGCTTGATAGCAGCAGTTGTAGGACATTGAAGTTATAACCAAGTGCATTTTATAAAGCTTTTTTTTCCCCACTTTACTTGCAACTAACAATTTAACCTGGCCTTATGTGGACGACTTCTGAAGTGACTCCGTTCGCAGGTTGATTTATTTTTCTCTCTTTTGAAGCCCTTACAATCTGACAGCTGGTCACTCTGACTACCCTTAAAATAGCTCCGTGGTCAGGTGTTCCTCAGTAGCAGCGTTTAGAGCTGAATCGTCTTCGAGGTTAGTGCTGAGCAAGGACTGCTGGGACAGGTGCCACTTCAAGTCACACAGAAGGGCCTGAGTCTCTACAGAACAAGCTGAGCTGACTCCCACAAAGCCATTCACACAGCCTGTTTACCCTTCACTGAATGTCAAGACCTGCAGACAGATTAAGAGACAACAGGCCCTCATCCTCCTGTCATGGAAGATCAAGACATCAAGACACAGGCATCTTTCGGCAGTTGTTTTGTATCTTTTTGTGGTCCTTTTGTGCCTCTTTGGAGCCATTTTGCACTTATTTGTATTCATGCTGCATCTTTTTTTGCTCGACTCCATCACTTTGTCATCTGTTTCCATCAATAATTGTCATTTTTGGCCTCTTTGGAATTTTATTATGTCCTTTCTCTAGTTGTTTCACATCTCTTTCTAGCCATTCTCTGTCCTGTTAGAGTCTTTGCATTGTTTTATGGAAGGTTTGCAACTCATATTGGTTCTTTTGCGTCTCTTTGTAGTTGTTTTGCACATCTTTGTTGTAGCTTTACTCATTCTTTTGACAAGAGTTGTCAGTCACTTCGGGCCCCGGTACCCCCTGACCCCAAGGGCATCTTGAACTCCACCTGGTATAGGCCTCTTCAGAAATCCTTCCATGCATAGATCAACTTTTTGTTTTTCTCTGTGGAAGATCTGGAAGTTTTATGAAACACTACACATGATACATGCATGATCAAACACATTCACCTGCAGCAGTAGTCCAACACTGCCCTCCAGTGGAATCTGAAAAGACACATATTTCCTTAAACCCTATTAAAAATGGGATTGAGTTCAAAGCAGGTCATGGATTATTTGACCAATTCCTCGTGAGAACAGCCTTATTAAACCAATTGGAAGAAACTCTGTCTTATCCACAAAGCCTCAGACATAACATTCGCCACATCAATAAAGATCATCTTATTCCTCAAGCACTCAACATTCTCCAGGCATCTACTTCCTTACCCAACGGAAATACCACCTTAGCCACCGTGAGCCTTTTTCTGTTTAAGGCATCATGAGATTCTTATTTTTTATGTGTTTGTGTGATGGAAAGTGCATATTTTCAGGGAGCGCTCACGCCAATGAAGCCATAAAGTAATGACGGAAATCTGGAACGCTACGGCAAAAGTTATGTTCAGTCTATATGATTTACATAAACAACAAATGGAAAGACTGAAGGCCTCTCCGCAATGAGTCACTTTTGGAGCAGACTGCATCATGGGAGAATTTGAGCAGGCAATAAGAGGGCAGCAGAGGGCTTTGAGATATGTTTGCTGTAAGGTATGACTGTGTATCAACAATATTAAAGTGGATATATAATGTGATTATTACTAACCACCAAACACACTCGCGCACACACAGCCACACCACACAAGCATGCAGGGTAGAGCGCCGGCCAGAGGCAGCACACAAACATGCGAAACCCACACGCATGGCTGTGTACACCCACGAGTCCATGCACACATACAAGAGCTGAGTGCGAAACCACATATACACACAGGAGCACTCGCTCGCCATAAACCACATTCATACACACACGCACACTCCTGCAGCGCATACCTCCCCACTACTGGTCCAGACCCAGACACCGCATGCCAGTGCACCTCGCTCCCTGAGCCACAGGCCGCAGGAGTAGAAGAAGAAACAGATGGGTACCAGCTGCTTGGATGGGAGCCTCGGGTACACAGCTACTGTATTGCACCACACACACACACACACACACACGCACACACACACATGCATGCATGAACACTTGAACTGATTCAAGTTGTTTAACTGCGGCCCTGCCTATACTGTTTCTCCTATTTACTCACACAGTGTTAACAAGTAATGTATTGTTAGTGCTCTGGTAAACAAGTCAAAAGCTTGCCGTCCATCTGCACTGGAAACGGAGCTACTTCCTGTTTTACCATCAGGCAGTTTTTCTTCTGTTAAACGCAATGCGGTGTGTTTATGGTAATTATGCTGATGTTTTAAATTACTGCCTATTTACTGATGTTAAAATGCTGCACAGGACATACAGACAGAATACAGTTTGATATTACTTTACTTAATTTAAGAGATGGGAAAGAGGTAAAAGCAAGATACAAACCAGAGACTATACATAAAATCAGCAGAAACAACAAGAAAGTCAAATGTATAGTCTATCAGAAAGAGAAAGGGCAAAAAACCCCAAAAGGTTTTAGGTGGTTTATACAGTATTCACTGATTTGGCCTTTCTAAGACCAGCACATCAGATTTTATATGAAAGAATAACTGTGAGGTCAAAGTGCTGACTGAGTGTGTTCAGGTCCACATTAAACAGTGCAGGAATGATACAAGCGGTTCTTAGGTTAAGATGTAGAATGCACTTGACCAGCCAAAGCAATAATTCCACTGGACATGTGTTTCACTTATTGCAGAAAGAACTGAAGGCAAAATTCCCTCAAAACAAACAAGAGAGTAATCATAGACTACAGGCACTTAAATACAGATTTGCAACCACACATTAAAGCTGCAGCAATCAATATTTCTTTTATTAAAGGCCTGCTCTAGTGAGAGTCGAGTTTTTTAGCTCGTTTGCATAATCATTTTGGGTTTGTTTATATGATGGAAGATACATCATGAGTGCAATAGGCAGCACTCATGTTTGTTTTCCAGCTGTGCATTTCCACCTTAAAACTGCAGAATACAGATCACGGTTTAAAAAATCACAGATTCAGACTTCATATGTAGCAAACCGAAAGAACCAATGCTGTCAGCTTGCAGAGTGGGACTATCTGTATCATTCTTTACAGTTGGTTTCTGGTTCAAACACGTACAGCTGAAATATTCTAATATTACTTGCCATTGTGTAAAGTGGAGTAGTTTTACAGCACACCCACGAGCAGAGTCCTGGGTGTGCTGGTGTGCTCAGACTGCAGTGAGACGTGGACAGGTCAGGGGGGGACTTTATAGATCCAGATTTTCTCGAGGAAGTGATGTTGTTGTGTTAAATCTGGGCCATTTTAAGGCAGAAAGGGAGTATTTTCATGGAAAAATCTTCTAAACATGTCACTTTTAAACAGAGATGAGTTCCTGGGTGCAAAATCAATGACTGGAGAAGGACTTTAATAATGGCTCAAGTAGCCATGTGTAATGTAAAGGGGTCTTATTATGCAAAATCCAGTTTTTCATTGTTTTTGAACATAATTACATGTTTCTAATGCATCCAGAGACCCACAATTTATGGGAAAAGACCATCCATTTGTTTCTTTAATCAATCAGAAAGTGTGTTTTTGATTGACTGATTTCATTTTGCTACCTGTTGTGATGTCACAATTGGGTAAACACCACATCCAGCTCCTACTTCTTCTCTGGCCTCCTCTCTGCCAATCACTAGACAGCGTAGACATAGAAAGAGGTGTGGCTGCAGCCCTTTTCCAGAAAGAAGTATGAGCAACAGCAGCATAGTTGGATTTAAAGCCCCGTCTGGAACAGAGCTACAACCCTGGGTATCTTAGGCAATGCTAGAATAGGTAATCTGTGCAGTACTACGAGCAGAAACTTGAAGTACATTGTATAGACATGTGAGACTTACATTAACTTGTTAAAAGATGGTGTAATATGGGACCTTTAAGAACAGCGTGACGGTAAGAGAGTGAGTTGTCCTCAGATTTATGGAACATTTTAGCATCTTTCAGCTCGTTTAATACATACTTATGGTTTGTAGCTTCCCATCAGTTTCCCTGCCAGCTACCTTCTAATAGCACCAAACACCAGATTTGTGACCATTTGGAAGCTAAAGCAGCGATGAGGTGGACAGAAGCTCAAATCCAAATGAATGTGATTGTTGCCAAAAAAATATATAAAAATCCCTGCTTTATTTACAATGACTTCACTTGTTTATGTTAATTATATGACTTACTGATGGTCCGCTAAAATTCATGCAACGTAAAAACCGCATTTTAAAGCACCTTATTTTTTCAGTTCACTGCTGGACAGAGGCAAAGGCACCAAAAAAGTGTATATGAGGATATGAAATGAATTTATCTTTACAAGTTTGTTTTCTCAGCAACTGCGGTCACTTTTCCCTAAATAGATGTCAAACTGACTGTCCACAATGAGGCCAGCAGACACTGTTGATCATTCACAATTCTCCATTTCTGTCTTTCCTTCTTTGTGTTTCCTCCACGAACCCAGCAATTTCTGATCCAACCTCAGCTATCAACTTTCTTCCTATGAGTCAGTTGAGGTGGTGACTCCTTCAGCTCATTACAACATGACTTACCCAAACCAAAACTCTGCTTCTGCTGCCTGAGATGCATGCTTCCTCTGTCTGAATGCCATTAGTTACAGCCAGCGGTTCTTCCCTCTTATTACACTGACTTTGAACATAATCTGTCTCATTAAATAAAAATATAACATTGTGTGAAGTACAGTAAAGTGAGGGCTTAATTCATCAGTATTTGAGGCTGCTGCTGCTGCGACAGTAGTGCCACTACAAACGTGACATTAAACATCACAGAACGCCATCTGCACAGCTTACCGGCATCCTCGGAGCAACACTCAATACTGTGCTAGCTATTGAACAGTGTGCAGGGGGAAAAAAATGACAAATGGGAATGGTATTGTGTGTATGGTTGACCACGTTCGTCCTGTGATTTCCAGATTCGGCGCTGATGTGGTCTGGCCATTGTGGGTTTAGAGGGCAGACCAGAGCAACAGTAGGCTGGTTCGGGATCTTTTTCCCTCTTGAAGCCAACAGGATGTCTTTAATGAACCACAGTGTGTTTGAACTGTCGCATCTCACCATACGAGCAGTCCAGCCCCTCGTCGCTGGCGTGCACAACATGAGAAGGAAGACGAAGTGAAATAAGAAACATGCTAAAAAGCTGAAGACGTATCAGATCCAGGAAATGCCGCCTCCGAGACAAAGACCACAAGGCAAATGTTGGCCATAATGGAGGGGAAGGTCTTTGGGTAAAGTATCGTAGGGGGACTGTGGCAGCCTTGTTCTTGTTGTGCCTAGGCAAGGTTTTTTGTTCCCTGTCGCAAATGTCTTCACGTCAGATTTGATGCAACCACAGAATCAAATCACATCCAATGTTTTAATGAAGACTGCAGCCGCTTTTTTTTGACTGACTCCTGAGGGTTTTAATGAAACACTATTGTTTACCGCACCTTCTGGTGCACCGACTGACCCTGCTTGGTTTACAGCTGCTGGCGAGTGAGTTTACCTGCTGCATCCACAAGATGGTGTTGCTGGTGTGTCATATAAACTGTCCGAGCTGCGGTGCCAGTTCTTGTGGCAGCAACAAAGAGAAAACAAGCTCACATCATTTTCACGATAACTGCAAACTGTGGTGATGGTTCAGTAACTGTGAGTGTTGATATGCTGCATATTGTTTCAATTACTCCAAACTGTTGTTCCAGACCATGCCATAGGAAAATGCTCAAAATACTCCATGTTTGATCTTGTGGGCTCTTGTGAAACTGGAAATGAATGGTGATTAACTATAATGATGATCATCGTGGTGAAAGGTTTTGTGCCACAGGTTATTTGACTTTGTGAGCCAGCCTATGCAGAGCAGGCCTGTAAAGGGAAGGCTTCCAAAACTATTACCATTTGTGAGGGATATTGCATCTGAAGGAGTCACGTTCTCTTTGATAAAGCAAAACGGAGATTATTTACAAGCAGCAAATGAATTTGTATTATATTTATTGTCAGGCAGTGTATGATGGTAATCACTCCGACACAAAACCTGTAAAAGTGTATCTAAGTTGTTGTTTTTTTCCATAGCAGTCGGAAACAAATGAACTGCTGAAGTGGAGTTCAGTTTTATTTGTGTGTGCTTGTGTGGTGCTGTAGTGGGAGGCTTTGTAGTGCTGAGTGAGGAAGAAGGCTATGGCTATGATTAAAGTAGGCACTAAAGCAAAGGTGGTAATTGGGATCATAAACACTCACTTTTCCATTTACCCCTCTAATGAAGCGTTCCTGTTTATTCTGAGCGAGCGATTCATCAGAAAAGCTGCATCCACTCTGCAGCCAGACTGACTGTTTAACACCCTTCAGAGATGTTGATATTATATGGGTGGCACGATGAAGGATGTCAGCAAATACAGTACGCAACACAAACATGCATGGAGGGTTTTCGAGGGGTGACAACTGAGCAATATTATTGTGTTCAGGCCCCTGCTTGATCTTGGGTGGTCGGATTCAGTGTTTTCTAATAGAAAAATAAAAGAATATTTAAAACAGCAATGTAAACCAAGTTCTTATTCAAATGTTGTGCAAGTTTGAACCCAATTTCCAGGAAATCAGCGAGAAAAAAAAACACATATTAATCTTTTCCTGTTATGTGCATCAAGATAAACAGACGGTGGCGCTCTCTCTCCATTCAGCTGCCCTTAAACCACTGCAGAAGAACGGGGTGTAATTAGTAAAACCACCAATGAATGTGTGGAAAAACATCACTGAGACATGACATCTATGTTTGCTTAATGTACTTTATTGAGGAAGTCTGCTTCTCAGTCCACGCTGATCTGATCTTTTCACCTGCTGCCATTTTTCATCCCTCAGTGGACTGGATGTTTCAGTGGCACACGCTATAAGTTTTTGAACTCGTTTGCAGCTGAATTTTGCTTGCATTGATACAACTTTTCAACCACAGGCCACAACCTTTTGCTTTGTTTTAGTGTTTTCACTATGGGCGTAGAGCAAACCGAAGATTAGATGAGAGAAAAATATGATTTAGTGATAAACGTTACAGCAGGGATCCAGAAATCATGGCTGTTGTGGATCAAGACAAGAACAGATCATGATGTCATGCAGTGCAGGCAGTGAAGGTTCAAGCTACCTGATGATACCTTACCACCTGTTTAAATTTTTTTATCTTGGTAACATGTCCATATGTTGTTTTTCATAAGCTAGAAGACATATCAGGAGCAAAATAGGGCAGTGGTGACTCATTAGTTGGAGCTTTAGATTACTACTCAGAAGTTTGGGGGTTAAGGCCCCAGTGCCACCAAGTTATCACTGCTGAGGCCTTGAGCAAGGCCCGTAACCCTGTGACTGACTCCAGTGACCTAACAAGCAGGGGTATGCAAAAAAAAGGATTTCACAGTGCAATATTTGTGACAAATAAAGGCTTCTTCTTCTTAAAAAATAAGTAGTCAACACCATGGCTGAGCTTTTTCTATCACATTCAGACTTCACACATTACATGACTTCACAAATTACTTCAAATTTGCATCCTGCAAGTGTGTACAGTAATTTTACAGTTTTTGAGTCCTTGGTGAGCTGGTGTGCTTGACGTGCAGCACGTTGCAAAGAGAAAGGTGGAGACAGAGGAAAGAACTGTCATAGATCTGCACATTCTAAAGGAACCTAAAGTGTTATATCTAAGCTGTTTTTAAGGCATAAAGGGGTTATCCATCCATCCATCCATCCATCCATCCATCCATCCATCCATCCATCCATCCATCCATCCATCCATCCATCCATTATCTATAAACCACTTAATCCTCTCTAGGGTCGCGGGGGGACTGGAGCCCATCCCAGCCAACTCGGGCGAAGACAGGGGACACCCTGGACAGGTCGCCAGCCCATCGCAGGGCCACATATAGACAGACAACCCAGCACGCTCACATTCACACCTACGGACAATTTAGAATAATCAATTAACCTCAGTGCGTTTTTGGACTGTTGGAGGAAGCCGTAGTGAAAACCCACACTGAACAGGGAGAACATGCAAACTCCACACAGAAAGATCCCAGGCGTCCTAACCGGGATGCGAACCAGGGATCTTTTAGCTGTGAGACGATCGCTACTAACCACCAAGCCACCATGAAGCCCCATAAAGGGGTTATTTTCATGGAAAAACACTAACATTTTAATTCATGAAGAAGAGTTTTTCGGGGTGAAATCAGTGAGGGACTTGAAGCCCTTTTCACTCAGTGGTCTCCCAGCCACGCTAGATTACACTCGTGGAATTTTGTCAGGTGCTTGGAGCTGGCGTACCTGCTTGCAGGTCTAATTCATTTGTTGGCCTAAATCTATTTTGGTTTCAGCCTCAGGGATACACACACAAAACACTCACATCATCATGAGAAGATTTCTTTGGTCTTCAGCAATTGCCATCATAAAACTGAGTTATTTTCCGTGGCTATGATACGCGAAAGTAAAACTGAAGCTTTAGGGGTCATAAAAGGATCAGGTCTAATTCTTAGCTAAACAGTCATTTTTCATGCATTTTACTGCAATTAACCTTGCAAATGTGACCGTGTTTGGTCTCCCCTAGTTGTGTCTTTATGAAAGCACATAACACTGGAGGACAGAGCTGTCCCGCAGTCCAGACACAGGCTTGTTTTACTGCTGATCTGGGCTCTGCCAGGCTCTCCGCCCACCGTGGCAGAGGCTGCTTTAGCGCAGGGAGGCCGACAGTGGAGATATAAAGCCAAAGCAACTGACAGCTCATAACCGTAAATTTCAAGAGGGAAAATTCAATGTTGCTTTTCTCATCAAGGCAATTGTGTTTTTCATCAGTGGAGGAAAAAGTCGCAGGGCGCTGTGTTGGGACATTAAACTCGGACATGTTTGGATCAAGTGTCAGGTGGTTGTGTTTGATATGCGTTTTAATGAGACGTGTCCTCGCTTTGCAGTATCAGAGCAACCGAGATGTCACAAAACCCAAAGTATATAAGCAGCTCATCAACTCTGGGTGTATTTTCACTGGTTTGACAGATGTTTTATTATGACTGGAAGTGTTTAACTAAATATTACGCCTGCCCTCTGGCTGCTTAGATTAGGATCAGTTTAACATTCTTCTCTATCCCTTTAAAAAGCAACATAGATCAATTAGGCCATCTGCATTTCCAGTTCAAGCCCACTTTTAAACATGATTCTTTTCGACTTTGCCCCTCGCCCGGTGCAAGGAACCTTAATTTATCGTAATCCTTTGAAGAGGGGACCTGGAGGAAGCTCACCCAGCCAGTGTGTTCCCTTCGCCGTTCCAAGTCCAAATGCTGCGTGGCATGTTTGACATAGCGAATGAAAGGAATAACGCAGGTTGTCAGGTAGGAAAGAGCCAGGCTACGAGGCCACAGCAATCAGGAGAACTTGGTCCGGCACAAGGCATGACTTCAATAAAATACCTCCAGTCCTACTTTTAAAAGCATTAGTCCAGGGCAAATTAAAAAGTAGAGTGCAATTAAAAGAAATCACTGTGTAAATGTTAGCATGTGGACGTTTTTCTTTTCCCTTTTTTCCCTTCCTCCTAGCTGAACAAAGAATGCCCCAGAGGCAGAGCTGTGCAGCTGCTGAATATTACTACATCCATGTGTTTTAAATAAGACCCCATTATAATCAAAATCATAAAAAAGGTAATGTGGCTCTCCTAAACATTTAAATTTAAGTTAACCAGTGTAGAGTTGAAGCATTTGTGAGCATTTTTGTAGTTCCTAATTGAATGAATATCTGGAAGAAACAGATTAAGCAGCCATCAAAGAAGCCAATTATTTGCAACAAATGTATTGCTATTTAAAGCATTTAAAGAAATAGTACAAGTAATTGATGGCTAGTTGTAGTTCTCTGAGCTGCATTTCGTGTCTGCCCTTTTGACCAGATGATGCATCCTGGGAAATGCGTCTGTTATGCAAGACTTCAAGAAAGCATGTTGACTGATACAATCAGCTGTGTGTGAGGTATTGTAGACTATGTTTTTCAACTCACTTGAAACTACATGAGGTTTCAGAATTATGTGTTCTGGCTGCCAAATATCTTGCGATTGGTTCCTGGGCGTCACCGCAAAACTCGTTTTTCCCCAAATTTCCTGTCAACCTCCACAGCCTTTTAAGAAACGTTTGACGTTGGCAGAGGTGAAAAATACGTGAGATTACTCAAGTACAGTACTTAAGGACATTTCTGAGGTACTTGTGTTGTACTTGAGTACTTCTTTTTACCACTTTATGCTTGTATGATTCTATTTATTCTATAGATATAGTTAAAAGTTACTTTTCTGGTTAAGATTTTGCACAACAACACATGAGCTCATAAAGTACATTGTTCAGGAACCCCTTGATTCTTACCTCTTTGGCTCATGACCTCTTACAGAAACAAGCACTTGAAGGAGATTATCACAATTTATACATCTAATAATCAATAGATGTAATCTAATTTTTGTTTTATAATGATTTCCTGACTCTCCAGACTCATCTTGTTATCATTTTCATTGGATTAAACTCACTAGCTCAGTTGTTCTAGATTAGACCTCTTTCTGGCATGACCCCCTTCAGAAGAAAAGCTCACACCCCAATAACGGAGGAAGTAACGAATCAAAATGTGAAATAAAGGTCAGCACAGTAGCATCAGATAGTTGTTCTTTTTCCCTGTATAAATAATGCTCATTCAATCCTTTAGTTTTCCAGTGATGAGCTCAGTGACACTTGCAGTACTAACTGTATAAAAAGCAGCTAAGAACAGCTGCACCTTGACCATCTAGATCTACATCATCATTATTAACAATGTAGAACTGTAATCCATAAAAGTACATCATTACAAGTACTTGATCAGACTGTTGGACTTTAATTTCACTCATGATAGAATGTCTTTACATTGTGATATTTGTGGTTCAGATTACTTTGCTTTTATGGACATTGTAGATGGCTCATTCATTCATTCATTCATTTAACCTTTATTTAAACTTGTTGTGCACTGAGGGGTGGAGGTAACCAGGTTGGCAGGTAGATCAGCTGATCAGATCATGACTGTATTTAGAATGTTCTGGGAGAGTTGTTTGAAAAAAACAAAACAAACAAACAGAAAAACAACATAAGAACACATTAAAAACATGAAATACACTTAATTAAAACAGCCCCCATATTCAGACAGGCCATAGTAGTCAGCAGAGATCACACAAAGTGGATTTGAAATGAATCCTTTTCATAGAAACCCGAGGACCAAATTGCAGTTCGATTCTGTGGGGCCTACTGGTCTGCAGAAGTCTGCTCAGTGCTGAACCCTTTAGTTAAAAGTCACTGAGGGTGTCGCCTCACACCAGGACAGATGAGTTTCCATGGGAGGAATGAAGATGTCTGGCCAAATCCACTTTTCCCCCTTATTAAAATTGATATTTCCGAGCTGTCAGAGGGTGAAGTCTGGGTTTGCCGAGACTCGTGCTGACTTCTCGCTGACAGTGGGCTTCCTCTCTCCATACGTTCGGCATCTCCTGCCGCTCTCCCTCCCACTCTGCCGTATGGCGGGTTCCCTACGGGTCCCAAGCCAGCACAGCTCTGGCAAGCTGTTCCCTTTTCACTTAGCGGCGCACACTAATTTACTGAGACTCGACACTGTTTTGGGTCCGCGGTGCAATTCCCACGTTCCAGCTGAGAAAATATATCATTAGTCCCTCATCGTGTAATGCTTGCCACGTTACGTTATAAAAGCTGGGTGTAAAGCGACATGGATAAAACAGGAGCAATTTCCAGTGTGCCTCATTTCGACCGACTGCTTGGAATAAGTGGTAGGCGTTAAGAATTGGAAAAGGGGACAAGATGCGGTGTTGAAAAGGCCATTTTGCTTACTAAATACTCCTGGGTGGCTGGAAGACTAAGCATTTCCATTGCAAAACGTCTCCAGTAACGTCTTACAGCCATATGAGTGGAGGTCTTTACGAGGCTTCCTTGAAAGTTATATGGATTAATTAACTTTCCAGGCAAATTAAGATTCCATGCTAATTGTAGTCTAGGTAATTTTAATGAGATCTGCACAGAAGATGGGTAGTTCACAAATAAGTTCCTTCTCCCGCTGATGTTTAGTCTCTGCTGCGAGGCTCGATAGAGAACAAAAAAGGAGTTTGTTTACCACTCAGAGGCCTTCACAGCACGCCGACATCCACGGCACCGTCGCCGAGCGCAGCCGACGCGTTGCTCTGTCATTAAGCGCTGCGAGTGAACGGGGACCCTTTTTTGGCACAAGACCACAGTTTGCTGGGTTTTTCACTTCACAAACATTTTTACAGGCGTGACAGGCTGCGACCGAGCAGGCCGCAACAGACAGCTCTGTCACCTCAAAACAACCACCCCGCAGGGCCACACGAGACGGCTAAATATATCACCTCCCAGGAAGCTCCAGAGAAACTGTTGAGTCTGACCGGCTATCTTGTGGCTTAATTAACAAACACGGGACACAAGCCGAAGCAAATTAGAGACCAGTGGAGGCTCTTTGGATGGATGCTTTGTAGGCTTTACCACACTGCAACCGCAATGCAAAAAGCCTCTCATGTCATATCAGTCATCGATGCCATATTGGACTCCCAGGTACCTTGCTTCACATGTTTATCCTGTGTTTACTCAGTACTCCTACCTATCCAGACTGCTTAGAAACCATCCTCCACATCTCCATCCTTCTATTTTGTTAATCACAAGTGCCCAAGTCATTCATGTGGCAACAATTTGGGTCGGCCGACACCCAGTAGCGAGTGCGCCTGACCCTCTTTCTGCCCCCTCCAGCCTCCCCTCAGCACCCACTGGAAAGCCACATCTATCGGCGGAGCTCTCAGGGCCCTGACTGGGAGCCTGAGCCCATTAAAGCCTGTGTGTCTGCATCTATGAAGTGGAGGTATTACAGGTTACAAAACGTTGTTCCAGGCCTGTATGTGACCCTAACTTAGTAATGAGCACGGCAGTCTCCTGCACTGTATTAAACACTTAAAACAGTTTCAGAAGCTCTGTAATTCTATTTAATCAGCCACACGGAGCAATTTTTATGGAGGTTTCTAGCAGGCATCGGTGCTATGTTGCAGCTTTAATGGAAGTTACTTTGCAGATAATTAAAACAAATTAAATGAGCATGTCACTGCAGTGGTATCTGTTATTTATATCTTTTATAAGGGTTAGTGGAAAAGGATGAAAAGAGCTTCAGCAAAATTCATAGATGAGTTTATTACATCCTCATATTAGGAAACAGAGAAGCAGTTTAACTTTTTTTTTCGCCTACAGTAGCAGAACGCGGGTTTTGTTGGTGCAAGGGCTCCTGTTAAATTGTTTCATTGCCACAGAAAAGCAGTGCCCTTTGACTGCTTGCAGAAGACATCATCCGCTTACAAGCTCTCACTATAAAACCCATGCACGCCGTAATAAGCCCCGCTTTGTTTCTAATACATCCAAGTGAAAACATTTATTGGACTAATTACAACGGCCTCGCATTGGATTTTCTTCCTGTGTTACACATGCTTTGGCAAAGTTCCCAGTATTGTATCAGAACGTCTCACCACTCGTGACCGCGGTGCTACCTGCCAGGCGCAGGGAGACAAGGAACGAGGGAAAAGCGCCGTGGAGGGAAACCAGGAAAGGGGGATTAAACGCCTGCTCTGTTGCAAATATCCAAAATATCTCCTCTGATGATGTTTTCGGAGACTCGTAAAACTGCCTCTGGGGGATGCTGCAACAATATTTAAAATGTTCACGGAGCAGCAACCTCTTAACTGGAAGTCTATCCAAAGCTGAAAACAGCCTATCAAGTACAGTTCATGGTCGGAGGACATAATCAGTTCTTGTGTGTGTGTTTACATATAAGAAGGAAGGCAAAGTATTGACACTGTCTCTGTAATGTCAGAGATGCAATGACAGAGGAGGATGGAAGGTGTTTCAGGCGATAGATTTGGTAGCAATCAAGGTGTCATGATTTATTTATTTTTGATTAATGAAACCTAGTAGAACCAGAATGGATCAAGGAAAGTGGGTCAGATATGATTAGAAATGGGAACTTAGGCATGATGATTCAAGGACAGATGGAATCAGGGCCTTAGACCAGGGTGGCCTGAAAATGTGAATCTGTGCTGCTTCCTCTTTGTTTGGACAGGACACTATTAGGACGTATGCTCAAAAAACACACTGCCAATATTTCTTCAGATTTTATCTTTACAACAGCGGTGCATAATGAATGCAACTAGGGTTTGTAGGACTTTTTTTTTACAGTGATCAACAGAAATACCTTCATATCAAAACTTAAAGCAAATCTCTACAAGCTGATCTAAATCATGTGGTTTGTCTGCACATATGTCTGCTGCTACATGGTGAACCTTCAATGTTTATGGCTTTTGTGGGTGGGTCGGGTGGGGGAATCACATAATAAGTGCAGCGCTTTCCAGGAAGCATATGCAAGACTAGAAATAAGACCAAAATTGAGAGTTTAGCCCATCAAACTGAACACTGGGTTCCACCACACATCGGCACAATTGCAGCAGAATGGTTGGAGAACAAACTTGCGACTTGCACCCCACACCTTCAGATACTTCCAAATATCATGGCAGGGATAGCTTCAAAATGAAAATGTGATTGTCCTTGTTCAACTTTACACCTCTATTCTAAAATATGTGGTGGAACTTGAGCTCAGCATGGAATTATCACAGATTTAGCAGTTTTGGAGATGAAGAAGGAAAAAGTGCAGCTGTCAGATGTGCACAGCTTATAGGACCTAAGGCTGTAAATGTAGCAAAATATACTTCTGCTCAATACTGACATGAAACACTAAGTATGTTTTGTTATTATGTAATTCAGACAATGCATTTGCCTATTTTTTTCATGTTATACATAGCAAGCATTTGCCTGTTCTGTCAGTAGGAATACTGTGGAAGAGTAGAACTGAGGAGATTCACTACAGCATATATGGAGGCCTCAAGACATTATTATCACATGTCACAGTTGTTTCACATGTTTGTTGAATAAAATCCAAATCCAACACAGGATAATCAAAATGGTGTGTATTTATTTTGGCTCTACATAATTTGTTAAATCATACAGTGGCTGAAAGATACGGTGTTATTTCAAAATATGTGCTGATTTCAACAGATTTGGATCCGTTTGTAGATGTTGACAGTGATGTTGCAGTCACATGGGTCAGCAGGGTTATCAGCAGGGGATTTTGGTTATTGTAGTGTAATTTGCATTGTGTACCTTACATATCAAAGTTGAAATGTGCACAAAAACAACTGTATTTTGGGATCAGCTTTATTATTTCATTATATGCCAAGGCCAGGACAGAGAAGTTTTGCCTTAAGCTTTCCAATAGTTCTGTATGTGTTTTAGGGATTTTTGCAGTCTGAGGTGAACTTCTACTCTCCAGTGACCCATCTTTTGTTGACTCTCCAAATATGAACACTTGTTTTTGCTGATACAGCAAGTCATTTGTGTCTCTCTGTCTTCACCTCGTTTTGTCTTATCTTTCTCTCTCATGTTGGTGAAACAAAGTGTTTAGGGTTTTAGATGTTGGTACAGTGAAAAGTTGACAAATGCTCTGGATGATATCAGCGTGATTACGACAGCTACGTCCTCCTGAAACTATTCCATTGTGTTTGCTTGTTTATTTTTTATTTCTATTTTTTCTTTGTTTATTGATCAATACGTGTATTTGTTTTGGAAAGTGAAAATCTATTTGGTTAGACAGAAGTGGACCCAGTCCTCTTTGTTGACAGTGGCTCTGCAGACATATGAGCCAAGGCTTTTCGGTAAATGAGAGTGTAGATAGGGGGGTTTAGTGATTGCAAAAGATACAGGATTTGTTCCGATATTTTTATAAAGGACCAATTTTGTATAATTTGAATTAAGGCTGCATAACACATCATTTTAGTATAAACACTGTAATGTAAGCATGCACAACAGTCAAATCGCAAAGTGCCATGAGATCTAAGTCCAATTTAACTCAAACACGTAACATTACAACTGCAACTGTCCACACAACTGTCTCAGTGTATCCAGAACCCTTCAAAGTTAGTAAATCATTTCTATCAGCCAGATATCTGGCGTTGATGTGTCTTTTTAAAATGAGAACTGTGGACATTTTGTTTTTGTGCAAAGAAAAAGCAATTGTAATGTTATGTGTTTGAGTTAAATTGGTCTGAGATTGGAACATTGGTCCTAAATTATGACCTACCTTTAATATCCTAAATTATGTACTTGAAATTCAGATATGCCAATAATTTTAACCAGGGCTGTATGTTTAACTGTAAGCTCTCTATAATGTTATCATGTCAGTATGACTACAGTCTGAACAAATCCTGTATCTTTTGCAATCACTAAAACCCCCTATCTAGAATCTCATTTACTGTAAAGCCTTGGCTCATATGTCCACAAAGTCACTGTCAACAAAGAGGACTGGGTTCGCTTCAGCCTAACCAAATAGATGTTCACTCTTAAGGTACACATCACAAATTATACTGCAATGACCAAAATCCACTGCTGATTTCTAGACTTGCAAAAATACCTAAAACACATACAGAACTATTGGCTTAAGGCAGAACTTTTCTGTCGTGGCCGTGGCATATAATGTGATATTAAAGCTGATGGCGAAATACACTTTTTGTTGTACATTTAGACTTTGATATGTAAGGTACATTACACTGCAATGACCAAAATCCTCCGTTGATAACCCTGCTGACCCATGTGACTGCAACATCACTGTCAACATCTACAAATGGATCCAAATCGACTGAAATCGGCACATTTATTTTGAAATAACACCTTATCTTTCAGCCACTATTTGATTTAACAAATTATGTAGAGCCAAAATAAATACACTCCATTTTGCTTATCCTACTTTGGATCTGGATTTCATTCAACAAATAAAACAACCGTGACATGTAATAATAATGTCTTGAGGCTTACATATATGCTGTACTGAATCTCCTCAGTTCTACTGTTCCTCAATTTTTCTACTGACAGAACAGGCAAATGCTTGCTATGTATAACATGACAAAAATAGGCATATGCATTGTCTGAATTACCTAATAATAAAACATACTTAGTGTTTCATGTCAGTATTGAACAGAAGTATATTTTGCTACATTTACAGCCTTAGGTCCTATAATCTGTGCACATCTGACTGCTGCACTTTTTCCCTCTTCATCTGCAAAACTGCTAAATCTGTGGTGATTCCACACTGAGCTCAAGTTCCACCACATATTTTAGACTAGAGGTGTAAAGTTGAACAAGGACAATCACATTTTCATTTTGAAGCTATCCCTGCCACGATATTTGGAAGTATCTGAAGGTGTGGGGTGCAAGTCGCAAGTTTGTTCTCTAGGATGATTTTCAGAATGAGCCTTCTGCTGTAGAGAACCATTCTGCTGCAATTGTGCCGATGTGTGGTGGAACCCAGTGTTCAGTTTGATGGGCTAAACTCTCACCATGTAGCAGCAGACATATGTGCAGACAAACCACATGATTTACATCAACTTGTAGAGATTTTTCATGTTTAAATTTTGATATGAAGGTACTTCTGTTGATCATGTAAAACCCTAGTTGCATCCATTATGCCTTAGAGACTTGGAGTCAGGGGTCAGAGGCTCTGTGCAGCCATTAAAAGCTGCATTGGAGACAGCAAAAAGAAGCAGCTAGTGGCTCTGGATGAAGAGGAACGATTCCTCTTGGGCCCCCAAGTAGCGGATTGGGGGTATGAGGTTGGCTAGGGCTTGGCTCAGAGGGCAGGGCGCCCCTGCCGTGCATGAGATGCAAGCTAGGGGCTGATCACCCTGTAGCTGGCGCCCTCTGGGGAGGGTGTATGGTGTGAATGGCTGAAACACCCTACGATCCGGAGAAACACCACTGATGATACATCCTGGGCCTCTGCTTGCCCTGCCAGGGGGCATCCTGGTCCCTGGGTCTGGCCTTCTTCATCACTCACCACTAAACTTTTGTATGTGCTCGCACAAAGGATATCAACATCTTAATCTGTGTTCTGGAACCCTGTATGGTGTTTTCTTTTAAACCAGGAAGAAAGTAAAGATTAATGATTCAACAGACAGTTTCAGAAATTCCGACTTTACCTTTCTTTGGTAATTTCCCATTTACTTTCGCAACATTCCACTGGAAGATGGAAAACCCATTCCTAAAAGTACAAGCTGTCAATAATGAGGCAACAGCAACACAAGTGTGTATAAATACCAGCACATTTTGCACATTCAACCATCAGACAGCAACAACTCAGAAGAGCTGACAAGAGACACCAAAATCCACCAACTGAAAAACCTAAACCCTGTGAAGATGAAGACGTTCAGAGTTGCAGTTGCAGTGGCTGTTGTACTCACATTTATTTGTCTCCAGGAGAGCTCTGCTGTCCCTCTCATGAAAGTAAGTATTGACCTAAACTCTTATCAGCTTTGTCAAAATGCTAAAATGTGATTCTTACTGAAAAAATGTCCAATTCACTGACAGGAGCAAGTTGTGGAGGAGCCAGTGAGCTTTGATGATCCACCTGCAGCACATGAAGTGGAAGTAGCAGAATCATGGAAGGTATATGAAGTGAACTGAATGAATGACTGAGCTAATTCAAATATGTTGTTTTCTACAAAGTGGCCTGATTCACTGTACATAAGGAGAGAGAATGAAATGAGACACTGTGCTGATGACACTCCTGTTTCACACAGATGCTGTTGAGCAGCAGACAGAAGCGAGACCTCAAGTGTTCGCCTTACTGTTATCCCACAGGAGATGGAGTTCAGTGTGGAGTAACCTGCACGTTCCAATGATTTCTGCCACCACTAAGTGTTAGTTTGACATATTTTTTGTCTTAAAACAGTTTACCACTTGAAATAGTCTTTTTGACATGTAAAATTGTGTGGATGTTACTGGATCTGATCATGGCGTTTATATGTGATGAACATTGTTTTCCTGAAGCTGGTTTGGAAACACTGACATTTGTCAAAATCTGTTTTGAAATATTTAATTTGGAAAATCAGCTGTGCCATTCTGAATGTGTGTTGAAAATAAATCAGTTTCTGACTGAAACATTATGTTTAACTGATCCTAAATACATCTTTTGTTCATACCTTAGACTTGTGCAGATCAGCAAACTTCCCCTTGGCAAACAATGTTTCTTTTATATTATTGTACATGTTGGCCAACAACACCTGCTGGAAATCAGGTGTTTCAATACACACTTTCCAAAAAAGAAATGACTGACTCATAGACCTGTAGGTGAGAGAACTGTTGTCCAGAAGGCATGTGGGACACTCTGAAATCCCCTGGAAGAAGCTTCTTCAGTCTGACGAGATCAAAACTGAGCTTCTTGGTCATCAGACTGTTCGACAGACACCAACACCTGAAATGCACCATTGTCACCTTGAAGCATGGCGGTGGCAGCATCATTAATTGTGGATGCTTCTCTGTAGTAGGCTGTGGAAGGCTTGTAAGGGTTGATGGTAAAATAAATGCAGCAAAATAGTGAGAAACCTGGAGGACTACCTCATGCAGTCTACAAAAAAAATGTGACTTAGGGGAAGATTAGTTTTTTCCAGCAAGGTGATGACCTGAAGCATACGGCAAAGCTACACAGAAATGGTTTAAAGACAACAAGGTGAATGTTTTAGAGTGGCCCAATAACATCTTAGACTAGAAAAGGGCTGTTTATTTATGATCCTGGTGCAACCTGACAGTTTTACAAAGAAGAATGGGATAAAACTGTAAAAGTGTCCAGATGTGAAGGCCAAATATGCTTCTACTAAATATAAACTTGAAGTGGTGAAAACCTTTGCAGTCACTTATTTTATGTTTTATATATTTTATTTTAATGCCATTATATTTTGCTGACATCTGTTATCACTTCGACATATCCCCTTGTGGGTAAAATTCCAAATTTACCCTCCTCTGGTCATTGCCCACGTCCTTTCCCGACATCGCATGGTGAGATGCCAAATCTTTTACTGGAAGTGCATGTGATGAGGCAACAACAGCCCAAGTAAATATAAATACCAGCACATTTTGCACATTCAACCATCAAACAGCAACAACTCAGAAGAGCTGACAGGAGACACCAAAACATCAGCAGAAATCCATCAATTGAAAAACCTAAACCCTGTGAAGATGAAGACATTCAGAGTTGCAGTTGCAGTGGCTGTTGTACTCACATTTATTTGTCTCCAGGAGAGCTCTGCTACCCCAGTCATGAAAGCAAGTATTGACCTAACATCCTATTAGCTTTGTCAAAATGCTAAATTGTCATTCTTACTGCAAAACTGACCAATTCATTGACAGGAGCAAGTTGTGGAGGAGCCAGTGAGCTTTGATGATCCACCTGCAGCACAAGAAGTGGAATTAGTGGAATCACTGAAGGTATATGAAGTGAACTGAATGAATGACTGAGCTAATTTCTCCAAAGTGCCCTGATTTACTGTACCCAAGTAGAAAGAATAAAATGAGATGAACATTGTGCTCATGAAACTCCTCTTTCGCACAGATGCCTTTGAACAGCAGACAGAAGCGTGGCACTAAGTGTTACTGTTGGGACGAACCGGAACCTGAACGTAGCCGACCTCCCGTGATGGTCTAACCTGTAGATTCTGAAGACATCTGCTACCACTAAATAATAACCCGACAAATATTTTTAACAATAATTATTACCTTGATAAATACTTTTGTGTCCTAAATCAATTCAACACTTTCAATTGTATTCAGTGGCATGTAAAATGTTGAGGATGTTATTGGATTTGGTCCAGCTGATTATGTGTGTGCAGTAATGTAACTGTGTCATCAGTGGTGTGTCGCAGGTTATACACAGGTAATAACTACGTATTGTTCAGTCAGTGTTGCTAGTGTCCACTTATAAATCCCTGCTGATCTATTACTGAGTGATCTAATGAAAGTACACGAAGTAATCTGTTAGCAGTACCTGTGTATTTTTTGCTTGTCTAAAGGTGGTTTATTAATAATCGTTAAGAATTGTCAAATTCGGTTTCGAAACATTTTATTCTGAAAATTAGCTGTGTCACTGAATGTTTGTAAAAAATGAAGTAATTTGACTAAAATACCATGTTTGTATGTATGGCAAGCTATGGCAATCGGTTTAGGAAATTATATATGGAATGAAACTGAATATATTGAATGAAACGCTAAATATATGAAATGAAACTGAATATTTTCAATAAAACTGAATATATGGAATGAAAGTCCTAATATATGGAATGAAAGTCGCCATCTTTTTTTTCTTTTTACTTCACTTTCACTCTCACTCGTACAGCTCCAAGAAGTGCCAAGATGAATGAAGCTGCCTGAAATTTAGTAGCTGCAATCTTTAGAAACAAACACATTATTAACACGCTGGTTTTGTGCAGAGTTATGTCTAAGTGTGGAATTTATGCTGCTCTGCACAAATATGTAGATACACTTATAGACTTTTTTGCATCTTCAAAATCATACCTAAATATTTTTACATTCATTTCACTCCAAACATTTTACTTTGCTGTAGATGCTGCTCTCCAGGCATTTGTGGGTTGTGCAGTAGATTTTGAGGGTCTCTGCTGCTACAACACTATAAATTAACTAGATCTGTTTATATCTCAAAGCAATTTGCACTTTGAATTGTATTCATGGTGAAACACTCTTCAGAATCTTTGAATTATCACAAAAAGATCTATTTTATCAACAAATATGCAATTAAAATATCACTATTATCAGTGAATTCTCTACATTAACTGAATTAGCAACACCAACTTTAACCTAAAGAGGAAAGTGCAAAGACAAGTTCCAAGATGTTTGGCTGTAATAACTCTAGAACACTGTATAGCTCTGTAATAACATACTATTGTTTTTTTAGGCAACACAAGTCACATTTTTACTAAAAACAAAACTAGTTAAATAAAGAATTGCAATTAAGCTTTGAAGTACTAATGGGTATTGTACTCCAGATTAAAACTAGCATTAATGAAAAGTGTCCATTTGAATTTTGGGAAAACATGCAAGGTCATTGTAAAAAAAAAAAAAAAAAAATTAATTAATTATTAATTACGTAGCTATTTATGATTTAAGAAAAAATAAATTAACATTTCTCATAAGAAATAAGTCTTTAGTTACTGATTTAACCCCTGGTCTGGAGTCCCTCTGTGTTAAATGTGTTGCTAGGATCAGGATAAAAATTGTACCAGATATAATTTTTTAAAACATGTGTTACTGCTTCCTGGGACAGCTAGAACTTGGCCAAAATAAATCAAAATGGCATGTGGTCATCATGACTGAATGAGTGAGTGAAGAACGCATGTTACCAGGGTTACCAACATGAATGAAGCAGGGAAGATTTTGGTTCAATTTATTTGGAATCTGTTTCATTTGTTTAATTATCATATATCGTCTTTACTGTCTTTAACTGTCTTAAATGTTGTATGTAACAGACAGATGCTTAGAAGGAGAGACTTGATAACGTTGCTTTTATTTATTATTTTTTATTTAGCATTTATTTCTTTATTGTAAGACATGTGGTTGATGAGGCAACAGGGGTCCAAAATGAGTATAAATATCAGCACATTTTCCACACTCAACCATCGCAAAGCAGCTGACGAGAGCCAAAGATCCACCAAACACCAACCGCTCAACCCCTGGGAAGATGAAGACCTTCGGCGTTGCAGTTGCAGTGGCCGTCGTGCTGGTTTTTATCTGCATTCAGCAGAACTCTGCTGCTTTATCCGAGGTAACAGCTCAACTCAGACTCCTGTGATGTGCTTGTTTGGCATTTGTGTTATTGGCATTTCTGAATTTTAAGTACATAACTTAGGATATCTTCATAAAGGACCAATTTTATATCATTTGAATTTAGGCTGCATGATATATTATTTTGGCACTGACACTGTAATGTAAGCATGCATATTAGTCAGATCGCAGGAAGTGCCATGAGATCTAAGACCAATATAACTCAAACTCAGAACATTGCAATTTCTTTTCCTTGACACAAAAAGAAAAAAAAAACTTCAGGACACATTGATGGCAGAAATCAGACTGATAGAAATTATTTACTCAGTTTAAACGATGTCTGCACACACTGAGATGTTTTCACTTAATTTAAAAGACACAGAGTTTGTTGATGTTGAGTTGGTGACTTGCAGGCTCCATATATCCTCAGTAAAATCAAAAAGGAATATTTTGTTGCAAAAAGAAGCACAACATCAGTTGTATGGAAACATTTTGGCTACAAACAGGATGATGTTGACCAGAAACAGCTACTCTACCAGCAGAGTTGTGCAAGTGTTGCTGCTGCAGGACGCAACACAACTAATGTGCTAGACCATTTAACCATCACCACAGAGCTCTATACGACAGTAGAAACCTAGATCAGTATGACATCCAAGGCAAAACAATACTTTGGATGCCTTTGCCGGTGTTATATATGAGAAAGGTTCCAAACGACAGAGAAATGCCTTAAAGTTTCACCTCAAGAAAGACATGATGTCAATTAACAGAGCTACCAAAGAGGGTTTTAAAACATGACCTAGTCTCTTGACAAGCGGTGTGTAACACCATTATGAACCTACTTTTGTTAGGTTGCCTTCCCAGAGCTGTATGAAAAATGCAAGGCACAAGTGGAATATCGTGCAGCTGCAGCAGGCTTGTGATCCACCTGGGCAATGGGGCCTTTCACAAGTCTTACTAACCACTTTATTAATGTGGACTTCCAACTGAACACGTGCTGTTTGCAAGCAGCATTTTAGAGTTGAGTTGAGAAATGCTGACTGCTTGCGTCCTGTATGAGAGACATCAAGTCTGTAGAGCACAGACAATGTGGTGGACATGATGAAGTGAGCAGGTAGACTGTAGCAGTTTGGCCATAGAGTGCATCTTGCAGTTGGAAAGTTACCGGAAAGAAAAAAGCATGCATACAAATGAAATAATATAAACATGAAATGTATTTCAGACCCAATTATTGCCCCTCTGTTGGCACCAATCTTTGGTTGACGAGCTTTAGCAAACAATGATGTTTCTTGTAGCGATCCAGACACTTTTTGCACCTGTCTGTTCAGTTCTTATCTACTGCTATGCATTGAGGCTCTATTAAGTTTGCAAGAGTTCTTCTTGTAGTGGCAGATTTCAGCTCTTTCTAAAGGTTTTCAATGAGACTCAGGACTCACTGGTAAAAGCTAATGCTCTAAGACAGCTCTCTTGTCTTGTCCATTGTGAAGAAGGAGCTAGAAACAAACAGTTTGACCCGTCTAATGCAGTAAAACCATCATTCATTGATTAATCTATGAACACAGAAAAATTAGCACAGGTGGTCTTATTTGTTTTAATGACTGACATTGATTTCAATAAAAGGGCACTAAATCTGTCCATTTTATGTCTGCGTTATTCATTCACTGGATGAAAGCTGTTCTTTGCTGTTGCTGGTTTTTGGTCTTCTGAACTAAGCCCTTGAAATTCAGGGGTGCCCCTAATACTGACCAGGACTGTGACACTTCAGACGCTTGTTTAGGTAGTGTTGGAAAAAAAATCAGACAATATTTTCACATTGGATCTGTCCTTTTAGGCTCATATAATATCAGTATTATTACATTGATGCCACACTGTTTACCTGAAGTAATGCTATAAGCAAATCACAGCTTTTTCAAAACCAGCTGGAAGTTTTCGTTTTGTATGTGAAAGATGTTCCTCATCGTATATTATAAAAGATGACTTACAGATAAGAGGGACAACATGGACACATAAAATGAACTGCATGGTGTTTTCTTTTAAACCAGGTAGAAAGTAAAAAAGAATGATTGAACAGACATTCTCAGAAATTCCGACTTTACCTTTCTTTGGTAATTTCCCACTTACTTTCGCAACATTCCACTGGAAGATGGAAAACCCACTCCTGAAAGTACAAGCTGTCAGTAATGAGGCAACAGCACCGCAAGTGTGTATAAATACCAGCACATTTTGCACATTCAACCATCAGACAGCAAGAACTCAGCAGAGCTGACAAGAGACACCAAAATCCACCAACTGAAAAACCTAAACCCTGTGAAGATGAAGACGTTCAGAGTTGCAGTTGCAGTGGCTGTTGTGCTCACATTTATTTGTCTCCAGGAGAGCTCTGCTGTCCCTCTCATGAAAGTAAGTATTGACCTAAACTCTTATCAGCTTTGTCAAAATGCTAAAATGTGATTCTTACTGAAAAAATGTCCAATTCATTGACAGGAGCAAGTTGTGGAGGAGCCAGTGAGCTTTGATGATCCACCTGCAGCACATGAAGTGGAAGTAGCAGAATCATGGAAGGTATATGAAGTGAAGTGAATGAATGACTGAGCTAATTCAAATATGTGTTTTCTACAAAGTGGCCTGATTCACTGTACATAAGGAGAGAGAATGAAATGAGACACTGTGCTGATGACACTCCTGTTTCACACAGATGCTGTTGAGCAGCAGACAGAAGAGAGACCTCAAGTGTTCGCCTTACTGTTATCCCACAGGAGATGGAGTTCAGTGTGGAGTAACCTGCACGTTCCAATGATTTCTGCCACCACTAAGTGTTAGTTTGACATATTTTTTGTCTTAAAACAGTTTACCACTTCAAATAGTCTTTCTGACATGTAAAATTGTGTGGATGTTACTGGATCTGATCATGGCGTTTATATGTGACGAAAATTGTTTCCCTGAAGCTGGTTTGGAAACACTCAGATTTGTCAAATTCTGTTTTAAAATGTTTCATTTTTAATATCAGCTGTGCCATTCTGAATGTGTGTTGAAAATAAATCGGTCTGTGACTGAAACATTATATTTGACTGATCCTAAAACATCTTTTATTCATACCTAAGACTTGTGCAGATCAGCAAACTTGCCCTTGCTTTTATATTATTGTACATGTTGGCCAACACCACCTGCTGCAAATCAGGTGTTTCAATACACACTTTCCATTCCAATCCAATCCAATTCACTTTATTTGTATGGAACATTTAAACAACAAAAACGTCTCCAAAGTGCTGTACATATAATCATAAAAACAATAAAACAAACATATAACATATATGCATAACAATAAGCAACCAATGTGCATAAATCTAAAACAATGCTATAAATAAAACAATCAAATCAAACAGACAAACATCGTAAAATGAATAAAAAACGTAGTTAAACGTAATAAAATAAATAAAAGACACAGAGGACCACAAAACTCACGCAAAGTTAAAAAGCCAGGGAATTAAATTGGGTCTTAAGGCGAGACCTAAAACACTCCACTGTGGGGGCTGTTCAGACAAGGAGCGGGAGGACGTTCCAAAGTCTGGGGCCGACCATAGAGAAAGCCCTGTCCCCCTGGTTTTAAGTCACGCCTGAGGCACCACAAGCTGGAGCTGGCCCTCGGACCTCAAGTCACGCACTGGAATATAGATTTGGATGAGGTCCTTGATGTACTGTGGAGCCAGTCCATTCAAAGCTTTAAAACAAACAATAAAATCTTAAAATCAATACGAAAATTAACAGGGAGCCGGTGCAAAGATGTGAGGATTGGGGTGATGTTTTCCCGCTTTTTAGACCCTGTTAAAAGTCATGCCGCTGCGTTCTGGACTAACTTTTTTTCCAAAAAAGAAATGACTGACCCATAGACCCGTAGGTGAGAATACAGTTATCCAGAGACCAAAATTGAGCTTCTTGGTCGTCAGACTGTTCGACAGACACCAACACCCGAAATGCACCATTGTCACCTTGAAGCATGGTGGTGGCAGCATCATTATTTGTGCATGCTTCTCTGTAGTAAGCTGTGGAAGGCTTGTAAGGGTTGAGGGTAAAATAAATTCAGCAAAGTAGTGAGAAACCTGGAGGACTACCTCATGCAGTCTACAAAAAAATGCGACTTAAGGGAAGATTAGTTTTTTCCAGCAAGGTGATGACCTGAAGTACACAGCAAAGCTACACAGAAATGGTTTAAAGACAACAAGGTGAATGTTTTAGAGTGGCCCAATCACATCTTAGACTTCAATCCAATGGAGAATTTGTGTCTGGACCTGAAAAGGGCTGTTTATTTATGATCCTGGTGCAACATGACAGTTTTACAAAGAAGAATGGGATAAAACTGTAAAAGTGTCCAAATGTGAAGGCAAAATGCACATCTACTAAATATTCACTTGAAAACCTTTTTGCCTTTGCAATCACTTACTTTATGTTTTATATATTCCCTAATACACATACAGAGCTATTTCTATATTTAATCAATTGACTTTTTTTGCTGACATCTGTTATCATTTTGATATATCTCATTGTGGGTAAAATTCCAATTTTTTTACCATCCTCTGGTCGTTGCCCACTTCCCTTCCCAACATCACACAGTGAGATGCCAAGTCTATTACTGCATGTTGCCAGTGATGAGGCAACAACAGCCCAAGTAAATATAAATACCAGCACATTTTGCACATTCAACCATCAGACAGCAACAACTCAGAAGAGCTAACAGGAGATACCAAAACATCAGAGGAAATCCATCGACTGAAAAGCCTAAACCCTGTGAAGATGAAGACATTCAGAGTTGCAGTTGCAGTGGCTGTTGTACTCACATTTATTTGTCTCCAGGAGAGCTCTGCTGTCCCTCTCATGAAAGTAAGTATTGACCTAAACTCTTATTAGCTTTGCCAAAATGCTAAAATGTGGTATTTACTGCAAAAATGTCCAATTCATTGACAGGAGCAAGTTGTGGAGGAGCCAGTGAGCTTTGATGATCCACCTGCAGCACATGAAGTAGAATTAGCAGAATCATGGAAGGTATATGAAGTGAAGTGAATGAATGACTGAGCTAATTCAAATATGTGTTTTCTACAAAGTGCACTATAAATAAGTAGAGAGAATAAACAGTGCGAGTGATAATACTGAAGATGACCACTGTGCTCATGTCACTCCTCTTTCACACAGGTGCTGTTGAACAGCAGAACGAAGCGTGAAGCTAAGTGTGAGCAATTTTGCGAATGGAATGAGAGAGAAGGAAGAACGGTTTGTGGACTAAGATGCAGATTCTGAAGATCTCTGCTCCAACAACCACTAAATATAACCTTTATATATATATATATATTCATGCTGATTATGTGTGTGCAGTAATGTAACTGTGTCATTACTCATCAATATGTATTGCTCAGTCAGTTTAGATATGAGATATAGATTTAGATATATAGAAATTATTTCTTTTGAAAATCTGCTGTTACTCTGAAAGTTTGTTAAAAATAAACTAATCTGACTGAAACACAACGTTTGTCTTCTCTTTGCCTCATGTTGAGATGTATACACCGATCAGGCATAACATTATGACCACCCGCCTAATATTGTGTTGGTCCCCCTTATGTGGTCCAAAATGCTCTGAACCATTGGGCATGGACAAGAGGACCTCTCAGGGTGTCCTCTGGGGTCTGGAACCAGGATGTTGGCAGTGGATCCTTTGGGTACTCTGGCTTGTGCAGTGGGGCCTCTGTCAGTCAACTTGTTTCACTGCATCCTGTTGATGCTTGATCAGAATGGGGTGTAGGAAGTTTGGAGGTCAGATCAACATGTTGGACCATTGTCATGTTCCTCAACATGTTCCTGATTGTTTGATGTTTTTTCCACGTGGTGGGGTGCATTTTCCTGCGGGGGTAGGTCAGTGACATTTGGGATTTCCATTTGCATGAGGGAATGTGTTTGTTGTGGGACAATGTTTATTTGGGTGTCTAAGTCTCATCAACATGGATGTTAAAATCCAAGGTTTTCCATCAGAACACCACATAGTACCAATATGATCAATGTTATTCACTTCACCAGTCAGTGGTCAGAATGTTGTGGCTGATCATATTCACAGCCTCAAGTACAATAATTGTGTTGTGGTTGCAAATCTTCAGTTGAACATTTGTGGATCTTCATATGTGCATTTGTCTCATCCTGTGGAGCCTTTCTTATATAGAAAAACCAGAAATAAGACCAAAATTAAGAGTTTTGTCACAATCCCTGTTTCTGCCCCTGCCTGTCTCCCTCTTATCCTTTCTTTTTCTCTCTCCCTCTCTTCCTTTCTCCTCTCTTTCCTTTGCCCTCACTCTCTCTCCTTCGCCATCAGCCCAGCCCTGCCTGCAGGCTGTCTGATTGCTGGGATTGGAGGCAGAGTAGGCTCACCTGCCACTAATCATTCTCCCTCAATAAACTCCCCAATTCATTCAGTCACTCTCTGCGAGACCACAGACAATACAACCCCGTTTCTCTGCCGTTCCCGCTCTGCCCCCAGCCTGCCCGCCTTTCCTTGATCGACTGCCGCCAGAACCCCCTGGACCCTGCCCCCCAGCCAGCCTCTATCTGCTTCTGCTTCTACCTGCCTCCTGTCTGCCTTCACTCAGCCTGCCTGTCCCTCTAGTTTAGCTTTCTTTTCTGTGAGTATCCCTGTTTGATTTGTCGTGCTTTAGTTAATTCATATCAGTTTTTCTTTATCTTGTTTAGTTTGTTAGAGTAGGCCCTCGGTTTTGGTAGTTTTGCTCCTTTCTTGTATGAAGTCTGGTTTCTCCATTCTGTTTTCCTCCTCAGTTTAGTTCCCTCTTTTGGTGTAGGTTTCAGTTGTACTAAGTTTTCTTTGTCCCTGTTTGTTAGTTAGTTTTAGTGTTCATTATCCATTTTACTTAGATTCCCCCTTGGTTGATAGTTTAAAAATTTCTTTGGTTTAGTAGTTTGCCCCTTTTCTATATTCGGTTTGATTTGATCCTGTTGTTTCTCCTTCAGGTAATTTTTCCCCATTCTTGTTTGGTTTAATTCTGTCTTTACAATAATAAATCTTTTTTGAAAATCCTGCTTGGCCCTGCCTGCTCTTGTGTCTGCGCCTGGGTTCTCAGCCACCTCCCGTAACAGCTTTGGCCATCAAACTGAACACTGGGTTCCACCACACATCGGCACAATTGCAGCAGAATGGTTCTCTACAGCAGACGGCTCATTCTGAAAATCATCCTGGAGAACAAACTTGTGACTTGCACCCCACACCTTCAGATACTTCCAAATATCAATGCAGGGATAGCTTCAAAATGAAAATGTGATTGTCCTTGTTCAACTTTACACCTCTAGTCTAAAAGGTGTGGTGGAACTTGAGCTCAGTGTGGAATCACCACAGATTTAGCAGTTTTGCATATTAAGAGGGGAAAAGTGCAGCAGTCAGATGTGCACAGCTTATAGGACCTAAGACTGTAAATGTAGCAAAATATACCTCTGTTCAATACTGACATGAAACACTAAGTATGTTTTGTTATTATGTAATTCAGACAATGCATATGCCTATTTTGTCATTTATCATTGTCTTGGCTGTTCTGTCAGTAGGAATATAACCTAGGAAGACAAGGTGTTGTTTTGAAATATGTACCGATTTCAACAGATTTGGATCCGTTTGTAGATGTTGACAGAGACGTCGCAGTCACATGGGTCAGTAGGGCTATCAGCAGGGGATTTTGGTTATTGTAGTGTAATGTACCTTACATATCAAAGTCTAAATGTACGAAAGAAAACTTTATTTTGGAATCGGCTTTAATATCACATTATATGTCAAGGCCAGGACAGAGAAGTTTTGCCTTTAGCTTTCCAATAGTTCTATATGTGTTTTAGGGATTTTTGCAGTCTGAGGTGAACTTCTACTCTCCAGTGACCCATCTTTTGTTGACTCTCCAAATATGAACACTTGTTTTTGCTGATACAGCAAGTCACTTGTGTCTCTCTGTCTTCACCTCGTTTTGTCTTATCTTTCTCTCTCATGTTGGTGAAACAAAGTGTTTAGGGTTTCTCTTGTCTCGTAAGTGCCATCACTGATTCGATGCTTGAAGACCCATCACTCTGTGCCACTCGAAAGTTGACAAATGCTCTGGATGGTATCAGTATAATTACTACAGCAACGATTACATTGAGTTTGTTCCTTTATTTTTTTTAATTTCTGTTTTTTCTTTGTTTATTGATTGATATATTTATTTGTTTTGATCTCAGTGTATCCAGAACCCTTCAAAGTTAGTAAATCATTTCTATCAGCCAGATATCTGGCGTTGATGTGTCATTTAAAAATGAGAACTGTGCACATTTTCTTTTTATGTAAAGAAAAAGCAATTGTAATGTTATATGTTTGAGTTAAATTGGTCTGAGATTGGAACATTGGTCCTAAATTATGACCTACCTTTAGTATCCTAAATTATGCATTTGAAATTTAGGAATGCCAATAATTTTAACCAGGGCTGTATGTTTAACTGTAAGCTCTCTATAATGTTATCATGTCAGTATGACTACAGTCTGAACAAATCCTATATCTTTTGCAATCACTAAAACCCCCCTATCTACACTCTCATTTACCGTAAAGCCTTGGCTCATATGTCTACAAAGTCACTGTCAACAAAGAGGACTGGGTTCGCTTCAGCCTAACCAAATAGATGTTCACTCTTAAGGTACACATCACAAATTATACTGCAATGACCAAAATCCACTGCTGATTTCTAGACTTGCAAAAATCCCTAAAACACATACAGAACTATCGGAAAGCTTAAGGCAGAACTTTTCTGTCGTGGCCGTGGCATATAATGTGATATTAAAGCTGATGGCGAAATACACTTTTTGTTGTACATTTAGCCTTTGATATGTAAGGTACATTACACTGCAATGACCAAAATCCCCTGTTGATAACCCTGCTGACCCATGTGACTGCAACGTCACTGTCAACATCTACAAACGGATCCAAATCTATTGAAATCGGCACATACACAAACACCAAACGACACCTTATCTTAAAGCCACTATTTGATTTAACAAATTATGTAGAGCCAAAATGAATACACTCCATTTTGCTTATCCTATTTTGGATTTGGATTTCATTTAACAAATAAACAGCTGTGACATGTGATAATAATGTCTTGAGGCCTACATATATGCTGTAGTGAATCTCCTCAGTTCTACTCTTCCACAGTATTCCTACTGACAGAACAGCCAAGACAATGATAATTGACAGAATAGGCAAAACATTGTCTGAATTACATAATAACAAAACATACTTAGTGTTTCATGTCAGTATTGAGCAGAATTATATTTTGTTACATTTACAGCCTTAGGTCCTATAAGCTGTGCACATCTGACAACTGCACTTTTTCCTTCTTCATCTCCAAAACTGCTAAATCTGTGGTGATTCCACACTGAGCTCAAGTTCCACCACACCTTTTAGACTAGAGGTGTAAAGTTGAACAAGGACAATCACATTTTCATTTTGAAGTCATCTCTGCCTTGAATTTTGGAAATATCTGAAGGTGTGGGGTGCAAGTCCCAAGTTTGTTCTCCAGGATGATTTTCAGAATGAGCCGTCTGCTGTAGAGAACAGTTCTGCTACAACTGTGCCGACATGTGGTGGAACCCAGTGTTCAGTTTGATGGGCTAAACTCTCAATTTTGCTCTTATTTCTAGTCTTGCATATGCTTCCTGTGAAGCACTGCATTTATTATGTGATCCCCCCACCCCAGAGCCTCTGTGCAGCCATTAAAAGCTGCATTGGAGACAGCAAAAAGAAGCAGCCAGTGGCTCTGGATGAAGAGGAACGATTCCTCTTGGGCCCCCAACCGCGGCTCAGGGGGTATGTGGTCGGCTAGGGCTTGGCTCAGAGGGCAGGGCGCCCCTGCCGTGCATGGGCGTGGGACGCAAGCTAGGGGCTGATCACCCTGTAGCTGGCGCCCTCTGGGGAGGGTGTATGGTGTGAATGGCTGAAACACCCTACGAAACACCACTGATGATACATCCTGGGCCCGTGCTTGCCCTGCCTGGGGGCATCCTGGTCCCTGGGTCTGGCCTTCTCCATCACTCACCACTAAACTTTTGTATTTGCTCGCACAAAGGATATCAACATCTTATCCTGTGTTCTGGAACCCTGTATGGTGTTTTCTTTTGAACCAATGAAAAAGTAAAAATTAATGATTCAACAAACAGTTTCAGAAATTCCGACTTTACCTTTCTTTGGTAATTTCCCACTTACTTTCGCAACATTCCACTGGAAGATGGAAAACCCACTCCTGAAAGTACAAGCTGTCAATAATGAGGCAACAGCACCACAAGTGTGTATAAATACCAGCACATTTTGCACATTCAACCATCAGACAGCAACAACTCAGAAGAGCTGACAAGAGACACCAAAATCCACCAACTGAAAAACCTAAACCCTGTGAAGATGAAGACGTTCAGAGTTGCAGTTGCAGTGGCTGTTGTACTCACATTTATTTGTCTCCAGGAGAGCTCTGCTGTCCCTCTCATGAAAGTAAGTATTGACCTAAACTCTTATCAGCTTTGTCAAAATGCTAAAATGTGATTCTTACTGAAAAAATGTCCAATTCATTGACAGGAGCAAGTTGTGGAGGAGCCAGTGAGCTTTGATGATCCACCTGCAGCACATGAAGTGGAAGTAGCAGAATCATGGAAGGTATATGAAGTGAAGTGAATGAATGACTGAGCTAATTCAAATATGTGTTTTCTACAAAGTGGCCTGATTCACTGTACATAAGGAGAGAGAATGAAATGAGACACTGTGCTGATGACACTCCTGTTTCACACAGATGCTGTTGAGCAGCAGACAGAAGAGAGACCTCAAGTGTTCGCCTTACTGTTATCCCACAGGAGATGGAGTTCAGTGTGGAGTAACCTGCACGTTCCAATGATTTCTGCCACCACTAAGTGTTAGTTTGACATATTTTTTGTCTTAAAACAGTTTACCACTTCAAATAGTCTTTTTGGCATGTAAAATTTTGCGGATGTTACTTGATCTGATCATGGTGTTTATATGTGATGAACATTGTTTTCCTGAAGCTGGTTTGGAAACACTGACATTTGTCAAAATCTGTTTTGGCATATTTCATTTTAAAAATCAGCTGTGCCATTCTGAATGTGTGTTGAAAATAAATCAATCTTTGACTGAAACATTATGTCTGACTCATCTTGAATATATCTTTTGTTCATACCTTAGACTTGTGCAGATCAGCAAACTTCCCCTGGACAAATGATGTTTCTTTTATATTATTGTACATGTTGGCCAACACCACCTGCTGCAAATCAAGTGTTTCAATACACACTTTCCAAAAAAGAAATTACTGACTCATAGACCTGTAGGTGAGAGAACAGTTGTCCAGAAGGCATGTGGGACACTCTGAAATCCCCTGGAAGAACCTTCGGTCTGATGAGATCAAAATTGAGCTTTTTGGTCATCAGACTGTTTGACAGACACCAACACCTGAAATGCATCATTGTCACCTTGAAGCATGGCGGTGGCAGCATCATTATTTGTGGATGCTTCTCTGTAGTAGGCCGTGGAAGGCTTGTAAGGGTTGAGGGTAAAATAAATGCAGCAAAGTAGTGAGAAACCTGGAAGACTACCTCATGCAGTCTACAAAAAAAATGTGACTTAGGGGAAGATTAGTTTTTTCCGGCAAGGTGATGACCTGAAGTACACAGCAAAGCTACACAGAAATGGTTTAAAGACAACAAGGTGAATGTTTTAGAGTGGCCCAATCACATCTTTGACTAAAAAAGGGCTGTTTATTTATGATCCTGGCGCAACCTGACAGTTTTACAAAGAAGAATGGGATAAAACTGTAAAAGTGTCCAGATGTGAAGGCCAAATATGCTTCTACTAAATATGAACTTGAAGTGGTGAAAACCTTTGCAATCTCTTATTTTATGTTTTGTATATTTTATTAATTGCCATTATTTTTTGCTGACATCTGTTATCACTTCGACATATCCCCTTGTGGGTCCTCGGGTCATTGCCCACGTCCTTTCCCGTCGTCACACAGTGACATACCAGGTCTATTCCTGGAAGTGCATGTTGCCAGTAATGATTCAACAACAGCCCAAGTAAATATAAATACCAGCAGATTGCGCACATCAACCATCAGACAGCAACAACTCAGAAGAGCTGACAAGAGACACTAAAACATCAGAGGAAATCCATCAACTGAAAAGCCTAAACCCTGTGAAGATGAAGACATTCAGAGTTGCAGTTGCAGTGGCTGTTGTACTCACATTTATTTGTCTCCAGGAGAGCTCTGCCGTCCCTCTCATGAAAGTAAGTGTTTAACTAAACTCTTATTAGCTTTGTCAAAATGCTAAAATGTGATTCTTACTACAAAACTGACCAATTCACTGACAGGAGCAAGTTGTGGAGGAGCCAGTGAGCTTTGATGATCCACCTGCAGCACATGAAGTGGAAGTAGCAGAATCATGGAAGGTATATGAAGTGAACTGAATGAATGACTGAGCTAATTCAAATATGTGTTTTCTACAAAGTGCACTATAATAAGTAGAGAGAATAAACAGTGTGAGTAATAATACTGAAGATGAACACTGTGCTCATGTCACTCCTCTTTCACACAGATGCCGTTGTACACCAGACAGAAGCGTGAGTCTCAGTGTCCGGTTATCTGCGAACCCATTGGAGAGGGAAACGTTTTTTGTTATCCAAAATGCTAATTCTGAAGATTTCTGAGTGAAGCAATGAAAGTACATCAAGTAATCTGTCAGCAGTACATATGTCATCTTTGCTTCCCTAAACGTGGTTTAGTAATATTTAGATATTACATATAGATTTAGACAAATGAATAAAATTTTGAAAATCTACTGTGTCACTCTGAAAGTTTGTTAAAAAATAAATTAATGTGCTCCAAAATGCTCTGAACAATTGGACATGGACAAGAGGACCTCTCAGGGTGTCCTATGGGGTCTGGAACCAGGACGCTGGCACTGGATCGTTTTGGTTGTCTGGATTATGCAGTGGGGCTTCTGTCAGTCAAACTTGTTCCACTCCATCCTGTTGATGCTTGATCACAATGAGGTGTAGGAAGTTTGGAGGTCAAATCAACATGTTGGGCCATTGTTATGTTCCTCAACATGTTCCTGATTGTTTGATGTTTTTTCCATGTGGTGGGGTGCATTCTCCTGTAGGGGTAGGCCAGTGACATTTGGGACTTCCATCTGCATGAGGGAGTGTGTTTGTTGTGGGACAATGTTTATTTGGGTGTCTAAGTCTCATCAACATGGATGTTAAAATCCAAGGTTTTCCATCAGAACACCACACAGTACCAATATGATCAATGTTACTTCACCTGTCAGGGGTCAAAATGTTGTGGCTGATCATATTCACAGACTCAACTACAATATTGATGTTGTGGTTGCAAATCTCCAGTTGAACATTTGTGGAACTTCGTATGTGCATTTGTCTCATCCTGTGGATGCAAAGCCTTTCTTATATGGAAAGAAAGAAAGAAAAAGGCTAGAAATAAGACCAAAATTGAGAGTTTAGCCCATCAAACTGAACACTGGGTTCCACCACATGTCGGCACAGTTGCAGCAGAATGGTTCTCTACAGCAGACGGCTCATTCTGAAAATCATCCTGGAGAACAAACTTGCAACTTGCACCCCACACCTTCAGATACTTCCAAATATCAGGGCAAGGATAGCTTCAAAATGAAAATGTGATTGTCCTTGTTCAACTTTACACCTCTAGTCTAAAAGGTGGGATGGAGCTTGAGCTCAGTGTGGAATCACCACAGATTTAGCAGTTTTGGAGATGAAGAGGGAAAAAGTGCCGCTGTCAGATGTTCACAGATTATAGGACCTAAGGCTGTAAATGTAGCAAAATATACTTCTGTTCAATACTGACATGAAACACTAAGTATGTTTTGTTATTAGGTAATTTAGACCATGTTTTGCCTATTTTGTCATTTATCATTGTCTTGGCTGTTCTGTCAGTAGGAATATAACCTAGGAAGACAAGGTGTTGTTTCAAAATATGTACCGATTTCAAGAGATTTGGATCAGTTTGTAGATGTTGACAGAGACGTTGCAGTCACATGGGTCAGCAGGGCTATCAGCAGGGGATTTTGGTTATTGTAGTGTAATGTACCTTACATATCAAAGTCTAAATGTACAAAAAAAACCCTGTATTTTGGAATCGGCTTTGATATCACATTATATGTCAAGGCCAGGACAGAAAAGTTTTGGCTTAAGCTTTCCAATAGCTCTGTATGTGTTTTAGGGATATTCACAGTCTGAGGTGAACTTTACCTCTACAGTGACCCATCTTTTGTTGACTCTCCAAATAAGAACACTTGTACTTGTTGATACAGCCAGTCACTCGTGTCTCTCTATCTTCACTTGGTCTTGTCTTCTCTTTCTCTCTCATGTTGGTGAAACAGGATGTTTAGGGTTTTAGATGTTGGTATAGTTGAAAGTTGACAAATGCTCTGGATGGTATCAGTATAATTACTACAGCTACGATTACATTGAGTTTGTTCCTTTATTTTTTTAATTTCTGTTTTTTCTTTGTTTGTTAATTAATATATTTATTTGTTTTGGAAAAGTGAACATCTATTTGGTGAGGCAGATGCGGACCCAGTCCTGCATAACACATCATTTTAGTATAAACACTGTAATGTAAGCATGCACAACAGTCAAATCGCATTAAGTGCCATGAGATCTAAGTCCAATTTAGCTCAAACACATAACATTACAACTGCAACTGTCCACGCAACTGTCTCAGTGTATCCACAACCCTTCAAAGTTAGTAAATCATTTCTATCAGCCAGACATCTGGCGTTGATGTGTCATTTAAAAATGACAATTGTTGTGGTGTACAGGTTATAGAGGTTCTCTCACCCATCGGATGGCGTGGTTTGAGGGGCGTGGCTTAGCCACCACGGTGATTGTTAGCGCTGGTTCCGCATTCAGTTTGTGGCTCAAGAGCAATAAAGTTGGCTCACTAGCAACTAGCTTGTGTCTCCTTCTTCCTCTCCACACTGTGCACATTTTTGTGTAAAGAAAAAGCAATTGTAATGTTATGTGTTTGAGTTAAATTAGTCTGAGATTGGAAAATTGGTCCTAAATTATGACCTACCTTTAATATCCTAAATTATGTATTTGAAATTTAGGAATGCCAATAATTTTAACCAGGGCTGTATGTTTAACTGTAAGCTCTCTATAATGTTATCATGTCAGTATGACTACAGTCTGAACAAATCCTGTATCTTTTGCAATCACTAAAACCCCCTATCTAGAATCTCATTTACCGTAAAGCCTTGGCTCATATGTCCACAAAGTCACTGTCAACAAAGAGGACTGGGTTCGCTTCAGCCTAACCAAATAGATGTTCACTCTTAAGGTACACATCACAAATTATACTGCAATGACCAAAATCCACTGCTGATTTCTAGACTTGCAAAAATCCCTAAAACACATACAGAACTATTGGAAAGCTTAAGGCAGAACTTTTCTGTCGTGGCCGTGGCATATAATGTGATATTAAAGCTGATGGTGAAATACACTTTTTGTTGTACATTTAGCCTTTGATATGTAAGGTACATTACACTGCAATGACCAAAATCCCCTGTTGATAACCCTGCTGACCCATGTGACTGCAACATCACTGTCAACATCTACAAATGGATCCAAATCGACTGAAATCAGCACATATTTCGAAACAACACCTTATCTTAAAGCCACTATTTGATTTAACAAATTATGTAGAGCCAAAATGAATACACTCCATTTTGCTTATCCTATTTTGGATTTATATTTCATTCAACAAATAAAACAACTGTCACATGTGATAATAATGTCTTGAGGCCTACATATATGCTGTAGTGAATCTCCTCAGTTCTACTCTTCTACAGTATTCCTACTGACAGAACAGCCAAGACAATGATAATTGACAGAATAGGCAAAACATAGTCTAAATTACATTATAACAAGACATACTTAGTGTTTCATGTCAGTATTGAGCAGGAGTATATTTTGCTACATTTACAGCCTTAGGTCCTATAATCTGTGAACATCTGACTACTGCACTTTTTCCCTCTTCATCTGCAAAACTGTTAAATCTGTGGTGATTCCACACTGAGCTCAAGTTCCATCCCACCTTTTAGACTAGAGGTGTAAAGTTGAACAAGGACAATCACATTTTCATTTTGAAGCTATCCCTGCATTGATATTTGGAAGTATCTGAAGGTGTGGGGTGCAAGTCGCAAGTTTGTTCTCCAGGATGATTTTCAGAATGAGCCGTCTGCTGTAGAGAACCATTCTGCTGCAACTGTGCCGACATGTGGTGGAACCCAGTGTTCAGTTTGATGGGCTAAACTCTCAATTTTCAACTCTCATCACTCACCACTAAACTTTTGTATGTGCTCGCACAAAGGATATCAACATCTTATCCTGTGCTCTGGAACCCTGTAGGGTGTTTTCTTTTGAACCAAGGAAAAAGTGAAAATTAATGATTCAACAGACGGTTTCAGAAATTCCGACTTTACCTTTCTTTGGTAATTTCCCACTTACTTTCACAACATTCCACTGGAAGATGGAAAACCCACTCCTGAAAGAACAAGCTGTCAATAATGAGGCAACAGCACCTCAAGTGTGTATAAATACCAGCACATTTTGCACATTCAACCATCAGACAGCAACAACTCAGAAGAGCTGACAAGAGACACCAAAATCCACCAACTGAAAAACCTAAACCCTGTGAAGATGAAGACGTTCAGAGTTGCAGTTGCAGTGGCTGTTGTACTCACATTTATTTGTCTCCAGGAGAGCTCTGCTGTCCCTCTCATGAAAGTAAGTATTGACCTAAACTCTTATTAGCTTTGTCAAAATGCTAGAATGTGATTCTTACTGAAAAAATGTCCAATTCATTGACAGGAGCAAGTTGTGGAGGAGCCAGTGAGCTTTGATGATCCACCTGCAGCACATGAAGTGGAAGTAGCAGAATCATGGAAGGTATATGAAGTGAACTGAATGAATGACTGAGCTAATTCAAATATGTGTTTTCTACAAAGTGGCCTGATTCACTGTACATAAGGAGAGAGAATGAAATGAGACACTGTGCTGATGACACTCCTGTTTCACACAGATGCTGTTGAGCAGCAGACAGAAGCGAGACCTCAAGTGTTCGCCTTACTGTTATCCCACAGGAGATGGAGTTCAGTGTGGAGTAACCTGCACGTTCCAATGATTTCTGCCACCACTAAGTGTTAGTTTGACATATTTTTTGTCTTAAAACAGTTTACCACTTGAAATAGTCTTTTTGACATGTAAAATTGTGTGGATGTTACTGGATCTGATCATGGCGTTTATATGTGATGAACATTGTTTTCCTGAAGTTGGTTTGGAAACACTCAGATTTGTCAAATTCTGTTTTGGAATATTTCATTTTAAAAATCAGCTGTGCCATTCTGAATGTGTGTTGAAAATAAATCAATCTCTGACTGAAACATTATGTTTAACTGATCCTAAATACATCTTTTGTTCATACCTTAGACTTGTGCAGATCAGCAAACTTCCCCTTGGCAAACAATGTTTCTTTTATATTATTGTACATGTTGGCCAACACCACCTGCTGCAAATCAGGTGTTTCAATACACACTTTCCAAAAAAGAAATGACTGACCCATAGACCTGTAGGTGAGAGAACAGTTGTCCAGAAGGCATGTGGGACACTCTGAAATCCCCTGGAAGAAGCTTCGGTCTGACGAGATCAAAATTAAGATCTTGATCGCCAGACTGTTTGACAGACACCAACACCTGAAATGCACCATTGTCACCTCGAAGCATGGCGGTGGCAGCATCATCATTTGTGGATGCTTCTCCGTGGTGGGAGTGAGAAACCTGGAGGACTACCTCATGCAGTCCACAAAAAATGCAACTTAAGGGAAGATTAGTTTTTTCCAGCAAGGTGATGACCTGAAGTACACAGCAAAGCTACACAGAAATGGTTTAAAGACAACAAGGTAAATGTTTCAGAGTGGCCCAATCACATCTTAGACTTCAATCCAATGGAGAATTTGTGTCTGGACTTGAAAAGGGCTGTTTATTTATGATCCCGATGCAACCTGACAGTTTTACAAAGAAGAATGGGATAAAACTGTAAAAGTGTCCAGATGTGAAGGCCAAATATGCTTCTACTAAATATGAACTTGAAGTGGTGAAAACCTTTGCAATCACTTACTTTATGTTTTGTATATTTTGTTAATCTTCGTTATTTTTTGCTGACAGCTGTTTTCACTTCGACATATGTCCTTGTGGGCAAAATTCCAAATTTACTATCCTCAGGTCATTGCCCACTTCCCTTCCCGACATCACACTGTGACATGCCAAGTCTATTCCTGAAAATGCATATGTGATGAGGCAACAGCAGCCCAAGTAAATATAAATACCAGCACATTTTGCACATTCAACCATCAGACAGCAACAACTCAGCAGAGCTGACAAGAGACACCAAAACATCAGAGGAAATCCATCGACAGAAAAACCTAAACCCTGTGAATATGAAGACGTTCAGAGTTGCAGTTGCAGTGGCTGTTGTACTCACATTTATTTGTCTCCAGGAGAGCTCTGCTGTCCCTCTCATGAAAGTAAGTGTTTAACTAAACTCTTATTAGCTTTGTCAAAATGCTAAAATGTGATTCTTACTGCAAAACTGACCAATTCATTGACAGGAGCAAGTTGTGGAGGAGCCAGTGAGCTTTGATGATCCACCTGCAGCACAAGAAGTGGAATTAGCAGAATCATGGAAGGTATATGAAGTGAACTGAATGAATGACTGAGCTAATTCAAATATGTTGTTTCTCCAAAGTGCACTATAAATAAGTAGAGAGAATAAACAGTGTGAGTGATAATACTGAAGATGAACACTGTGCTCATGTCACTCCTCTTTCACACAGATGCTGTTGAACAGCAGAACGAAGCGTGAAGCTAAGTGTGAGCCATTTTGTGAATGGGATGAAAGAGAAAGAAGAATTGTTTGTGGACTAAGATGCAGATTCTGAAGATCTCTGCTCCAACAACCACTAAATATTACCTTCATATATATATTCATGCTGATTATGTGTGTGCAGTAATGTAACTGTGTCATTACTCATCAATATGTATTGCTCAGTCACTGTTGTTAGTACCCACTTATAAATCCCTGCTGATCTATTACTGAGTGAACTAATAAAAGTATACAAAGTAATCTGTCAGCAGTACCTGTGTGATCTTTGCTTCACTAAACATGGTTTAGTAATATTTAGATATTACATATCGATTTAGATATATAGAATTGTTTTATTTTGAAAATCTGCTGCGTCACTCTGAATGTTTTTTAAAAATAAATTAATCTGACTGAAACACTGTGTTTTTCTCCTCTTTGCCTCACCTTGAGATATATACACCGATCAGTTATAACATTATGACCACCTGCCTAAATATTGTGCTGGCGGTGGCCTAGTGGCTTGTGAAGTGTACTTGTAACGGTGGGTCATAGGTTCTCGTCCCCGAACTGGCAAGAGGCTGAGTCACCACCACTATTGGCCCCTGAGCAAGGCCCTTAACCCCTGACTGCTCCCTGGCAGCCCACTGCTCCATGTATGGATGGGTCAAACGCAGAGAACGAATATACCCATGGGGACCAATAAAGTACAGATTATTAGATTGATTCAGAATGGGGTCTAGGAAGTTTGGAGGTCAGAATGACTGATCGGTGTACATTCACAGCCTCAAGTACAATATTGATGTTGTGGATGCAAATCTTCAGTTGAACATTTGTGGATCTTCATATGTGCATTTGTCTCATCCTATGGATACAAAGCCTTTCTTATATACGAAAATGTACCTGCACTGTGTCCACATGGGTAAGAACAAAAATTTAAACCCACATTTATCAGTCAATCATGTTGCTGTTCTTACAGTCAACGAGTAAGCCTTTGACCTTTGCCCTTTAAATATAAACTCACCTTGATGGAGTTAAGAGATGTTTTCAAGGTCTCCTAATGTGAGAAATGGCAGCTCAAAGTTTCCCAGTGGCCAAGGCCAACCAGATGCAGAGACTGAGGCCAAGTATCACCCATCCATAACCCACACTGAACTCAACTAAGTAAACAGCAGAAAAATGAGCTTTGTGAGAGAGGATATGTGCCTGCAGAAGGAGACTACAAATGGCGGCTGTGGCTCAGGTGGTAGAGCAGGTTGTCCACTGATCACAAGGTTGACGGTTCGATATTCGGCCCCTCCACATGCTGAAGTGTCCTTGGGTAAGACACTGAACCCCAAGTTGCTCCCAATGGCAGGCTGGTGTCTTGCATGGCAGCTCTGTTGCCATTGGTGTGTGAATGGGTGAATGCGAAATACATTGTAAAGCACTTTGGATACCACTGTGGTTGAAAAAAGTCGCCATATAAGTGCTGACTATTTACCATTTACCAAGATTTGCACTCACAACACCAGTTTTGTGCACACACATTTGCAAATATGGAATTTATGCTGCTCTGCACAAATATGTAGATACACTTATAGACTTTTTTTGCATCTTCAAAATCATATCTAAATATTTTTACATTAATTTCACTCCAAACATTTTACTTTGCTGTGGATGCTGCTCTCCAGGCATTTGTGGGTTGTGCTGCAGATTTCGAGGGTCTCTGCTGTTACAACACTATAAACTGATTAGATCTGTTCATATCTCAAAACAGTTTACACTTTGAATTGTATTCATGGTTAAACACTCTTAAGAATCTTTGAATTATCAGAAAAAGATCTATTTTATCAACAAATATGCAATTGGAGTATCACTATTATCAGTGAATTCTCTACATTCACTGAATTAGCAACACCAACTAAGAGGAAAGTGCAAAGAGAAGTTCCAAGATGTTTGGCTGTAATAACTCTAGAACACTGTATAGCTCTATAATATTGCTTGGGACATACTTTTGTTTTTTTTAGGCAACACAAGCCACATTTTTACTAAAAACAAAATAACAGAAATAAAGAATTCTAATTAAGCTTTGAAGTACTAATGGAGATTGTACTCCAGATTAAAACTAGCATTTGTATTAATGAAATGTGTCTATTTGAGTTTTAGGAAACATGCAAGTTCATCATAAAAAACTACAAAAATATTAATAATCGTATGTTGTCATGTGGCATTAATTACATAGCTATTTATGATCTGAGAAAAATAAATGAACATTTCTCATAATAAATAATTATTTAGTTATTTATTTAATTCCAGGTCTGGAGTCCTTCTGTGTTAAATGTGTTGCTAGGATCAGGATAAAAATTGTACCAGATATAATTTTTTAAAACATGTGTTACTGCTTCCTGGGACAGCTAGAACTTGGCCAAAAAAATCAAAATGGCATGTGGTCATTATGACTGAATGAGTGAGTGAAGAACGCATGTTACCAGGGTTACCAACATGAATGAAGCAGGGGAGTTTGGCTCAGTATATTTGGAATCTGTTTCATTTGTTTAATTATCATATATCATCTTTACTGTCTTTAACTGTCTTAAATGTTGTATGTAACAGAACGATGCTTGGAAGTAGAGACTTGATAATGTAGAACAAACACAAACAAAAAATTTCCAGCTGCCAATGGAAGGATTTCCCCAGTGATGCAAGCCTGCTACCGAAAGTAATTTCTTTATTGTAAGACATGTGGTTGATGAGGCAACAGGGGTCCAAAATGAGTATAAATATCAGCACATTTTCCACATTCAACCATCGCAAAGCAGCTGACGAGAGCCAAAGATCCACCAAACATCAACCGCTCAACCCCTGGGAAGATGAAGACCTTCGGCGTTGCAGTTGCAGTGGCCATCGTGCTGGTTTTTATCTGCATTCAGCAGAACTCTGCCGCTTTATCCGAGGTGACAGCTCAACTCAGACCCCGGTAATGTGCTCGTTTCCTATGAATGTGATGCTGTGGTACTAACATCTATTCATTAACAGGTTGAAGAGTTGGAGGAGGCAATGAGCAACCTCAATCCAGCTGCAGAACATCAGGAGGAGTCAGCGAACTCTTGGATGGTGTGTTCAGTTCACTGAATGAATTCAGGCAATTACATTGAGATCATTCAAATGCTAGCGGGCGTGTTTTTCCAGAAGGCACCCTGAAGTACAAAGAGAGTGCACTTTTGTCATGTCTTATGTTCTTTTACACAGATGCCATACAAGGGACTGAAACGTGGCTTCAAGTGCCGTTTTTGCTGCAACTGCTGCACACGCGGGGTCTGCGGACTGTGCTGCAGATTCTGAGGATTCCTGCCTGAGACTCCCAACACCAACCACCGGATAGTAGTTTGCTGTGACCGTCATCCTAAAATAAGTCTATCATTTGAAACTGGATTCACATCTGTAAAACTCTGACAGTGTCTCTTGATTTGATGATTCTGTGGTTACAGAGTGCATGGGGAGGGTGTGTTGTCACAATAAATTTCAATGAAACTATACTCCAATGTGTAGAGGTGTTTTTTAAATTAGAAACATAAATATATATAATTCATAGAGGACATTTTTAAATGCTACAGTAGGAAAGCTGCAAAAAAGAATTAGGATTGCATATTAGTTAGCTAACCTTGTCATCTTGAAACTTGACTTCAACTGCGACTTCTTCTTCCTTTTCTTCTTCTTCTTCTTCTTCTGCTGCTTTCTGCCCTCTAGAAAATATATAACAGTCATTTTTAGACATTAATGTGACATGTAATACCTTTAACATGACTGTCTAGAAAGATTTGGGCTTTTAACAAGAGCAATAACTTTTTGTGTGAAGTTAAACAAGAGTGACATAAACCTGGCTTGCAAGACTTTACAACGTAGTTATAGTAGGTTTGCATTTGATTATAAAGGGTCATCTGATGTATTTTCAAAATGACTGAAACGCACAATGCTTAGTATTGTGGTAGCATTACAAAGCTTCCCAATTCAACTCAATCCAACTTAACTGGTACAAATAAATTACCGCGTGTCGATATTATCGTGTGATTTAGACAAACACTTCTTAATTTTCCGGTGGAGGCGGGTTCATGTTTTGTGATTCTGTCGCTATGACTGGCTTTAATTCTTCAAACAAGCAAGAGAAGTAGGAGGAGAAGGAGGTGGCTGTAAGACATGTTTTTGTCCCCTTATAATATCTTTGTAACTACCTTTCTGTTACACTGAGTAAAATGAACCTGTGTGTATAAATAGGTAACATATTTTTGAAAATCTACTATAACAGATCAACTGATTCCATGTGAGCCTGCTGCATGATAGAAGTGCGCTTCTGGGAAACACAGGAAAGAAAAAAAAGTTCATGTTTGTCTTGTGTTTTAGGGCAAAAGCTGTGGCCAGCAAACAAAAACGAAAAGTTTCCCAGTCTTCACGAATTTCCATCCCTACTGTCACAGGCTGTGGCAGTGATGGGAACAGGGAGTGTTGCAAGTTCATTCCTGAAAGCAGGTACAGCAAGTGGTGTGGCTGATGAGGCAACAGTGGCCCAAAGTGAGTATAATTAGCAGCCCCAACACTCAACCGTCAGACAGGAGAACCTAAACGAGTCGACCGCAGTCATCCAGATCAGGAGAAACCTTGCTGAACTGAAAACCACTCCAAAGACATTCAGTGTTGCAGTCGCAGTGGCCGTCGTGCTCTGCTGTCCCAGTCAGTGAGGTAAGAACTTGACTGAAACTACAGATGTTTTTGTGTAACAGATGGTTTCAATGCTGAAATATCCCTCTCACTGTGAACAATTCATTACCAGGAACAAGTGCTGGAGGAGCCACTGAGCCTTGAACATCCAGCTGCAGCAACATGAAGAAACTGCAGTGGACTCTTAGAAGGTAGGAAGCATCAACCGAGAGAATTTGGCCAAATATCTTCTACAAACTCAAATGGGAGTGCATGTATTTTCTCTACAAAGTGCCCTGATGCTTCCTCCACATTATCCTTTCTTAGATGCTCTATAACAGCAGACAGAAATGAGGCATCAGGTGCCGCTTTAGCTGCAACCCAGGAGTGTGTGGAGTCTGCTGCGGATTCCGAGGATTCCTGCTCCAACAACCACTAAATATCCACTTGTTTTGCCTTTGTGGGAATTTACTAGAATGAACTGTATTTGTGAGATAGAAAATGTTGTGGATGTTAATGGATTTGCGCCATGATGCGGTTTCTGTGCACTCAGTGACGTGACTGCATCATCCATTTATTTTACTGAATAACTGCTTTAGCTAAAATGTATTATTCATACATTTTAATGTTACTAAAGGGTGTTGAAATAGGATTTTTGTCTGACTGCAACTCTCAAACCATTATTTACATTCCTGTACACTCAAAATCACAAACCACAGACAGCATTACTGTCAAGTGTGGTATATTCTCGTGCCCTGGAAGTGATTCGTTTCTTGTTTTCTGTCAAACTAGTTAGATCAAACCTGCACTTTTTGTTAAAAATGAATTAACATTATAAAAAACATCAAAATTTAAACAGTCCTGGCAATCAGACAGGGATGGACCTCAGGGGCAGGGTGATGCTCTCAAATTTACGACAAGAAATAAGGACAACAGACTTTTCCACACTTGAGCATGTCAGTGCTATAATACTGAATCATGTGTGCAGGTACATAAAGGTCCATGACGACTCCGCAGAGCCTCTTCATGCACTGGCTCCAGGAAATCAACCGGACATGGTGAAAACTGTCGCAGCGTGAGCTTGGCGGTGTCTGGAAGCATTCTGGCATGTAGCGTGCCTTTTAGTTGGAGCTCTAAAAAGAAACAGCCATATTTGTCATTCCATCACTTTCCCACCGACCAAGAGGAGACGAGGAGGCAAGATTTACTGTGCAGTGAGTCCAGTCACAAGTATGTAAAACCGCAGGCTGTCGTTTTAGGGTTTTAGTGGGATATCCGGGGAGAAATTAAATTACATCACACGCACACAGCAAAAAAAAAAGAAAAAAACAATACATATTTTAAAGTGTGTTGATGCAGCAGTTCTGATGCAGGTGCACGACTACAACCGCCACCTTCCTCCAGGTCAGTGTAGCGTCTAATGAAGTGGATTAGTTCAAGAGTTGCAAACAAAGTCAGTGACAACCTAAACATTAGATAATTTAACTAGAAAGTAAAGATTACTGCTCAGAATCTGTCTAAAGCAGCTTCCAGTAAATGATCGCAGTTGCTCCTGCTGTCAAGTTAATGTTTAAGAGGCACTGGATACTTTGAACTCTGGTGCTTTGAGCTTTAACATAAATGATTTGAGTGTACTGTGATGAAACATGTGCTGAAAATGGCTCAATACACCACCAGCTGTTCGAAATCATCCTGAACATTGGAACTACGTGTTCAGAGACTCGGGCGCGGAGCAACAAAGACACGACGCCGACTTCAAATTCCAAATAGTTTCTTTAATAATACAAGATTGAATAACAAAACTGAAACTAAGTAAAAGCACACTAACCAGGGCAAGGTGATACCAAGCTAGGAAAATGGATGGATTGAATAAAGACAAAATTCACCCTTACAAACTCACTCACAAATTTCTACAGACAAATTCTCTTACAAACAAACTAAAGATTATCAAAGATTACAAGCAATTACTGACTACAGATCCACTGACAAACTAAGGTGTACCAATCGTACGTATAAACTGACAAATTATCAAGCAAATAACAAAAGATACACCAACAAGATCTAAACTCATTACTCAGCTGTGGGCTAGTGGGGAGAGAGTGGCGAGAGCAGAGCCAGGCAGGTGGAGAATGGCAAGTGGCAGCAGAGTTGGTGCAGTAGACAGATGGAGGCCGAGGTGATTTCATCCGGTAGTCCAATGAGGCAGGTTGAGTGGTACCAGCTGGGGACTTCAATCTGGCCGGGTTATTGTAGAGGCTGGTGGTTGAATTGTGGTTTGGTCTGCTGCTGATCAGTCACAGGTCCGCCTCTTCAGCCGATCACCGAGTGGCTCCACCCGTCTGCTGCCTGCCACCACCTGACGCTCACACCCACCTGTAGAGAGAGGAGAGGGGAGGGAAGGGAAAACAAAACTGCCGCTACCTGGCAGAGGGCGTAACACTACATTGGTGTCAGAAGGCCTGAAGCTCTGTGTATGCTGCAACCACAAGAACCTCCCCTGTAGAACCTCGTACAGGAGGTTCTACAGGTAGGTGTTTTTTGGGAGGTGAGAAAAAAAAACACTTAACACTTCTGAGCAGCCGTGAAAAACTGCAATGCAGATCTCAACGCTGGCTGGTTTTACTCTAAGAGAACAAACACTGATTGGTTCAACTGGAGAGGACATTTTTCTGCTTCTCACTACCCGGTTAAGTAGTCTTCTCCTTTCAAACATCACCATCAACAACGTAAAATTCATCACACAGACATTGTTCTGTTTCCTCAATGCTCATAGGACATTTCTAGGACCCCTTACCTACTGTATTGGAAAACTAAGAGAGTAACAAGCAACCTATTGACACAAGGACCACATTTCTGGGCAAGACTTATGACAATTTTTTTTTTATCTTTGCAACATTAAAACTCTTCTAATGTCGGCCGCCAGGATAGCTCACCGAGTTAGGGCGTTGCCATGTAGGCACAGGTCGCCAGTAGCAGTTGTGAGTTCGAGTCCGGCTCATGGCCCTTTGCTGCATGTCTCTCCTCTCTCTACCCCTCTTCACCCTGTCTCTCCCCATTATTAAAAAAAATGGACAAGCTCCCCAAATATATATATATAAACACTCTTCTAATGTCTACAATTGGACAGCAAAGCTATCAATAGCTTGCCAAAGAGAGGTCATGCTTTGCCTCTCTCCAACTTTTCAAATATCTGTCTGAGATCTCATGGGTACAGAGGGTGTAGCGCATGACTGCATCATTATTGTTCCTGATAGTTACCTGATTATTCTAATTACACAATTTGCTCAACATGCAACTTTTAGCAACCAACTTGAATTTCACTACGAAGCTGAAGTTTAACCAATGTAACTGTGTCAGAAGACAATGCTTCCCTTTCAGCTGTAATTTAGGTTTGCTGACAAATAAATTCTACATAGGAAGAAGGGAAAGTAAACATTGCGGTATTACATGTGTTCAATAACTGGATATCATATCTTTTTACTTTAGCCTTTTAACTTACTCCTGTCTGCTCGGCTGCACTCTTAATGCACCTCAAATGTGCCTTAATGCTATCTGGGAGAATGGGACACGCACAGTGGTTCTTCTGTTGTTTTATATGTTTTTCTCTTTTTAATGTTTTAGATGTGCTTCTTTTTAATTATTCATTTATTTATTATTAACTTTTAGTTTATGCTGCCTCCACCTTCAGCACCCTCTACTTTCACTACCCCCTACCAGGTTTGTATCCCCACCCTGCTTTTCTTGTTGCAGCTGGTGAGAGGCTGGGGGTAGTTGATTCTTTATGTTTTCTTTTTAATGTTGTAAATGTTCTTTTGTGCAATGTTGGGCCAGTAAAACTGTATTTTTACTGCATTTTTTAGTGTTTTTAGTGTTCTACCTTGTAATATTATGGATGTTTCTTTGTTGTAAAACACCTTGAGCTGTAAACCTTGTATAAAAAGCGTTATACAAATAAATTATTATTATTATTATTACCATGAAATAGTTCAAATAACAAAGAGGTGCCAGAGGTAAGGCTTATCCTTTGTATTTACATAAGAAAAGGTCAGTCTGTATTCCAACAGATGTGAAGCTATTCATAGTACAACTTGTTGATACAGGTCAGAGTTGACGGAGTGCCACGAGGGATTTCAGTTGTTGCACAATATGTTTGGAAAGAGTGAAAACTCTAAAGGCCCCTGACATTCTCAGGGTTAATGTCACACAGTGAATTAAATGACTGCTTCAGCCTGATTCTTTTTAAGCTGACACGCTATCTTAAGGAGTTTAAGTTGAGGTGTATGGCATGTTATACGAGTCTGATTTTTTAAAAATGGTATCACAAGCCAAGGCATCAGGAATGCCATTACAATACTGTATTTTTATGTTTTCTTCATTATGCATGCTTCATTATTTGCATTTAAGGCACTTAAAAGGTGCGTTGAAGTACAGATTAGGTGTTGATAGTATGCACTGTATGATAAAACTGTACTTCTACCACTCGTAATGCCAAATTAAATTTAAAGAATCTCACAACCTGAAAATACTTTTGTACACCAAAATATTCTTAGTGGTCACATATGATTACACTAGTCAGATGTTATCATTTGTTCTGTTAGTGCAAATGATTCCAAGAGAGTTGTTGGAATTGCTGAAAGACATTCGAGGCTTTTCAAATCTGCCATTTAATCTACTGTGCAGTATAATAAGTGAACCCATGGAGCCTGATAATTTGCTATGACAAGGTTCATTCATGTCTATCCCAAGAAACAAATCTACTAGATGTATCTTTTTCAATAAATCATAAAGTGTTTATAAGAGAATTAGTTGCACATCAACACACAATTCATCTGGCTGTCAAACAGTTTACTGTACAAACACTGTGTCCAGCAAAAGTTAAAAAAAACAACATCTCATTCCTTGGGAAATTCCCAGCATCACCCAGGGAGTGATGCAAGGCCTTTCCTGGAGGGAAGTCCGGCCAGTGATGAGACGACGTTGGCCCAACTGAGTATAAATACACACAAAACCATCAGACTCTAAAAAGCAGAGAGGAGAAACCAAAAGAGTCAAAGAGTTTTGCAAGTTAAACCACCAAAATGAGGACGCTCTGTGTTGTAGCTGCAGTGGCTGTTGTGCTCGCCTGTATTTGCATTCAGGGGAGCTCTGCCTTCCCATTCACGACAGTAAGACTTCAATTACTTCTTTTGCTTATGAGCTATTTGTGCTCGTGTGTGTTCTTAACAAAGTCATCAACAGGTGCAAGAGTTGGAGGAGGCGGTGAGCAACGACAGTTCAGCTGCATCACAAGAAGAGACATCAGTGGAAACATGGATGGTACGTTCATTTAACATGACTTAATCCAAATGCTATTGGATGTGTTTTTTTTTCCCAATAAAATGCCACAATGCTTTGCAGATGAGAGAGGAACAGAACAGAACAGAAAGCCATGTGTCTTGTCTTTCACACAGATGCCATTTAACATCAGGCAGGACCGTTACACTGATCCCATCAGATGCCGTTATTGCTGTGGTTGCTGTGCCCTCGATGTCTGTGGGATGTGCTGCGAGTGAAGATTGGAGTGCCTGGATCTGAGTAGCGAACACTGGATATTTCTATGTTTTCTGTTGTAAATTAAAAATCTGATGTCACTGAATGTTGTTGGGCTGTAATTATTACTGTATGTGCTCAGCGATGCCACTGCATCATCAACACATATCACAAATTTTCAGGTACTTAAGTGTGTTATTATATTAATCTTTTGCTCAAGAAATGATCATGCTTTCAAAATAAAGTGTGGCCAGATTTGGATAATTATCTGTCACCATACAGGCTCACATACTGGTGTGTTTAGAGAGAAATATCCTCCTCAGTGCACTTCCAAAGGCAACTTTATTTTCAAGGGTGGTCTGTTGTCCAAGTACAAGCCAGGCTCAGCTCTGCAGTGGTTCACTTGTTATCCAGTACAGTACAGGGAGGTATGGCGTGCAGCCATGGTGGTGTGCATGCTATTGTGTTACTTTCAGCATGGCTGGATCGCACCTCACAATTATAATGACCACAAAGGTCAAATAAATGGTCTGGTGTTAAATCGGCGCAGAAATGATTAGGGGAACACACAGACTCACACAGACTGTGGGACAGAGTTATGAATGGTGAAACAACATACAGAGAGGTCAACATATTGCAAGTGACAGGCAGAACAATGGCGAACCTGTGGTTGCTGTTTAAGCCAGTGTGATTACGATTTAATTACCCCCATGCACACCAGAAGTACATATACACGCAGAAACACACACGTTTGCTTGCACTCACACAGACTACCAGTCTGGAGCCTGGAGGACTCCTGCTCTGATCCCACCCTCATGCAGTCTTGCAGGGGGCTGAGCGGAGCGGCGTGCCAGGCCTGCCTCACGTCCAGACGGATGCCCGTTGAACGCCCCCATACCAACAGAGCTGCTGCCAAACCACACAAGGAGATAGTAAATGAGTGCAGAGGGTTCTGTTCAGCTTCCTCACACAGACACACACACACACACACACAAACACACACACACCATGTGGTTTATTTTATCTGACTCATGCCCACATACACACATACGAAACACAATGCAGGCCGGCAGGCAGCAATTAGGGGCCTGTTCATCGGTGAACTGCAGTAAACTAGCTCTATAAATCTTCAAGCCAGTGTATTTTAGGAACTAACTAAAGTTCTCCAGTGGTAAACTGAGGCATTCACAGGATGTTTGCTGTTGTTGGTCATTTTGATCAGTAGGCACTCTTGTGTGGAGCAATAAAAGAAATAGCTTCAGATCTTTACTTTTACAAATGCAACTGGAACTTTTTGCGTACTGTAGATCCAGCTTTGCTTTGAACTAAATGCTGAAGTTAAGATGTTCAAATGCTCTCAAAGGCAGTGCTACCATGCTAATGTTTAGCAGGTATAGGGATGCAACATCTAAGTACAGCAAACTGGCACGAAACTAAGTGCAGCTAATGGGACTGTTATGAAATTAGCAGGTATTCGGGTATAAAATCAGATGCTGGACTGATCAAAATTTCGATCTGATGATTCCACCAGCTGAAAAGTCATTGCACTTCATCCTGATGGGAAGGTCAGCAGCAAATCTCAAATCAATCAATCAAACAGTCATCAATCCATTTAACTCCAAACCATAACTGTGTACAAGCTGACAGTTGTTGGTACGTGAACATTTTTAACCTGCTGGTTGTCAGTTAAAGTCCAGGGATCAGTGAAGTCTGCTGGGTTCATGCTCTGTAGACCATAAATATCTGAGCTAAATTATGCAGCAATTCACCGTTAGCTGTTGAGATTCTTTAGTTTGCATCACAACTTTGATCAACAGACTAACAAACAATATTCGACGTACACTGTTAGCATGAGTTATAAATAAAACAACTGGACTTTTCTTTTAACATGAATATAAAAATATGACATAAAATTGTTCCATCGAAGCTTAATAGTCCACTTTACCCTTTGGTTGACAAAATACAGAACATTTTATTGACTCATTTCTGTATAGCGAATTAAGAATTGTGAGTAATACTTTTATAAATCGATATCTAAGCCGGCCTAGTAGCGCTTTCTGTTATGGCTCCCCTTGATTGGATCCAGAGGGCGACATTACATACATTCATTTCAGTAATATCTCTTTTGACTGCAATTGTTTCAGACTCTTAACCGACAGATTAGTCATCACTTTCTACAGTTAATCACTTAAACCAGCAACAGCCGAGAGCAGAGTGTGAACCAGAGGCTCCACCGCAGGTCACACTCCACAGCAAAGGCTGTGAGCCATTCACACACAAACACACACGCGCGCACACACAGACACACACACAATCAAGGCTGGGAACCACTGCCATGAGGTCAAGACCTCCCCTATAGCTGAGTTGATTAAACACGTTTCTACAACCCACACACTGCCCAATAAAATCTGCTGTGCTGAGGATGATGACTGTGTTGCACTCGCTGGGAGCATCACTGGCTCCAGTCCTCCCGAAGAGCCCAGCCCAGCGAGCGAGACTTCGGCACAACACCCTGCTGCAGCGGCTCCACTTCCACCTACTCGCCGTGCCTCGAGGGAGCAATCAACCTAGGTCCTTATTAGGAGGATAACGACTGTTTGTACATGTGTACATGTATGAATGAATATTTCTTCCACAGACCCTCCAAGTGGAGGCAAAGGTTGCTTCTGAAGCATGCTGCTACATAATCCGGCCCTGAATGAAGGCGGGGTGGGGGATAAACATTCCTGGACAATGAAACCCTCCTTTACCCCCTGCTGTATTCATACCCACTTAAAATCTGCTTACCCACAATGCAACACTGGCTCAAGTCAATAGCCCCCCTGGAACCAGCACAGTGCCACTACAGAACAACATATCCCGGCTCATAGAAGCCACAAGTGTCAGCTATGGCTCAAATACAACCCTTCTGGGCCCTTGCTGAGCACATTATATCCAATTCAACTGGTCTTAATATACTTTAATAAGACCTGTTTTCGATTAATTCTCCCTTGAAACCGGTAGTAACGCAGCTACTAGGCAGTGGGCACATATAAAAATTGAATGAATGGAGCAGGGCTGCCAGAGAGTCAGGAGGGGGAAAATAGGAAGCCTTGTGGATTTGTCCTCACCAGCTGGCTCTTGAGCCCAATATAATGGTTGTGCCCATGGCTCTCAGAGCACCCGTAAGAGGAAATGTTTGCCCAGTTTGTAATGTGTTTAAGGTGCGCAGTGTGATTCAGTTCAGGTCATAAAGCCCTTGCGAGTCACATCCTGAGTGGAAGGACAGAGCTGCTCTGCGTATATTTCCCTCTTGTGAACAGGGACAATGGCTTTGTGTTGTGTTTGGATCCCAGTGTAATAGAAAAGGCCAGATGAACATGGGGTTAAATAAGTAAAAAGAAAAAAATGCTTACAGCACCCTTAGGAAACACCACACCGGGTCAGTATAGAAATGCCTGTCTGTTCCATGTAATGGATGGTGATAAAAAAATCCCATGTCCCCCCACTGCACCTGCTGCAAAGAAGCCAGACTGAAACATTACCAGAGCAAGTGACTCGTAAATATTCCCCCATTTGTCATCTAGGAATTTAGAGTAAAACATACAGTATATGAATATACCTGTCATATGCAGTATGGTGATAGTAATGTACAAGGTGAGCAGTGGGACCATGAACACTGTCTAACTCCTGTCCTGCAGGTGAGGCCAATGGAAGATGACTACATGACTGAGATCATCATCCGTGCAGCTTTGCCAGAGAGCTGCTGGTCCAGCTCTGAATCTTTTTACAATTTCCCATTTCAAATGTTTCTGCAGAAAAAGCAAATGACTGTCACAGACAATTAGCTTTTATTGAAGCACATATTTATTTTAGGGATTAAGTTGTTACCTAGCAACTCCAAATGAAGCCAAATCCGGCATAGAGAGTTGACTTTGGATTGCATTGTTGCAATTAGGAGCGAGTTTAGTAATAAAAGTCACCCATTAATGCCACCATTTAGCGGGCTTGTACACACCATGATGTCTAACATATGGCAAACTTGTTCGAAATATTAAGATCGGCTTGTCCTTTGACACCAGTATGTTCCTAGTCGTTGCTGTTTCGGCATGTGCCAAACACCATGGCTAACCCATATGAAGATTAATGATTCCAGATTTCCCTCAACTCGAAGGGCAAGCAATGCCTCATTATACAGTTATTAAAAACAGCAAATTATTACAACTTTTATTATCCCGGGCAATCTTATTTGCCCCACCAATGTCATAACTTCCACTTCTGCCATCTGCATTGGAACGAATGTGTCACATGTGCCACAACTGCACGCTCACAGTAGGCTGCAGTATGTGAATGTAGAGCAGAGGTCCCTCTCTTCTTATCCTCTTACTGTCTTGTGAGGTACATACAGGGTGCACAATGGATGCTCTCACGTGCCATACTAACCTGCTTTAAAAGCACAGATTGCTATCACTGATCTATACAGTTTCAAGCCCACTGGGTCATTTCCTGCTAGTGGTTTCACTTGTTGTGCCTTTGAAGCAGGCTTTAATAATAGGACCCAACAGAACTAATGAAAATGCTCTCTGTCAGATTAAAAGGGAGCTTCAGTCTCAGCCACCTAACCGCATTCAGCACAAACATTAAAACACACACACACACACACACACAGAGGCAGGCATACACACAGTTTACAGAAGTGGTTTACACAGGGAGGACCATTCCTTCTGATGTGTGGATGACTGTTAACCCTCTTAACAACACTGAGAATACCATCAGTGTCCTGTTTTTCACAGTCGCAGAGGGAAAAACAAGTGGACTGATGTCGAAAAGGGGGAAAGGTGAAGGGAAATAAAGAGACCCATTCATCCGAAATGTGCAATGCGATTCTTTATACTCCTTTCTTTTTCCATTGTAGATGCTGCAATGTGCGGTTTAGTGGTGGTCTTGTGCTTAATGAATCCACTTCAGTGCAGTTCCTCTCCGTAAGCCTTTAGGTTTAATCCCCCAGTCTGGAGCAGTGATAGTCTGGCCCAGGGGATGACATCTGTGAATCGTTCATTAACTTGTAACCAGCAGCAGATGTCTTTAAAAACAACTTGCTACATCTACGCCTTATTTCATTCCCTGCAACAGTCATTTTTGCTTTGCTTCAATTGCTAGTGGACCCAACTGGCCGTTTACTGACCTCGCTGCTATGTTAAAGATTTTTTTTTTTTGCAAAGCCCGTACAATTTCATGGCAGTAATGTAGCTCAACACAGAAGCCCCAAAGTCGTTTTAATTTTTCTTTACCACCTAGCTGTCTATTAAAAGAAAAATTTTGAGGTGTTTTATCTGTTTACATTACTTGTCCATGCATTTTTATTAACTCTTTTTTATTATTTACTCTGGACATACTAAATAACTGACCTATTTTGCCACCTAATGGTTAAACTCAAAAGGTGAGAACTTGTCCATGCTGCGTTCACCAGCAAGAAAACACGATTTTAGCCAACAGCTAATGCAAAAAAAGTTACCTGCATAATTATTCTTTCTTCATTCTCTTAATCAGGAATCATCACAGGCTTTTTTTTAATATGTTATTTCAAATGTCTCTTTTCGCATGGTGTCCATACGAGCCTATACGTATAGGAATGTTGTATGCTGGTAACCGACAATTTAGTCAGCTTGAGCAAGAAATGACATCACATATTGATTTGCACTGGAGCCAAACTGGGTAAATAATGACTTATTGGTCAATACCATCCTTTCCAGTTCCAAGGTCTTCCATCTATGAGAAGGACCAGGTAGTGACACCTAAAACCTAATTAGAGGTCGTAGCTAACCGGCACAGCATTATTGATTTGATTGTCGACATTCTAATACACTAAAATGCTAAAACTTAATAAAAAGTGCGTTAAAGATGGTAGCCATTACAAAAATAAACACCTACATGGTGTAAAAACTGGATATCCGAATCCTTTGAGGGTCTGTTATGTGAGGGACAAGCCTCAATTACAGTGAACTGAAAACTGATTAATCTAAGCTAGTGAACAGCAAATCCTTGTGGTGAAAAAGTCCTGCTTTCTTCCACTCACAAATGATGACAAAATAATGATCACGACTGCATCCAAACAATGTGAATGCAGATTAAGGTCATGGGTGAACAACTGGCCCAGCCTGTATGAGAGCCTGTCAATCAACCCAGTCAGTCCCCCAACCACAGTTCATTTTAAAGCCCAATACCTATTTAATCATGCAATAATTTTCACAACGGCCACCAGCACACAGATCAGAATGAGTGAATTTAGCTGATAACATCACAGCTACTTGTGGAATAACTTTATTGACTTGGTAATTCAGAGAAGAAGTTGATGCTTTTTGAATGTGACTCTGTTGAGAGATATCTGGCGCCACCAACTTCCCTCGGTGGTATTGCATTTTAAGGATCTTTGGTATTTGCTTCATTTTCAGGCTCTGGTTGTTGCCATTTGCCTGAAATGCTTTAGCTACTGTTGCGCAGTGTTTGAACACTTCCATGCAACGGCTGATGTCGCTTCCTGAGAAAAGTTAGCTTTAGCCATGTGATGCGTATTATTTATGCTATATTCCATCATATATTTTTTTACTTGTCTGACGGCCTTTTACTACATTTCATGGCTCTGCAGCACAAATGCAACTCGGGGGAAGTGTTAAGCTGTGAAAACGAATCGCCTCCTGTGTAAAGTCTGCCGTGCCACTTTGAACACCTGTGAAAGATGTTCAGGCTCTTAAAACTGTGTACTCAGCCCGAAGATGGACATGGAGCACATAAAGAGTCGGGTATTTCAACACTGACAGCCTCCCAATGGAAATATTATGTGTGATTTCGGGAAGGGGGGGTTAACCAGAGCAGGAAAAACTGTGGTCTGTTCCTCCCAGGATGATATATCGGTGACACTATGTGATTCATCTGCTACTGTGCATCCATAAGCTGTCTGGCAGATCTGGATTTTTTTTCCTCTTTTGGGCCAGTGATTATACAGTGTGGATCTTGGGGCTAAATTAGCCATGACTTGAATTAAAACATTTTCTTCTTTGACCATGTACCAGATAGGTTTAGCATAGAGAGGGCTTTCATATGTGTTTATTTGATGCTTTGAGGATCATAAACGCCAATAAGTGCGACGTGTTCTACATAAGGAAGTGATCGATTGTGTGTTGCATGATGAAAGACAAGTGCCACAGCCAAATCCACGTTTTTTCGGGCTTTACAGTATGATGGTGGAGATGGATGACACACCATCAGCATGCGCTGGTTTTGCAGCATTCATGAGGACACGTCATAGCGAATTACAAACCCTTAACGGTGCCGTCATGCTGTTAAGGCCCAATCGACCATATCCAATCCTTTGGCTGGAGGTAGCACTTGTGTCATGCAGTGCGACATAATGGATTTCACAAATGTTTTTGAAATCACATAACTGAACTCAGAAGTGAGACAAGGAAACGACAGTTTCAGAGTTTAGCCACATATATTATAGCCACAGACAATAATGAAAGGCTTCATCATACAGTCACATGAAATGTATTTTAATAAAACACAATGTACACATATGCAGTCCTATGACCATACATTTGCTGGATCCTAATTAATAAACCTAGAATATGTCAAAGCATTAGTCTTGTTTTTCTTCCTCTTTAAAACATCAAAATCAGTAGATGAGGTCAAATGAATGTAATACAACACTTGCGTGACAGACAAAAACCTTCTCCACGTGTTAAAGATATGCACTGTTATAAGGAACTCAAAGAATATTTCAGCATATAAGAGTAACAGTATGAGGCAAAAATTCTCACTGAACAAAAAAAAAGTACAAAAAAGAATTAATAAATAAATCAAATATATACCATATAAATGAAATAGCTATGTGGTGGCTATGTTTATTATTTGTTTTTAATTATTTCAATCTGTAGCTTGTATTACAACCTTTTTTATCTCTAAAACATTTAGAACGGTGAACGAGTCAATACTGAAAATACAGTAATAAGCTTTCATAATTAGATCAACTATGTACACGAGTCTGTTGCCATGCTAGTCGAACAACTAAATTTCTTCTTTTTTAAATCCACACTATACAGTTAGAGCATAAAGCGGTCTGAACGTAAACAGTTTGTGCTGAGAATAAAATACTTTGCAACTATGCATGGTAATTTTCTTTAATATTACTCTCAAAAATGTACATAACATAAAGGCCACACATGGGAACACTCCGTCTCCATTTAGAGGGAAGGTGAGGGTAGCTTTGACATAAATATAGGAACAAAAAACAGTCTCTCTCAGTTCAAGATGCCATTTTCTTGTCCATCAGCATCATTTGCTTCAGCCGAACCTCTTTTTCCTCTTCATCCTCCAGCATAATTTCATCCTTCCCCGAGCAGTTTTGCTTGCCAACTCCCTCACTACCTCACCTATCCACCACCCTCTTTCCGGCTCTCCCGCCTCCACGGTACCTCTGGTTGCCCCTCCGGCTTCCATCACCCTGGACGGTTAATGACATTGTTAATGACGTTAAATGAGTTCAGTAATGTCAACTGTAAAGGTCCACAAGGCAAGGCAAGGGGTGGGGGAACAGAGTCACCTGGTGGGTCACTGCAGCAGGGGGAGAAGCAGCGGGAGGCAGAGGCATGAAGCATGTGTTCACTGTGTCGGTAATGAAATCACACCTTGTGCGGCATATATTTTTAGAGTGACGGATTTGTGAGTCATGGCTGTGTCCTGGCGGGCAGGGCGGAGGTGGGGGAGGGCTGGGAGGCAGGTGGGGAGGTGACGGGGTTCGTGATAGTCGTCAGTCAGAATATGGGTGCAGCAGCGGCTAGCAGCTTTGCGTTGGTTCTTTGTTTGATGGGTAGTTCTCAGTCCTCACTGGCTGGAGCGCGCAGAGGCCAAGTGGTCGCTGTGCTGGTTCTGGGCCCGAAACCGCAGCCTCTGCTTGTTCTTCTTCTTTGGTTCTTTGGGTCGGTGCTTTCCTGAACCACCTGAGAATAAACAGAGAGAAATGGTTACCCCTTTTAATCATTACTGCCTTCAGCTGTGAGATTCTCAGAGTAACAACAGTACTGTGTATCAACAGTCTTGTGTCAAACTCCTCCTGTACCACATGTTACATGTAGATCAAGGCTGGATTACCAGTCAAACAAAGTGACCATCTGTCCTGGATCCCCAACCCTCAGGGGGCTAAAAGGTCAGTTACTTTGGGGTAACTTTACTGATTGCATGTTAGTTTGGTTGCATGCATCACTAAAAGACATCGACGTCCAAAACAGCAAACGCACTCACACATAGCTCTTTTGCATTTTTACCTTATCTTGAGGCGCTAACTTGCGTCAAACTCCATTTTTTATTTATTTTTCTCTCCAGACAATACTAGCTTCTGGGTCTCTGGGCAAAACAGTTTTGAGGACATGTATGTGTGCACAGGCTCAATATGCGCCCACAGCTCCAGGGTGACTGAAGCTCTGCTTGTGATTAAACAATAAATTCCCTGCTTTTTTGACAAACAAGTACACTTCAGTTGTTGCCAAGTCCTCACAGGGAGTCTGACTAGAAGCTCTGAGGCCTCCATGAGGAAAAAGAATTCAGAATGTGAACATTTGTTTAGGTATTTTGTTTAGTTTTGCAGGGGGGAAAAATCAATGCAGTTCCACACAGACACAGTTGCATCTAATATCCACACTGGCCTGGCCTCGCTATAAAGAGACTGTTGGCAGCTGTGCGGTGCTGTTGTAGGCTGATTTGCTTTTAGTGCATTGTGGCTAGAAATATACCACGATGATGTGAATGACTGTATTCACACTTGTACCTAATCATCTGCTCAGGCTATCTCTTGTGAAACAGCTACTAATGCAGCATATTGATGGGTGCAAAAGACTGCTTTTCAAATTACAGATGAATGACCTGTGAGCTCCACTTCTTCTGGAGTGGTACAGAAAAGCACAGGCACAGCGTGAACTCAGCCTGCTTATTTTGTGCTAGAAAAGTCAGGATACAAGCTTATATTTCATTACACTGTCCAAGAGTTGGGCAAATTTGAATTTAACTAGAAGCTTCTTGAAAGAATCAAAGGGTGCTTTGGCTATTGATGGCTCATAAAGATTCCAAAAAGTTACCGATGTCTGACAAGTTACGCAACTTTGCTGGTGAAAACGGGTGCATTACATAAAAAGTGAGCCTTACATGAGAGAACATCACATATCAGGTTTTAGCTTTCTCCAGCCCTCAGGACTGAGCCTCGGTTTTAAACAAATGTCTGTTCAGCCCAACACTTTTCACTGTCACTGCAATAGAGAGGGGAGATAAGTATGGGAAGTTGCATAACTCTCTTTCCAAGTTGGAAAGGTCCCCCTGCCCAAGGTTAATCCATCCCAGGTTTCACTGGGATGGGCAAAGCATGCTGGGAACTGACTTCCTGCTCTCATGGAAGCTTGTGTGGTGGAGGTTCTGCACCCACGGCTCTCTGTGACAGAGAAAACTCTGGCTACCGAACCACAAGGCAACAATCTGGCTGCCAAGGCCACAAATAAGATAACGAGGTGTGTGTGCGAGATGTATGTGTGCGAGGGGGGAGTGAGTGTGAGGGAATTTAAGGGAAAAGAAAATCTAATGGGGGGAAAAGTGGAGTAAGGCTTGGATGATGAGACGCTATCTGGATCCTGATGTAGAACACAAAGAAACAAGCCACGCTATGGTTCGCTGAGGGGGGAAGTACAGGAAAGCGCTACAGAAAAACAAGTCTCGAGCGCAGGCCTTCGCTGCCTCATTTTGGGTCTTATTACTGCACTTGTTCAAGCTTTTTCTCTCACAACAAATAGGTAACGGTGTGTAAAATGTGGCATTATCTCTAATTGCCGTCTCATATGTGCTGGCATTGCGGTGGCCCTTTAACCACCCCTACAAAAGACCTATTTCCCATTCTCAGGGCTGCACTGTGAGGTAGATTTGAAAATATTCACTCGTTTAAGCTGACATGCATGAGAAAGCAAGATATTGCTCTACTAATAGGGTCTCCCAATGAATAATACAGATGCATGCAAACATCAAACCATCTCGGAGCTATTTCCTGCAATTAATCTAATCTTGTTATTTTGAGTCACATTGCCAATCTGAGCCATGGCAATAAAGTTTCTCGCACACAGCTCCCAGTTAAAATCACCCTTTGAAAACAACTTTCACATCTCTTCCATCAAATTCTCGTACCCTTCAGCTGAAAAATATTGGACTTTGTACACTTGCTTAGCTGATGCCACTTTAGATTTTTTGCATGACTTAGGTACAATAATGTTTGTTAAAGTAAAGCTGGAGCTCAAAGGCATTTGGCCTATAGGTTCGTTTTCCTAATTGCACTTTAAAGAGGTAATTTTCATTCAAAACAGTGTTGCTAGGTGCCTGATAAACACGGCTTTCAGTGCAATCAACTCAAGATGAATTACATTTGACGGCAATAAAGTACATGGTGCAGCATTAAACTCCCTCTGTAACGGGCAAAGCCCTCGTGGGCCATTCCTTGGATGCAAGGCTGCATTTAAACTGAAAAAGCCTGCATTTACAGCAATTGCTTGAAACACAAATAAATATGTGAGAGTTAGGTTAAAAAGTGGTTTTCCTGGCTAGTTCAGGACTGGGCAGGAGATCTGTAATCCAAAGAGTTTTACGCTCACAACACACACACACACATACACACATGTGCAGAAACAAATTCCACAGCTGCACATGCAGACTGAGCTACTGAGGTATAACAAACAGACATATTTCACTGGTACAATGATTAGTCATTTTACAGCAGTACAGCTTAGTGATTGAAGTGGGGCCGATCATATAACTTCACCCCTTCCGTCCTATACATTCCATTATTCTCCCCCCTTTCCCTTGCTTCTCTTCCTGCCTTTTTTTTTTACTATAACATAAAGCGAAAATACATCAAGAAAAGGCTCTGCTTGGCCTCTCTGCAAAACCAAACTGCACTAACTATGACATTCACTGGAATTGAATCAAGCTGACTTTTTGACCATATAAAACTATTATTTCACATAAACAATGTATGATTTTGCTGAGAATAAACTTTTTAATTTGCAATAACAACAAAAATGAGAGACAAACAAAAAACTCTGGAGCCAGTTGCACCAACTGGTCTTTACCAGGCCTGGTCCTAACTGCTAAGTTAGTCTTTGTTAAGACCAGTCTTTGGAATAAATTCTCTATTAGTTCCACCAACCAAATCTGAGCCTACTTTTAACTACACCGCGGCTAGCAATGTGCATTTATGCGATCAGCCAGCTAACTATGGCTGTTGCCTAGCATGCCTAGTGTGCGTTGCTATGATATACTGCAACAATCTCCCGCTGTCTTGCTAATTTGACATTTCTGATTTGTGCCAACTATGGCCAATCAAAGTAAAAGAAAAGGTAATTTCTCTGACATTGAAACAGGAAAATTAGAGCCGTACAGTGACCACAAGAACACTGTGACTGCCAAGCAATACAACTTGATAACAAACAAGAAGAAGCAGTTGACTTGGACAGAAAAATGGAGGGCGTTAATGATTGTTCTTGGGCAGCCTTTGTTCAGCAAGGCAACGAAAGAAAAGTCTTTGAAAATGTCAGTATATAGCAATATAATTGTGGTGTTTTTGGAGAGGTTTAATCTGCTTTTACTGGTTGGGTCAGAGCGGAAAGTGGTCGTACTGACCAACTGCTGTAATACAGTTATGTCTCTCCAGAGATGAATACATAGGCAACGAGATAGTAGTAACAGATCAATAGTAAAAATGTCTCTTTTTTAAACATATGTAACACATAAATAAAAGCATTCCAACTAGGGTTTATGTGACATGTTCGTATTCTAAATTTTAACCCAAAATTTTCATTTTTTAGTGTAAATGTGTATCAGTTCTAAATATCGTTTACTGGTCTCCTTGATTACGAATAATGGTAAAAATTCTGCACCTATATAGCGCTTTTTTCTACCTTAGTGGTTCCAAAGCGCTTTACAATGTGTTTCTCATTCACACACCAATGGCCACAGAGCTGCCATGCAAGGCGCTAATCTACCATTGGGAGCAACTTGGGGTTCAGTGTCTTGCCCAAAGACACTTCGGCATGCAGAGGGGCCGGGGATCGAACCACCAACCTTGCGATCAGTGGACAACCCGCTCTACCACCTGAGCCACAGCCACCTGATTAATAATCAGCATCAGTATCAGCCCTGACAAAATCAGTCAACCCCTACTAGGAACTGCACATGAAAATATTTTCTTTTGAATAAAATAATCAGGTTTCCACTGAGCCTGAAAACTTCATGCCTCTTCTGTTCAGTGCCTCTATTGCTGCTGCTGCCCTCTTACTTTGCAGCGCAGCTTTATTTCAAAAGCTTTTTGCCGCTCCTTGTTTTGCCTCTGACTGCAGCAAGTTGATGACAGCTGTCAAGGCGGAGTACAAGCAGAATCACCATCCGACACATGGGATACACAACACAGAAAGAAAAACTTATGTGGGTCTTTACAGCAGAAACCAAACACACTCCAAAAGCTGATGCTTGCTTTCCAACCTTCACTTTTAAACTCCAGCCACATAAATCAACACATTCTGTACCGAAGTGATAGATTTACTCTAGCTGTGCTATCCAGGAAGCTTTACCCATTAGACTTTTTCCGATCCTGGAAGATTTCTGTTCTGTATTTAGCATATAATCACAAGTTTGGACTTTTTTATGAGTTTCCCTGCATAAAAGGGTTTCTTCCTATCATTCTCCATATCAGCATTATTAGCATGTTTAAGCCTCTAAACTAACTGATGGCACTTCATAAACTCACCTCAACAGAAAATTAGGACCATATTTCATAACCCAGTCTCAATGCTGACAGCTAGAGGGCAACCAATCCCCACATAAGCCCCTTCCCCTTGCATCTGATACAGCCCCAGTGAGATGGTCTCACATGTCTACCCTATGAACTCCCATTTAGCCTTTGCTCAGGGCACTATGCACTCTGAATACTGAGCTTTCATCATCTCATATTTACGACCGATGTAATCACTTAAGCTGATTACCAGGGTTCACAGAGGAAACAGTTTAATTTGCCTCAATTGCTTTCAAAACCAAGAACAAATTCATAAATCTTAGAGCATGTAAAAATAATTTTGTCTTGGAAGGCACGGCGGGTTTCAAATCATTCTCTGTCTTTGTTTTGCAGCTGGCACAGTGAGGATCGAATGGAGGAGTATGGCTTTTATCAGAAAATTATAATCCCTCTTTATAGTTTTTCTTTCCGTTCTGGCTGCACTTACTATCACTACAGCAAACCACAATTTCACCAATGTTTGGTTTCCCTTCCGAGATACAATCTTCCTCTGCCAGCTTGACGTTTTGTGTTTGAGTTCTGAAATGAAAAGTTAATCAAACAAACAAACAAAAATCGCAAGCGCAAATCAAAATGTTTTGTATATGTGAATCAGAAGCAGAGCCTGTGGTGGGATGGTTGTTTACCGCTGTCAAAAATGACCTTTGTGGAATTCCTTCATGCATCTGTGTGTGTGTGTGTGTGTGTGTGCACGTGCGTGTGTGAACGCTGCCCTTTATGCTTCTGTGCAAACTGACTGTGAGCTTCTAGATCACCTATATGAGCTTGAGAAATACTTAGTGTCATTTCCAATCTTTTCAGCTGCCAAAACGGTGAGCAACGAGATATTAAACTCCTCTGCACGCACTGTGGTGGACGTTCCTCAATAACCTCTCAAAGCCAGTCAGGATCCACCGCTTTTCTTCCCCATCTACTCCCTTTCCCCTCTCTGTGTCCCTGCGCTGCTATTTGAGGCTCTCAGCAATAATCGAGACGACTGCATGGTAAAGATCCAACTAAGAGTTAAGCGCTATTAGACGTATCATATTATTAGGCCCGTACTCCAGAATAATATCTCCTTGCGGAATGGCAATATGACTACTTGTCCAACTGATGCACTGAAAGATAATCAGTCAAAGCCATATCCAGGGGGAAAAAGGCCAAAGCCAAAGCTCCCTTCGTCTGTGTCAAAGCTAATATCTTTGTTTTGGAAAAGGGGACCAAATTCAAGAATATGTATAAGTTTACATGAGAGGAATCGGGCTTTTATTTACTTTTTGTCACCATATGGACTTTCTGAGATTACTCCACTCAAGAGAAGAAACAGTAGTTCTTCTCCGCTGGGCCTCAGGCTACTACAGGGGTATCTGCGCGTTACCCTATAATCACAGAGGCCATGACCCACTGGAAAAGCGCAATGCAGCGACCGTCGGCGCAGGCCAAGTGATTTCATCCACTAACGGCTCCGGCGGCAGCGCAGGAATCGAAGGCCTAATCTTATCTCCATTGCTTTGCGGTTTGAGAAAAATCAATGGCTGACCTCGAGAAGGCATTAAGACATACGGTAAATGAGATCCTGTGCTGCTGAAAACTTGACTCTGCTCTCCTGTTACCCCATCCCTCCACTCGACGCAGACGGTCAATTAATAACTTTCGTGGGACACGGAGGAGGCAGAGGGGGTAGAACAAAAAAAAAAAAAAAAAAAGGAAAAAAAATCCAAACAATTTTGAAGAAGATTCGAGTGGACTTAAGGAAGGTAAAGCCGGAATTTTTGGCGGCTCGTCTATTTCATAAACAGGCCAAAGCGGAGGCCATTATTTGTGAGGGAAGGAGAGAAGTACTGGCGCCAGTGAGATTTGATTTCAGTGGCAGAAATTGGATTAGCAGCCATTAAGGGCCTCCTCACACATACATTTATAATGCCGTGAAGGGGAAAGGATCTGTAGCCAGCCAGTGCTCTCTTTACTCACACACCGACAACTCCTCTGTCTGGGAAAAGGTTACGGACGCTGACACTGCCCTATATTGCTGCTGAACTTAGTTTGCAGTTGATTTATAGGTGGGACACAGTGCTATGACCTCAAGTGACCCATAGTTCATTAAGGCGTGGGCCAGAGGTAAGCCAAAACTTTTAATGGCGCTTTGTGCTCTTGTCTGCCTTCAGGGAATCACTGCAGAACGATGATTTGACATTTGGGGCAGAGGAAAACATAATACAAGTGTAAAAAAAGCAGAAAGTTGTAGCTATTACAAACCTGGATTGGGGGGAAAAGCTATAGTGCTTGCGAGGAAACTCCTGTGGCAGAGACAGACGTCAGATGTAGGAAAAAAGAAATCAGCCTTTTGACAGAGAGGACAATCATTTACAAGAAGCTCATCTTGCCAACCAACTGACAAGCGGCTCTCTGCACAGCATCACTTAGCCCTAACAAGGTTACTCTGGATCACACTCTTTCATTCACTCTTTCATTCTGTCCTTCCCTTTCCCCCCGTGCTCTGCTTATTATCACCGCGCTGCTGGGCGAGAATGATTTAAAACATACGCATTCCGATTTAAAAAGCTAATGTTGGGATTAGGTCGCTCATTATTTTCTCATCTATGACCCGGTGGAGGATCTGCGCGGAGAGTTTTAAAAAAAAAAAGCAGGTTAGCTCACCGCTCAGCTCTTTGATGCCTCTTTTCAACTGACAGTAAGTTAAAGCGAAAACCCAACTCGGAGATTAACGTCTCTAAGCGGAGAAGTCCCGGCAAAACATGCATGACTGACACGGTGATTAATACGGCCGATGGTCAGTGCAGACAGCGTGTCTTTTTTTTCCCCTCTCTGGAGATGGTCGATCACACCAGCGAGAAGCAGCCACAACCTGCCCGGGAAGGCTACAGAGCAGATGATGACCCTGAGCATTAAAGTTCTTCTCCATCAGTCTTCTCAGAGTTCAAAGTCATGCTCCACTGCTCTGCACAACATGCTAACTGTTCCCTTGTGCTGTTAGGCTTACTACCGCTGGCTCGAGCACTCAGAGGTGGGTTATCAGGTAGAAACCTTTCACGACAGATGTTAAATTAGGCCAACTTCCAAAAAACTAAAGCGAGTTCCTGCTTTCCAGGGATATTTCCTCTACTACACCATCGCTTAAAGACTCTTTTTCAGAAATGTTGGAAAGTTGGGAACTACTTCTTCCTGCTGTACTTGGAAAAACACAATGGAATGAATACTCAAGTCAGATTCTAAGTTGGTCAGCTGGGGTTGGATCTCTCAGGTTTTTGAAATGCACTGTGATGCTGGCATGTCCACATGGCACTGCTGTCCTAAGCTTCATCACTGCACTTTGGGTATATATATATAAAATCTCTTTAAACATATGTGTGGCAGACAGTGTTTTGACGATTAATAGAGGAAATTACTTATTACTAAACGTTTACTACTGTTTGCTAATTCATAAACAGCAACATAATGTGTTACATTTGTTCTGCTGCTTTGGTATCTCAGCCAGGCTTTGTCAAATGTGACTTTAACCAACTCCAGAGGCTTTGAAGCTGCACATCACGTCTTTATTTAGCAGTAGAAACAGAACACAGGACATCATGGTTTATCAAGTCGCCTGCTTATGGTTTTGAGATGTTTACTGACAAACAACAGCTGCTCAGAGGCTTCATGTCCATTCAACTTGAGGGAGCACATGCAAAGTTTTACAGATTGGATGCTTATGGAAATTGTTAAAGTACGCTTTTACAGTGCGTGTCTTAATTAATAGCACAATGTATAAACCAAAGGAGTCATAAGAAATCATATTTAAGTTTGCTATAAGCTAGATCTCAGATTACGCCATGAAAACATTGATTTTAAATCAAAAATGTTCTTGTTTTTAAGCAATTTCAGCATCAGTTGTAAATCCACATGCAATTAGCATTAGTGTTTGTTGCTGTCATTATAGCTTTAATGAAAAAATAACATTACACGATAAAAATAAGTCCAATATAACAGGAGACGAACATTAGGAAACATTTTTTGCCTTTGAACGTCCTTTCCTTACCTTAATACTAAACGTTTTTTTGCTAGCTATCCTGCTGTTACCCCCAAGAACAGAAGTCTTTTCAGAAATTTTCTTGTTTAATGTTGGCACTAAATGCAATAGTAAATAACTGAAGCGTAAAATACACACTATATTCACATCTTAACAATAAAACACCCTCCAACTCTGAATTAGTTGAGGATGTGGGCTAACTGAATGTGAACAAAGCTACCATCGACTAGCTAGCAGCTAGCTTTGCAACTTAGTATTAGAACATGTGTTTCTTTGTTTTCGCCAGTGGTGGGTCGTCAGGGCCAGCAAGGCCTTCTCTGGTGGCCTAAACATACTCAGAAAAGTATTTTTTTTTCGTAAATATGTAAATAAAATTATTCGTCATAGTCTGTTCTGTTTGTGTCATATTATATCCACTGTGTTGTATATTATGGTAGAGTTTTTATCCAATCATATTTCAGCTAGCTTGTGTTGCCAGGTTCTATGAAATCTGCCTAAGGCCTTCAGAATCAACAGAGAACGCTCCTGGGCGCTGTAAGTGAACGGACACAGTCAGTTGCGGTAGTCAATCAGATCTCGAGTCTGCAACACCAAAGACAGCTAGAAGGTCTTACGCTGAACTGGACATGTACGTGTCCTGTGATTGGATAAGCACACTCATGAGAGCCTGAAAGGTGGCACTTTGAACTACTTTGAACTTCGAACTTAACAGGAGATACCGCTCCTGGACAATATGCTGGACAACATGCAGACAAGTACGCATATTGAGAAACGGCCAGAAGGAGAGGAGATGTGTCGTTATCGTCTCGTTGGTGTCTTATATGAAACAGCACAGTTTATTGGACAAACTTGTTTAAGCTCACATAGCTGCTTTTGTTGACTAATCTCTTAAAATCATTCTTTATCTTTGATTTTCGACAGTATCTGTGATCTTTGTTTCCTACTCTTAATTGCGAAGGTGAGGTTATTGATTTTAAATGCTCCGGAAATTAAGTGTCGCTCGACTAGCCTATATTAAGGTGATGTAATGTGTAAGTGTGATTCTGTATGGATTCGCGGGCCGTGGTGTCACATTGATGGTATTATAATGTGTATTAATTTAGGTAGGATTAAGTAGGACGTCACTGAAGGCCTAGGCGTGAAATGCACGGCCCACCACTGGTTTTTGCACATCCCTTAGTGTAATTTGAATCCATTTCACTAAATTATTAAAAACCCTTTACTATAAGGGGTTATTGATAAATGCAAAATTTGATAGAATAATACATTCAAACTGTACATTTTAGGCGGCAGTCGCTAGTTTTCTATGCTGACTGGCTAACTTCAAAAACCAAATATCACAACAGTAGCTGTCTCATATGTATCCTTGGTACTTCAAAGGTTTCCCCGTGCTGCATGACTGAAATGTAACCTCTGTGGAACAAATTTACAGCCTCCAACCTTGAATAGAATGTGTTTTCCTGATCTAGCTATTGGCCTTATCAACAACAGACACAGGGATGGCTGACTGATATGATCAGAATTTCAATTCAAAACAGCTTAAAATGAAATAAGAAAAGGTGCAGCGAGTTGTCGTGCACCCTTCTTGCACTTTCACCCGTCTCCCTACTGCACCACTGCAGCACAAGCTCTCTTGACTGGGGGATGATTAAAATAAAGGCCACACACGGGACCAGATGGTTTCTTGCCAATCCATGTACCATTTATTAGTTTAAAGCTGCACTTGGCAACATTTATATGGAAAAATACACCTGGCTTCTTTGACTAAATCATAAAGTGTGGATTCAATGAGGAATAGCATCCCATCAGTGCTGTACCCTTTTTGCCAAAAGTGTTCTATATAATCTTTACATCAAAACATAAATGCCTCTTCAACAAAACAATGAGCAGACGTCTCATCTGAAGACAACTGGACACAGCAAACTGGGGCTAGATTTCCCCATCCCTAGTGGTAAAGTGGTTCAGTCATTATTTCTAATCGTTTGGTGGGGGTACCAGACACAGAAAAGAAGAAATTAGGTCTGAGGAGTTAATTCGCATGACGTCATATGGTTTCTGGTCTATGACATGCTGCCAACTGTTACTGTTTTCCCACTTCCACTTGGAGCTGCCAAAATGTAAAGACTTATAGTTTAAAGCAGAAATCTGTACGCACACTGTCGCCCCCTGCAGCAATGAAAGGTCATGTGAATGGAGGCCTGCTGTTTATATGACTCAACCTCTGCAAAAACCTGGAAAATATGCCAGCTAGAGGGGTATGACACTCACTATTCATTTTTCAGTTTTGAATTAAGGCGTATAGCTGATCATTATCGACTTTTTCCCCCCCCTCCAGTAAATGGAGCCTTGCTGTATTGCAGCGGCTTTGCTCGGCTCATGGTGTCATGAGGGGGAATGTCAGCAGCCAGGCAGCGAACAGGCATCACGACCGGCCCGTTGAGTCTGATGCGCCTCGAAACCGCAGGACTCAGAGAGAAGTGAGCAGCCCCCTCTGCGGTCTGCTATCTCCCGACTGACTCATCGACACATCTGGGCCTAAGTATATGGGGCTCTCCTGCCCCACGGCCACTTGGGTAAATGAGGGATAATTAGCTTTAGTTGACTTTAATGAATGGCTTAATGTTGTGTTTCATTTCTGATGAGAAAAATATAAACCTCAGCAGTTATCAAAGGGAGGCCCCGCGCCGCTGTTCCTGAAGGCTTGCCGCTAGCGTGGGTCTGTTTGTTTTTGCATTTGTTGTGTGCACGGGGGCAAGGCGGAGTGAGCTGAAGATAGCTGCAGCGCATGAGGGAGTGGTGTGACATGTGACCACAGATCCAAAGATCGGGGAACCTGTGGGGATATACAGTAGCAAATTCATCATTCCAGCTACTAAGTTACAGCAGATGTCTGTTTGTTTTAAGTCAAACATAGAAAGAGCCATAGCACTCCACTTAAATTTAATATCAAGATGAGATCTCTATAAAGCCTTTGATCCATCTTATAATTCCCATATGCTGTGATATAAAGCAGGAAATGTCTTGCAGAGTTATGATAGCCATCCATCTTAGTTTCCGATAAGTGTATTGCATTGAGCTGATGAAATTAATCTTTTTCAACAGACACCAGATCAAGCGTGGATTTATTTGTTCTATTTAACTCTTAATAACAAGCTGCTCTTAAGCTTGTGTGATATAACTGTCATTTACATTCACATGTCTTAACACTGACACACGACCGTTTGCCACTGCAGCTCAGTATAGTTCATTATCTTTGCTGTGCCATTAAAGAGTAAAAGCCAATAAAAGCTGGACTTGGCAGTTTGGTTTAGTGTAGTTTTACACACTGTACCTTTTCCCTTTTACAGCAAATCAGGCTTGGCATCTTGTAACTAATAGAATGATACACATTCACTCCAGAGGACCTCACCAATCTTCCTCTCGCTGCATAAACCAGCACCACACCAGGATTAACTGTGCACTTTTAAAAGCACCCTCATAGAGACAATGGATCAAGCCAGGACAACATCCTGCAATGGAGGTGAGCTCTTCCCTCTGCTATTAAACAAATATTTGGAACATTTATTATTTGTCTGAGGAGGGGAATCTGTCTCTCCGGGATCTGTTGAGTATACTGTAAGTCTGGGCCTCGAGTAACGGGGGGTCAACCCCAATGGAGGGCCCTGGCTTGGGGATTTACCTGGCTCAGCCACCCTCCATGAGCCTCTAAGCCTTGACCAAGAATCCCTCTGCATAACAGCACCCCAGCCCATTTTATAGAGAGGAATAAAAAGGTTGTTAACACAACCGTGAGGGGTCATGCAATAAGGTGTACTAAGAGTCGGGGGCTTTCTGCACCCCTATGGGCCTCTAAGGTGGGACAAGGAAAACTGGGTGAGCGTTTGTTCAAGCTCTTGGTCTGCAGTGTGAACTACAGGCACATGCTAAGTTAAGCAGCGTTTCTGTCAAGTGTAGCTCTGTTCAAACATAATCTGCAAACACTAGCATGACCAGCTGACTAACTTACTCTCCACAACATCACTTCCTTTGCTAATCAACACCAAAGACAGAATTATGTATTGTCATCCCAAAAATATTTTATGGTGTAAAATAAAAATGAAAAACATTTCACAGTTGTGAGATCTGCTTTTTTCTTTCTTAGGTCTTACCACCTCTACATGCCAATGAAAGAACCATGCTCTTTCTTTATTAGTGTTTCTTCAACACATGCATGCATCATCTACTGTTAAGCTAAGACTAGCTCAATTAGTGAGCTAGCTACAGCTGCCACTATTATTATTATCAACTGTATATGCAACGTGCAAGAAAAGGAAAGCTTGACACGCACAGCAACAGTAACTATGCTGTTATGGCCATATAAAGACAGAACAAGGTAATCCACACAGTCGGTAACTCCACTATGCACGCATGCAACTATGTTTGTACATGAGGGTTTTTCAAGTATGTGCGTTCATGTGCACACACACAATCTTTGTTTTCTAATTCCACCTGGTCTGCACCCTCCTGGTCTCTGTGGGTCTGTAAGGGAATGGGGAAGGATATAGGAGGAAATTGTCCAGCATGATTCCCTCTTTATATCTCATTTCTGCACAAGTCCTTTCATCCACCCTCCTCTCTACTGGGAAACTCCAGGAGGAAATCCCTCACATGTTTGGACATGGAGAACAACTGTCCCAAAACAGGACCAGACCTAACGAGCGGGGAGCCAAGCTAAGTCAGACGGGCTTAGACACTAAAACAGAGACAGGGGCCATCAGGATCATGGCGCAATCCCCGTGCAATGGCCAGTGATGAAGGAATCAAGTCCGGCCAGCGCTTTTTGTTTTCTTTGATTGTTCTGCTAACTCTCGGAGGGTGCTGTTGTTCAGTCCCCTCTGATGATCCAACGGACCGTGCATATTTTTTGATAAAAATAGTTCATTAGTTAACAGCGGAAGAAAGGGGGGAGATGTGTTTGATGTGTTCGCAGAACTCCTGTTGCACTGGGAGAGGTAAAGCCAATTCAGGAAGGGCTTGATCCTCTCTAAGGCCTGTGCTGCATCAAACACTTGTCAAACACCAGGCAGACAGACAGCTGAGTGGCTCTGACAGATCTGATCGCAGACATGGGCAATAAGAGTCAGCGCCCGCTTCAGCGTCTCTATCCAGGCACCACTCATACTCTTGTCAATAATCCCCCTGCAACTCTCGAGAACACAAACAGAGGGCTTTGAGGCATATGGCAGACATTTTCTTGTTGTTTTTAGCTGTGTATGATTACAGTGCAATTTCAACGGTCATTTCAGGGTCTCACCTTGCCCAGGAGAGGTTTGTGTACTCCAGACGGCAGCAGCATCTGCCAGAGATGCAGCAGGGGAAGGAGAAAGGAATCAAATCAAAGGGAGTCTTAAGCTCCCACTAATCTGAAAGAACTGTCTCAAGGTCTGTCAGGATCACGGTCCTGAACCTTGCCACCCAGCGGGAGTGAGCGTTTATGTTTGAAGGGATTTGATATGGTACCTGGAAAGGATTGAGTTTCATGACACCGACCACTCAATCATGTCTTGAGATTTTCCTTTGAGAGCCATCATGTTCTGTGCTCTAAACAGGCCGTATAAGGGGGATTTATGGGACGATGGAACATTCAGAATCTTAAAATCCATATTGAACATGACATATTTGAAGTTGAGGCATAAGTCAAATGTGAGTATCCCAAAGGTGTCACCCACCTGGGAAAATGCTAGGATTTAGCTGCACTATAGGTATTTTTCTATGACACATATATTTAGTATTTTAAAATTCAGTTAACAACTCAACTCGCTGGTGTTTATGGACAACACATGTAGCTACAGAGTGGATATTGTCCAGACAGCCGTCAGAAATGTTCATGTTTTTCTGATTTTAAATATAAATTGATATTTTCTACTTTAGGTAGAATATATGAATTGTCACCCCACTGTACAGCTGGAGGACACAGTGTAGCATTTAGTAGCTAGAGTCAGTGCTATTTTGTCAGTTGCTGGTCAATACTGGACCAGAAATCCGATTCTAAATAAATCATAATGTGTAAATAGGCAGTTCTTTGCTATCACAGTGGCCAATTCAACTTTAACGAGTTAATAATATGTCAGTGTTGCACTTACAGCAAGGTTTGTTGTCCCCAAGTGGCTCAAAAATCAATTAATGCAGTTAATGTGTTTCAGAATTTATAAATGCGCTGCCTGTCACTCGCTCCAGACCACAGTTTTTTTCTTCCAACTCAAAGATAATCAGTTTATGACCTCAGATAGGCTTGTGGAAGCTAGCTGGTGCTTGTGTTTTCTGCTGTGAGAAAACATGTTGGGGTCACCAACATGTGCCAATGTATTTGCTCCTTAAGCTGACATTGCTAACCTGTGACATCACCGTGGTGTTTTGCTTTTTTGTGTTGATGAGAGTGCAGCGCTCTACAACCTCGCTAAGTTGGCCCTGGCCTCTACTTACTGCTGTAATGGCTGTGCTTTTAGTTTGCAAACCCCCCTGTATTTGTCACTGTTAGTTCACACACATAGAAAAACACCCAGACGTACACACAAGGCAAGGGCCAGCAGGCCTATACTTGTTGCTTTGTTGTGTCTGCATGTCTGTACACTGGGTCCACGCTCATGGGCATGAGTGGGTCAAACTCTCTCTGAATCACCAGCTGTAATTAAAAGCTGGTGTCTCTATGAAGACACACACCAGAGATGGAGGAATAGAAGGAAGAGAAAGACAGGAGAGGAGAGGAGAGGAGAGGAGAGGAGAGGAGAGGAGAGGAGAGGAGAGGAGAGGAGAGGAGAGGAGAGGAGAGGAGAGGAGAGGAGAGGAGAGGAGAGGAGAGGAGAGGAGAGGAGAGGAGAGGAGAGGAGAGGAGAGGAGAGGAGAGGAGAGGGGCTCCTAGTGGCTGAGCCAGTGCGACTGTGCACCAGATGTTTTTAGACTCCCTCGTTCGGCTCCTCGCCTTCCATCTTTTCTCCTCCACGCCAGACCACTGGAGAGGGAGGCCTGCAGTGCACGCAGCGCTGCTTCGAACAATGTGCGCCACGCGAACACATCCTCCTCTGTGGCATGCACATTGTTCATGCAGCCACGCACTGATATGTGATACACGAGCGAGAGCGTGTCATTCGAGTGCGAGACAGGAAAGGAGAATGGAAACAGGGACGAGGAAAAGAGTAGATAATGTGGTGACTTGTTCTGCCTGTGAGGTCTGTTTTACTGTTTGTCGGTGTCTATTACATGTTTCTCACACTCTGGCTGCGCAAATGTCTGTGTGCGTGTGTGCGTATGCATCCTCATCTGTCTGGCGTGTTGTAGATGTGGAGATGAAAGCGTTTGCGGCCCACAGGAGAGTTGGCAGCAGCAGCGGACTGGAGGTCTGGCAGACAGAGAGAGGAGGTGCAGGGATGCAGCACGATCCGACAGATCCCACTCTGACCAGCTCGGGTTATCTGAATATGAGGTGAGAAACCCCCAACACAGGGGCCGGCTTCAAACTCGGGCCAGCCCGATATGGGTACTTGATATTTTCACACTGGACTGAAGAACAAAACAGATGACACTTTGCGGCAGCACTTGATAGTTACATTCCTACATTTTCTTTCCCTTTAAACTCACAATACAGCACACAGTTTGATGTTTTCCTGGGATTTTACTCTGAAACTACACCCTAACCCCATCACAGCTCACTCCAAATCCATAATAAATTTTTAAGCACTGTAAGCAGGTTTCATTACCAGTTTTACAGATTGCCACCCTTGAAGCTGCTCTGTAAAAACCTTTAGCACCTCACTGTATCGTCTTCTCTGCTCAGCCATCTGATATAAAAAGGAAATGATCACCTCTGTCATTATCACAAGTGGTCTGTGGATCTCTGGCTGGTAGTCGTCACATATTTTATAAGAGTCCCATATATGAGTGGGACCTTACTTCAAAGATCTCATCACAAGCTGTTGCCATCCATCCTTGTAAAGACCCAGACTGTGTCTCGACTGCTGTAAAAAATCACAGGGTGTAACGGCACCGACTGCCCATCAAGGGAACATTCACCGAAAGTCCGCTTTATGGCCCCAACCGTATCATGGGCAATATCATCTCATGTACTGCACAGTGGGGGGAAATAGCTCCCGTTTGTGGCGCATGAGAACATGAAAACATTCCACTTTTGTACACTATCTCCCCCTCCCCCTCCTCCGCTGCCTTCTTCTTCCCCCTCCCGTTTGCTGCCACTTTGTTTGTTTGTGTACGTCTGTTTTTGATGGGGCTGTTGATGTCGGCCCATATGCCTCATTTCCTTTGCCAGAAGACGACAACGGAAGCCTCACAACCGATGCGGTGCCCCTTGTCTTTGACAAAGTCACACTCTGATCACTGCGTGCTCGCCCATGCACATCTTTTAACTTATAAACGACTTATTTATTGATTGATTATAACCCTAATTTTTAGGGTTATGATCTTAATCAAATGCAGATTGCAGCCACAGATGAGTGTCAACATTCACTTTTGGCTGACAGATGGACATCCACTCAGCATCAAAACCTATTCTAGGAAGATTTGTGCATCAGCTAGCTCTAACTGGAACAGCAATCATACCAATGCACAGTTCACAATGAGGCGAGCCTAACAAATAAGAGGACGGCTGTATGTAATGTGTGTACATGAGCCTACAAAAGGCAGTTCAGCTAAACCACAACTCAACTGGGCCAAAGAGTGTGAAAAAAAAACCTCGCTCGCACCCCTCCTCTTTCTTCCTGCTTGGAAAAGACCAGATGACAATAATGTGGAGTATGGAGCCCCAGTGAGGGCCACTGACCCCTCCTCTTCCACCTCCCTCCCTCCACCCCCTGGTCTTTGAAAGGCCTCCACATGTTTATGGCTCATGCCTGTGGTATGACGATGGATTCTCCATATAAAAGCCAGCAGGATCATGGGGTGTTTCAAATATTGCTCTCTGAAGACAGTTGCTGACAAAATGACAGCAGCCATATTTATTTTGGTCAGAGAGCAGGGGCACTTAGTGGGAAGTTAATCAGAGACCCCCCCTCCTCCTCCATCTCCCACCCCCCTCAAGCCAGGAATGCACCCAGGGCAGAAAAGTCTCTGAGACTACTGGTAATGACTTTCTCCTGCAATGGAAGATTTAACACCGCCAAGCTGAACAAGAGGCAGAAAAATAAACCCAAAAGTTTGGTTTGAGACCATCGGCATAAAGCAAGTGTTGATTGGCTGTCTAGACAAGAGCCTAGATAATCAATTTCAGGGAGATATGAAACATGAGCTCAGAGATGGATGGGGGGGGAAGAATAATCTATGGCAGAGATTTTTCAAATATGGGATAGCTAAAGCAGAACTTGTGTTAATTTGTGAGTGCGACCGCAGTGGTGACCATAACTGCCATTGGCACTGGAAGGCTGAAGACCTGGCCAAGTCAGTGACAGGTTGATGTGTCTATCCTCTTCACCCACACACTTATTCACTACAGCACAGTGCAAAGCTTTGAAAATACTCTCCATCATCTCAGCTTCACAGTCATGTGAATAGTATGGGGAAATCGTCATTATATATGTTTGCTACTGGATTTTCTTCATAACCAGATTTGGGCTGAATTTAATTAAATTAATGAATGATGCAAGTTTGTGCAGTGGGTGGTGGTGGCAGGTGGGCGTCGTCCCAGTCAGACACCAACCCTGGCCCTGTGTCCGGAGCCAAGACATCAATGCTGTCCAAACAAGGCAGAGTGCTTCTGAGGCCTTCTCACCAGCTACTGTGTCAGCCCCTATGGAGCGGCCTTATTAAATGAAGATTAAGCTGTGGCTCCACCAGTCACAACAGACTGCAGCGAGAGGCACAAATAATCACTATGACAGGGTGGCTGCCAATTAGTGCTCTCCTTCTGTCCTGGGAAAACGCTCCTCACTCCACTCCCGCTGGCGGGAAGAACTGATCCGGATTGTCCATGATATTACCCGGGCCAGAGATCGCTGTTAATCACCACCTGCCATTCCTCCGCGGCAGAAATCAGAGCAGGACTTGTCATCTGTGCACCAGCTCTCCCATTCGAAAGTCCTGACTTCCTGTAGAGCACACCCGGCGAACATTAATTGGAATAATGAGATAAGTACATGAAGGAACAGAAGTGCAAACCTCTGTTCTCAAGTGCTTTTGGTGGAGTTCAGAGTGGTGGCTCAAGTGGAGCTCAACTGTTGGACAAGCAGCACTGTGTTCTATTCTGCTGAGACAAGAACAACATGCTCCATCAATTAGGCTCAAGTTGAAAGTGTGCATCTGTTATAGAAGAAAGGTGGCCTGATGAAGGAAGGCTGCATCTCACAGAAACACACCCAGAAATGTGTTTGGATGTCAGGCTTCCAAGCCAAACACAGGTCAGACTCAGATGTGATCATGCTGAGTGCATAACTAAAATGCTCAGAAGTGAGTGGCATCTTTCGCCAGAGCTTAAACCCCTTGGCTCTATGAGTGTAAACACCAAAATTGTGTGTAACACGGTCATATGCATGCTTGCACATTAAATGCTCGCTCATATGCAAGGACTGCCAGAAACAGGAATTATTTGGTGTTGCAAGCAGTGTGCATCACAGACAAACCAGTTGAGCTTTCTCCAGAGCAGATTTGTGGCAATCACCATTGCTCCGTGCATCACTTTACAGGAACAGAGACTTCAGAGCAGATGGTTCGCAGACGGTGCGGACTAGGAGGTCCACAGCACTGTGGATTCACCGCAGAACCAGACTAGCTTCAGACAGAACCTGGCATAAAACCCGCCAGTCGACCAAATCTTCCTGGATGTCTGGTTGATTTGGTGCGGATCTGGGTTCATTTTGGTCCCCTGCACCAGACTGTAGGTGTCTGTGTGACAGTTCAAACAACTGCATGCCTCTCTGCCATGTCCAACTGCCTGAAATGCAGACAAAGACCTTGCAGGAGTTTAGATGTCACACTGTGGAGGATTGATGAGGTGATACAGTGAGTCTAGGTGGATTTATCCTGCACCCCTGCCACAGAATGTGGCCGAACAGCATGAGTAGAAGAAGTAGTTATCACAGTTACAGTATAAACACAAACTGCACAGAACAGTTATGACAGACAGTATTAGTGGTGGCTGGATCCAAGCACTCAGATGACTGATGGGATGGAGGGCTTGGCCTCGGTTGAGCCCTACAGCAGAAAGGGTTTCTCTGGTTACACACACGGGAGATCAATACTCCCACAAAGCCCTGCAGCTCTCCCAAGTACAGGTACATAATCCAATGGCCAAAGATAATCATTATATGCTCTTTCTCTCTTATTCTTCCTCTCTTTGCCTCTTTCTGCGTTGCCTCTTTTTCTTTCCATGAGGTCAGCAGGATGTCTGTGAGTCTTCATTGGCTCAGAGAAGCAGTCGTGGAAGCATTTTGAGTGTAAATTGAACTGCATTGTTCTGGAGAAGCCAGCTCTTAAATGTGTTTCAGTTATCAGTTCCAAAATTTGCTAAGCTGTAACTTTTTACTGTTCCATAACTTCATATTGTAAAACCTCTGTTCTTGTTTGGGTTAACTTTGAGCTCGGCTGCCTCCTGGAGTAGGAACACTCCTAAAACATCTACTTCTACCTACAAATCTAGCGAGCAGAGCTAAACAAATGTCACTCCTGCCTGCTACCATTAAGGCTTTTGTGCCGTCTGAGAATCTCAAAGCCGATTTGCAGAAACTGTTGGAAATTAGCCCGAGCTGCAATTGTGCGTTTGTGTTGGACTTTACTCCCTCTTAAATCCCAAATGAGGGATTGCATTAAGAGTGAGAGTTTTGAAGGTTTTAACACTTTAAGTTGTTTATACAACATCTAATGTCACTGACATGGCAGAAGCACGGTGGGTGGGCAAGAGAGAAAGTGGGGAACCGCACAGAATTGCTAGGACTGATAAGCAGAAGAAAAAAGAAGCACAACAAGGAATCAAACTTGTCACACACATCTGTTTGTAAACCAGTGAATCTGATGACAGGGGTTGCTGGGAAATTTCCAATGGGAATTCCTTAAAGGCATCAATACCGACCCATCGGGTGCTGCTGAGTTATCATTCTCCTCACCTTTCCTCCTCTCTCCTCCCCTCATCTCACAAGGCAGCGAGAGGGAGGAACCCAGTCTATCAATGCTGATAGCACCGGAGCAGCTATTAATAAAGTCTCTTTATTGTTTCTAGCCTGTTCATAGCACCACTCCAGGGATCCAGATGAGAGAAGAGCATTTTACCGTCTCAAGGGTACAATGCAAACGCCGAGCGCACGAGCTAGTCAAGCAGCCACAAGACAAGACCTCCTTATTCCTGTAGGGATCGTCTTAATGTTCCATATTGTGTGAAAAATTCTGTGCTGGATTTGAAAAAGTCTACGGACATGATTAACAAAGATAGTTTTCCAATCACTTGTTGTGATTTATAGCAACAGGAACATCTTTTTTTTCAAATAAATCATTTTGCAGACAGTCAAACATTATTAGGCAATTCAACATGGCTTCAGATGTTCATATATATATATATATATATATATATATATATATATGTGTGTGTGTGTGTGTGTGTGTGTGTGTGTGTGTGTCTGTCTGTCTATCTTCCCTATATACTCTGAGTTGTCTTACATGCAGTTTAGCTGTTTAGCTGAGGGCTGCAATCCTCTCTAGAGAATACTTCCTCAACATTCAGTACAATCCAGTTTTTGAAAACAAACTAAATCTTCAATTTATTTGTGCCAAACTTCAAAGGTTTGCCTAAAATTACCCTGGCAGTTGAAGAGAAATACAGCTTTTGACAGTGCACCAGCGCATATTTTATCTTTCAGTGCGGTCCACAAAATCTTTCCCCGCCATTTTTCGGGACAGACTTTGTGATCAGGACACTGCTGTTCTGGCAAACACCGGCGGAGAACAGCAAATGAATCCCAGCAGGGTGAATGATATACGGTGTTTACACTGATCGGCAACTTGCACGGAACACATCAGACACGGTTTACACGACTCGTCATGTTTGCTGTGAAAAACGCCTCGCGTCTTGACATTATCTGGGCTTTACTTTCTCTGCCTGTGTATGTTTTACAGAGGGATTAAATCTTTGCAGACACAGAAGGAAAAAGAAGAAGATCATTCACGTTGTCCTTGTGCACTTCAGCTAAGCTGGGAGACAGGGATCTGTCAATGACGTCCAGTGTAATTTAAATACGTAGATATGTAGAAATGCAAGCCAGGGTGATCAGATAAGCATCGCCATAAATAGTGTATAGATACATGCTGCTTCCTCTTATTTCCTGTCTCCATTTAATCCACAGCATCTTTACAGTCTGCGGTTATATAATCCCATGCTTATCCTAAACATTGGTGTCTGGTGTCCAGTGAGAGGAGCTGATAAAAATGTTCATTTTTAGACTGTCTTAAGTTCCAAGTGATCGTTATAAACAGTTTTTACATTTAGATTTTTTTTCTAAATATAACATTCATACATTGAGGTTATAGTTTTAAGTTTAAAACTGGTCATAGGGCATTGCATTCTTGAAATGTGTGTATATTTAGATGAGGTACTACATAATGAGCTATACTGCAGTCTTTCTTGATCTTCTTCCACATGCTTTGACCGCTTCCTGATCACCTGCATTTCAGAGGGTGGCCTCTCCTCCCTTTGGATTACTCTTTATTATCACTCACGGGAAAGTGATTATTTTACAATGTCAGTCGGTCGAGCTCCCATGCGACAGCGCTGGATCTGTGGAGTGTTTCTCCTCCTGTTCGACTTCAGCAGCTTACATTTTTACATTGTATTTATTTGAACTGTGGAGTGTTGCATTTCACTGGCTTTTGCCAAGTGGGAATTTTTCACTAGTGGTGGGGAATTAACAACACATGCCTAAGTCTGAAATTTGCCTTTATTAAACCGGCCACCGCAGCACTTCACGAGCCCGGAGAGTCCTAAGATGCACACACAGTGACATTTTTACACACAATTTGTAGCCACCAGAGATGTAACTCAGTCGCTGGATAAGGAACTGTACTGAGAGGTTTACAATGACCACATCACCAGGGAACAGTAGCTTTAAGTAAGACGGACATGGGGAGCCTGGTGTCGGTTTCTAAAGGACTGAAGAAAAATGCTTCTGCTATGCACTCGGTTTATACTTAACAACAACTTACCATTAGTGACTTCATGCTTGAGATAATTAACGACAGTAACCAAGCGCAACAATGCCAAATTTTAATTAAAGAAGGTCATAAAGTTTCTTGGAAAAGGTCAGACAGGCACAGTGAAGTCATGAAGAGGTGCACGGGGGATGGGGAGAATTTCTCTGACACACAGGACAGAGTTTTAGGAACTAAATGTGCCATGGAATCACAGTTTCCAACCCAGACAGCAGCCACTGCCTTGGTAGTGCTGAAATATGAGAAACTATCAGGGTTTATTTCAAGTTTATTTACTCTTTCACCACTTCACTAAATGACCCTCCCAGTCATCACTCCGGGCCAAAAATGGAGAAAAATCCTCGAGGTTAGAATATTTTCCTTTTTCTGTTAAACAATGTTTTTCTTTTTTGACAGACTGAATGATATCTGCCACTGTAATTGCTTCCTTATTTGGTGAATTAAATATTTACACTTGCCCTATCCTAATCCAAAGTTTATGAGAGACGTAAAAGTACATTAAGGGAAAAGACATTTATTTTAAAAGCACTGCTAACTGAGGCCATCACCCCAAATGGTGTGTTTGGACCGTCTGAGAGAAATGGTTTACTCTTTGAAAAAAAAATATTTCCTTTAGCTGTATTCGCACACAGAGAAATTCCAGATTTGACTTCTCATTTAATGGCCTGACATACATGCTGTGTGCACCGCAAATATCTCTCAAGTTGACGGGAGGAAACAGAGACGGCCATTGAGGAAACCTGCAGTTTGTACTTTGAAGAATTCCACTGAGGAGACGAAAGGAGATGGGAGAGAGTGGTAGGGAAATAGACCTCAGAAAAAGAGCTGGCTAGAACAAGGCTGCCATGGAAAAATACTGATATTTCATGCAAGGAAACGCCACTGTGCACCTCAAAAACACAGACGGTGAAAAAACAAGGCTGAGTGCGAGGGTTACATGAGACAGGTGGAACTCTGAGAGGGGGGAAGGAGTTCTCCTTTGGGATAAGTGGGCTGTTTTCTTTAATATTCACCCGAGTAGTGTATACTTTAAAGTGATGGTGGATGGAGTTGGGACTGACTGACAGAAGGTCTTTCTCACACACCTCAACATATGACTGAATAACATCCTTACCTCTCCTGCAGTGCCTCATGGCCATTTTGCACATCCTGGACTCAGCGATGGTGGGACAGGGTATTGTGTCCTTGGGTGGTTTCTTTACAATGTGCCGCGTCCGGGTCTCCAGACCCCACTTATAGCCACAGGTTTTGTTTCTCCTGGTGCAGGCTCCCCATTCGCTCCACTGACCCACCTCACAGCCCTCTGCAAGGAGACACAGAAACAGTGATGTGCAGTGAAACCACAGAAGAGTGCCATTTAGAGGCAACTCAAAGACCCCAGGTCAAGCTTTAATGCAGGCTGAAGGAGCTTTACTGGGATGCTGTAACTTCTTTGTGTGTGGTCCAAGTTGAACTGCTTGTTTTTGGGTCCAAAATAAGCAACTGAGAAGTTATAGAATACTGTTTACAGGTAGAGAAAGGTGTAAAAATACAAGAAAGGTTCACACTTTTCCTACATATTTGTTTTGTTTCACATACCTCCACACTCCATGGTGTCTTCCAGTGGGGCAAAGCCCTCGGGGCACTTATCAAAGCAGCGCCCTTTGTGTAGGTAAAAACCTGACTTGCACTTGGTGCAGAAGTCTTTACTGAAGCACGACTCGCAGTTCTCTATCCTGCACCCTAGAGGAAGAAGCAGAGAAAGAGGAGAGTCATTAGGGTCTGAACAACCCTCTCATCTGGAGTTGATCGAGAGCTAAGGAGTTTGGGGAAGGGGGTTCTTGAAGGGATTATACTGTCTCTCCCGCAAAAAAACTGACAATGCTTTGTGAATCTTTTCTGTCCAGGGCTCAAGTGCATTTCAGAAAATTTGCTTTGTCTGACATCAATTTTTTGTTAATTCTTTTGTCCCTGTCTAGCACATCAACAGTGTGAAACCCCAGCAGTGGAGATGTTGAGGATTTATGTCACGCTCATCTCTTTCAACAGATTCAACCGACATCCAACAATCTGGATACAAACACACAAGCTCACATGTTTTCAACTAATGGTGTGCTGCAGCAGGAAGAACACATCCCATTAGATCTCTGAATAGCGCACTTAATATGCTATCTTATCACTCGGCACTGTTCCAATCTGTGTCTGTTTTCATGACTGAAGATTATTGGGAAGTCAGGTTTTCATTAGAGTGTGAATGATGGCTCATGATCACTGAGCAGGCCAGCTGTGTAGATCCTTCAGGTTTTGGATCCAGTATAAAGAAGGAAGGTGGGTTTGTGAGGAGAAAGACAGGAGGGATACGACCATATTTTTGCTCCGCCTTGTCAAATAAATGCTGATGCATCTAGTCAGCAAACATAACAGCGCACTTATCCTCCCACGCCACGCCCTGCTGCTGCGCATGACACACAGCAGCGGACTTGCAAAGAAAGGCACGGCAATGTGTCATCAAGCTCTCTGCAAATAGCACGTCAGGCAAGGCCAAATTACAACAACCACACCAACAGGGCGACGCACAGGCCCACATGATTAGAAGGAGCCTCCCAGAGCTGTCTAATTTATGTCACTCCTCACAAACTCTATGTGGCCCAGTTGCCCAATAAGCCCCAAGTGTCAGGGAACCACAATCTATAACCTGCAGCCACCGTCTCCCTCCACTTGCAGGGGGGCTTTCCAGGTAGGGAGTCATCTGCTCCTCTCATTGTCTCTTGAACGGCGACGCAACCATGCATTAGCTCGCGCAGTGTTCTCGGCGCGTTAACTGTGATTTTCCACATGCAAGAGCGACGGAGGCTGAGGGCTGCTCTTTTATCTGTGACCCTCACAGGGCCCAGGGAAGGGAAGGTTCTCACAATCACACCCCTTAATTACACCATCTCCAGCTAACCATCAGGCCTCCTCCTCGACATTCCTCCAAAACGAGGGGGTCCCTCCCCGCTTTACTTTGAACCCTAAAGTATGGCCTCTGCCCACTCACTCTGGTCTCACGCTTTCCCGACCAGTCTAAACAAACCATGGACACACACACACATACGTACAAACACACACATACCAATAAGATATGGCTAGAGACAGACCCACTCCACAATAAAGCTACGCGCCACATTCTGAAAAACGTAGGTACTGCAACCATAAATCAATCTCTTTAGCAATTTCCTGCGTTCTCACATCAGTGTTCAATCATCTGATATCACGATCTAATCTGTTTATTTTCTAGCTCCACTGCTGCATTGTTTTACTTCTAAAGTTACCCAGTTCTGTAGAGATTTTGATGTGGAATGCCTGAGTCAATCAATGCACTTTTTCAGCCCCCCCACCCCCCTCCTTTTTAAGCTATCTGCCTCTCATTTATTTCTGTCTGAGGCTGAATCAGTAATGCTTGGGTTTGATACAAAACAAGCCCAATAGAGGGAACAAGCTAATAAATCACAGAGCTAATTGGAAAGCACAAAGCTGTCTTTTACTCTTCACACTTCCCAGGCCTGTCATCACCTGAGAGACTTTTCGCTCCCAAACAAAAAATAAAAGAGTAAGTGGGGAAACAAGAACATCTGGCAGTACTCTCAAGCACTGGGAGTTGTTGTGCAATCCTCGGTTATTGACAGTAAATATGAGCAACACAGATGTGAGGAATATTGTATCCTTGCAGCAGCAGTAGCACTTGACAGGGCTTTTGATTAAAACATCACTCTTGGTTTCAGTTTCAGATGTAGTCAGGCAGTGGCGTAGATGCCAGGAAATCATGATTTTCTAAATAGAAGATAAGTGATGATGTCACTTGGGGAGATGGATGAGGTGGATGACACATCGATGTGGCTCCATGGGAGTTAGAATGCAGCAAAGGCAAAGCTGGAGGGTCAGAGGTCATCATGAAGCGAGGTGGATAGGAAGGGATCATTATGACAGACATCCATTCCCCAGTTCAGCTATCAGCCAAAAGGCTATCTAGGACAGTGTGGGCTATCTGGGATGCTGGAGAAGCTCCTACACTGACCACTGACCAAGTCAGCATTTAGGCTGCTTGTCCAGCAGCTCCAGAAACAGATACAGGGGAGCGGGTTCATTCTCCCTGCAGGATTAACCTCTGGACCACCTTTAAAGTCTTCATCTAGGTGCCTCAGGGAGACTAATGAGAAATAATGAGGTCATCAGATCCCATTGAAGGCCCGGTGTTCCAGGGACTTAAACGTATTATCATCATTATCTCCCAGCCTGAGTAATATTATGAACACAGGGGGAATAGCCTCATGCTTCAGCTCTAAGAGGAACTGCAAAAGCTGACAGCAAAGTGGCAGAAGGTGCTCGATGTAAAGAGATGCCATGAGTGCTGCACCAGTTCCACGCTTACCCATATCACTGTTACACATTTTTTGTCTGATTTTGCACTTGAATTTTCTGTGGTTTGCATGCAAAGTGCATTTGAAGTTGAGAGATGAGTCGCCAAGTGTCACTTGTGATCTAATAGCGCATGCTTGGCAGAAGACAGTCCTTCTGCTGTGGTCTGGACGGGGAACCCGCTGATTTTATCATGGACACTCAAAGCGTCATGTCAACTTCAGTCAACTTGTGTTGCTCCACAAGCAGACAGTGCCATGTGTAATCACTCCATTTACTGACATGAATATTCGCTGCGTAAAGAAAGGGTGCTAAATCATTTTGTGAAAACTGAGGAATCTCTTATATTCCGCATGGGTATTTTTTACGTTAGTGGAACTGGAGGTGGTTTGTCAGACCACTCATCAGTCTACAAGAGAGCCCCGGCCTCCTCCACAAAGCTAACCAGACGCAATGCTGCACAGCAGGAGTGTCCATGTTGTAAAAAGGCCTGGCAAAGTGAGGGGGAAAACAAGCCCTATTTTTCCATCCTTCGCCTCCAAGCTAAGTTGAACAGCTCTGACCTACTCTCTAGGCCCCAGGTTTGGCTGACATGGAAGCTTTGGCTTGCTCGCTGCCACCCAGCCATGTCATGTGGGGCTGCAGATGGCAGGAGTTCATGGCAGAGGCCAGAGCTGCCATGTTCTTCCCCACTTTCTCCGTGCTGTTTTTTCCACATGGGTGCTCCTCCGCACGCTGGCGTCGAGCTAGGTGAAGCAGAGGTGGTGTTCCTGTCAATCAGCATCTCCCAGCGAGGGATGAGGGATGGCAGATGTGTCAGTGATCCTCCTAGCTTCTTCACTCCAGGAAACACAGTGTGTGATATACCAGGCTCTGTTTGTGTATCTGCTCAGCCAGCACCAGCATGCACACACAGACAGCTCAAGCTTCAGACAGTGGTCAAGCACAGACAGCCCTTCCACTCACACTATTGTATGCACAATTACGCACTGTTTTGAGAAAAGACCCAGTTCAACTCTGTGTCTGGCTGTAACGTCCTGGGAGCAGCGCTCGGTTTGGTGGGTTCATTGTATTGTCTGGCAAACCTGAAAGTGCGGTTAGTAAAGCTGTGATGATTAAATGTCCCTCGGTAAAGCTCAAAGGCCAAAAGCAACTGGTCTTTTTGTTGGTTAGACTGTGCAATGGAAATACCCACAAGCTCAGATATAATGCGAGGAACGGGGAGCTTGAATGAGAGAGAGCTGAAGAGAGAGCAGCCAGGACTGCCAGCTAAAAGTTGCAAAACCCATGTTAGTTCCTTTACACAGCCCTGGTACCCATTTGGTTTAGGCCTACGATACATGGCTCTTATCCACCTCCAACCAAACAAATTCCCATGATTCACTTTAAAACTAAAACAATCTTGGAAAAGATACATCCAATCCGCTTCTACTTTAAGCTCTAGTTTGACGAGACAAAGACACAGCAGTGGGATTTGGTAATGAGTTTCGTCAGTCCAAGAAATAAAGTAATCACAATTACAATTCCAGTTTCAAAAAAATTACCTCCGACATAAGAGTCTCTAGTGTCACGTTAGACTGGCACTGAATGAGCTGCGATGTTTAAACTGCACTTTCAGGATATTGGCAATCACAAGCCTTGATTAGACTAGTTGTTGGTTGGCAGCGTGCACAGCTGGGGTTTTAAATCTGCTGCAGTGGGGTAAGAACTGGGTTGGTGGCAGCGCTGGTGGTGTATGCATGTGTAGCAGTGGGGGGTCCGTAACACACCCCGAGGGAGGAAGTCTTGAATGCACCCTCGCTCTCATTTTGACCCTCTCAACACTTCGTCTCTTATAGAAGACAGCTCTGATAGTCGCCTTTCAGCTCATAATTTTTTCTCAGCCAGAGAACTCGCTTGCGATACAAAACGACAGAATAAGCTCTGGCTGAGGATTGTATGTTAAAACTGAAATATTATGAAATGTGACTGATGTGACTGAGGGGAGAGCATGACTGCACCGCATTCATGCAGATTTGGCTGTCTGAAAAGCAGCACAGTGTGTGACTGTTGCTACAAATCTTCCCTGTGCAGCAATGGGCTGACACCCACAGACACTGGTGTGGGGCCTCCTCTGGGCGGCTGATAAGAACCCCTGTGGATAACACTGGAGTTACTGCATATGGTTTATGGCTTGTATCAACCCGTCCATTAGCTGCTGAAAGGAGCTCCAGCAAAGCAGAGGCCCAGGAACATAATATATGGTCATGCAGAGAGATATTATGCAACAAAAAGACATTGCTAACGAACCAGCTACATCTTTGTAATGGTAGTTAACACTGTGGCCCCCATGTCTCCAGCCTCTTTGGAATCCAGCTGAAGTGTAGCTGCAAATGGGTTTCCAGTTATGTTATGTTGCGGAAAGTATAGTTCCCATTGTTTCTGGCTCTAATTATAGTGTTTTTTTTTCTCGGCAGTGAAAGGGAAACCCCCAGAACAGTGAGTCTTAAATCTAAAATGCCTCATGAGAAGCGCAGTTTCTCAAGTTGTACAGAGAAATTAGTAGGTAAGTATAGTAAAGTCGATAACTTAAGATATCGAATTTGGATACTGTTCAATCTTTTCTGTATTAAGTGGAAACTATAGTCTCTAAAAGCAGCAATAAATGAATAAAACGCATTGTGACACGCTACCGTTAGCTTGGCCAACCTACCTATGGCTACACGGAGAGCCAAGGAATTTGAGCATGACTTTATAAATTTGCAACCACAATGAAAAGACATATGGGTGACGTGAACTAGAAAGAATACACTAAACTGCTGCTGGTTGAGAATGTATAACTATCTGCGTCCCAGTTCAAGGGTTAGATCCTCACGAAGAATGAGTTCAATAAATGTGGGTGATGGCTCAATAATGAGACAGTTTAGCCTCACAAAGACTAAAACTAATGGTGCATTCGAAAAAATCCCCAATGCAACTAGCAGCTTGACCCATAATGACAAAGAAAGTGTACCTAGCACCCAAATTTATGGTCTGAACTGAGAATTTTCCCTCCATTAAAAACCACATCTACAAGCACATTTAACATTATTGTACTGGCCTTAGATTCCTTATCAGTTTAATTATAGTCATCTGTGCAGCTTTCCTTGCCTCACATTGCATCACGTTGTCAGCTCACAGAGTAAAAAGTGTATTCAGTCTTGCTCTCCACCCATAGTTCTCTGTGTCACATGCCTGTGGATCCTCTAGAGCCGCTTCACAAAAACTGAAAGTGAGGTTTCAGCCAGCGAGCGGCTGAGTGTATAAGCCTTTTGCTTGTCTAGCTCTTGTTTTCCTTTACCCAGGCAGTCCACAAAAAAATCTCTGAATGAGATAAGATCACACAGACAAACTCTGGTGTAATAATAAGCAGCTGCTCCCTAAGTGATTTCAGAGGCTGTGTTTAAAAAGCTCATGATAACAGAGATGTAATGCCACGTTCCAGGCCCCTTTGGAAACCGAGAGCACACGGCAGCTTTGACCACAGCAGTGGAGAAGCCCTCGCCATCATTTGTCCACTATGTCTTTGAGCCCTTGTGTACCAGTTGCACGTATCAGCTCACAAATATTAACTTCAAATGCAATAAAGTTTCCATTTACGGAGGTTGGACATGAACTGTTTAGTGAAAATGACACACGGAGCACAGCTGAGAATGAGGGTCAAATAGGAAACTGGATTAGAGAACCATGACTGAAGCAGGGATCACATCAAAGTAGGTCTCGCTCTGAGATCTGATGCTACGTGACAATACAAGATGTTGTTCTATGAGCAGTTTGTGTGGAGAGGGATTCAGATTAACTTGCCACACATCAGGACCAGTTAAAGTCAAAATTCACCCAGCGTGGGGATACAGCGGTTAGGATAGCAGGATTAAAGTAAAAACTAAAAAAAAGTCCCCTTTTTTAAACCAAAGAACAAGATGTCTTTCTCCTCCAATTTTCTCTGAGTTATGAAAATAGGGTGAAATGACTGTGGGGCCTTTAGGACTTTGCCTCTATTGTGGGGAGAGTTGATGAACTTGCATGTGTGGGTGACTATGAGCATGCGGAGAGCGAGCGTTTTGTTTGGGAGCATCTAGTCGATAGCAGCAGCGTGCTTAAAGATATTTTGAATGTTTAAAGCTGCAATAGAAATTTTTTTTACATTGGTATTGACTGCTGTTGGACAATCTTCTAAATGCAAAAAAGATTCAGATTATATCTTAATGTGTAATTTTTTGCCTGTCTCCTATCAAAATTGGTGAGCAACTTACTTGTGAAAGAAAATTACCCACTACTCAATACAAGCGTGTACAAATACCAAAACCTGGTGTTTAGGAACGTCAACTTACTGGTGGCAGGTGCTAATAATGCACTTTATATCCATGAAGCAGCTTTGGGAGTCGGAAGTAGCTAACTCACATCTCCAGCCACTATGCTAAGCTAACACTTGGCAGTGAGCACTCAAAGAGGAAAGTCATACCAACCTAACACCTAATGCCTGGTAAGAGTGCGAATATGAAAAGGAAGGAGTCTATTTTTACGATTAGTGATTGTAATTTGATTGGCGAGTTCATACCTGTAACCTCTTACGCTACTCATTACTGAAATAACAGTATTAACATGAACAAAATTCGGTGCTAATGAATTCTGTCCAAGACTGATCAAGACTCACAACTTGACCATGTGCTGAACAAAAATATAAATGTAGCACGCAGCTGGTTTTCTTTTCAGACTTTCAATGATTTCTATTATTGTGGTTAGAAAACTTAGGAAATTGTGCACGTGAAGTCTTTGAGCTGTTTAGCCACTGTCAAGCTGTAAGTTAATCCACACTCTTGTCAGTTGTGGCTTTACAGGACAATGACCAGATAGTGTGACAAGTTCACAGAATCTCCTTTGACCAGTAACTGTAAAAGGCCACCCTAAAATGCAGCTTTATTCAAAAGACATCTCTGGGTGAGCTTGTCTGACGATGTGACCTTGTCCCTCAAAATGTCTGTCAACTCCACCCAACCCCCAAGAAACCAACCGTGGGACAGTGTTCCTCATGTCAGCATAAACAACCTCTCTGGATGTGCCCATTATCACTTCCATTGTAGGGTGAACTTGATTGTTTCATGACATCTATTCTGTTGAAGAGATCTTAAGTGTATGTTTTCCCCTTTTGGTAAAAAGAATAAATAGAATTTGATGAAACATAACATGCTGCATTTAGATTTTTGTTGAGTATAAGACCGTGTTCCAGTGTCACTAGTATTGAAGTTTTGTTTTTCTACATAGGCCACTGAGGGTACAGACATGGTGCAGCTTTAGCTCGCTTTTCATTCTCATTATCAAATGAAGCCAGCGGATGTATTTGCATGTAGGTCGGCAGCGATTGGGCAAGCAGAATGTAGGAATGTTCTCTTCCTGCAGTTGCTACATGTTCATATTATAGGGCCTAAAGGTCCGGACACCCTCCTCTGGGGCTTCATTTTAGTGCGTCTGTCAGGAGTTTGGCTGAGGGAACCAAATGGGTTCAAGTTCCTCTCTGTTTTCATATGAAACACTCAGCCAACACCTCGGGCTCCATGTAAACCTATAAAGGCTCACTCTCTCTCATTTTTTTTTCTCTCTCGGAGCATATTCCATGTTAAAATAAGGCTGTGAGATCAGAGCGCTCCATGAAGAACAGAAGGGTACATTTGTTTAATTGGATTTTAGTGTTTTTCTTTAGTGAGAATCATGAGAACATTTCAATTACTCACTGTTATTGTTATTTTTAATAGCAAATCATAATTCAGAGTGTGTGAGACCAAAGGTGTGGTCTGTCTCAAGTTATAATGGGAAAGAAATGCTGGTAGTCTACGTGCAGTTGTTGGTGGAGGTTGTAGAGATTTTAAAAAATACTTTGACTGTCAAGAAGTTACACTGTCTAGTGAAAGTCTCAATCCACAAACCCCTGCACACAGTTGACAAAGCAAGTTAGTTTCATTCCCCAGTGCTAATATATATATAATCACCTTTGTAGTAGATATTTAATGGCATCTCAAAAAGGTTTTTTTTTTTTTTACGTGATGCTCTAGCAGGTTTGGCTGAATTCTCACTGCATCTTGGTTGCATTTGCACCTGATTTCATGCCTTCAGACATCCTCATGGCTACAGGATGTTTGGTAACGCAGGTGTAAAGGGAGTGTTAAAGACAAATCAGAAACAGCACTCTTCCTCGCCAGAGTTCACCGTTAAATCTCGAGGGAGGCGCCGCTAAGACGAGACTTCACTACTTACATCCACCTGTGTGAACAGATGAGCCGTTCAAATTGTGAGGTATGTGTGTCTCCTCTGGATAATTGACAATAAATCATGCGCTGTGGGAAAATGGGAAGTCGAGGGGGTTGTGAATGCGTGGCTGGGGAAAACGGGGTGGTGGGGGAGTTTGAGGGTAAAGGTGCAGTGCGAGGAAGGCTGGGTAGAGAGGATCTTACTGGAGCACATGTTGAGTTCGGGGCTGCGCATGCCGTAGTATCCGGCTGGACAGTCGTGAAGACACTCCCCGTACTGCCTCATCCTCTCCCTCCGCAGAAACAGGAAGAGTTTGGGCTGGCAGTTTACACAGCCGTTATCCCGGGAGCACACCGAGCAGCCTTTACAGATGGGGTAAGCTCCATAGCTAGCTGCAGGACAAACACAGAGGGAAAAAAAGTAAGATGGAATTAGATGCATGAAAAGGTCAGTGAAAAAGCGTGTTTGATAGTCGAGCAAAATGGTAAACTGGCATCCAACATGCACATTTTGCAACGACTTTTTGAAATAATCTGTGTGAGAAGGCAGCCAGAGTTTGAATTTGTGTGTCTGCACGCTATGAGATGACCACTGTCTGAGATGTTCGTGGTAGCAATCAATAATCATGAAAAAGGATGAGAGTTTTAATGTACCTTATTAATCATTGGAGAGGATAATTATTGTCAATGCCTTCCTTTTGAAAGGAACACACAACGAGTGAAGAATTTTTTTTAAACGTGAGGTTTGCGCTGCTGTTAGTTTCTGCTAGAGCCGCACTGGCACATGCATCCACCATGGTGGTTCAGACGGCTATTTGTTCTGCACTAGCAAAAGGGAAGCAGAAATCTTTTAGATCCTCGTATCATTACTCATCCGCTAATGACCCGGGATTTACCTGATGACAAGGACCGGGTGAACTTCGGGCAACAGACTCGACTGTGGGAGGGCTGACCGATAGAATACAACCCAAGTACAAGAATAAAACCAAAACAACCATAATAGATATATCAGCAGGATATTCTTTAATTCAGAGTAAATGTGTCCAATTCAGCAATTTGTCATTCATGCAAACTCTGGTTCCCCTCTCAACGTTCGAATGCTGATTGGATATGAATGTGAATATTGCATTAATTCTGGTCAGAGCTGGCCTCCTAAACGATTGTGTTGAGACAGCCGATGAAAGCCCCTAAAACCGCTGTGGCTCTGGCCTCGGCTCGAGTTCCTGCAGAAGACAAAGGAGCCAGTAAAAAGACAGTCCATTCCACAATAAGTGACTTTCAATGTAAACTCCTTAGCATCCCGTTTACAGGAAAATGTCCTTGGGCAAATCCAAACGAGAGACACTTCAGTTGATCTTAGCCAAGTCTTAAATATCACAAGCAGGGACCGGGTAACGGCGGTGCTCGTACTGAGCGACCTACCACAACGCTTAATAAAACACTGTGCAGCAAGCTGGACAAAGCCTGAGAGGCAGAGCAGAGCATGCCTGCGTTACTGGCCATAGATCCGCATATTAGATTTCTCTGAACAGATTCACCCAGACGAAAGTGAGCGCTAAGTGGGCCCAGTGCAAGCATCAGTTTGTAATCATGTGAAAATCAGTCAGCGGATGTCGGTGGCTGCCTTGGACTCATCTTTTTTCATTTCTTTTGTTGGAGCGCTGGGAGACAGTTTTCAGAGAGGTAAGCTGTCTTTGCCAAACTGCACTCATTCTCCTGAAGCCGGGGTGGATTGAAGTAAGATTAAGTGCTAATCAGAATGTGTCTCTGCTGGTCTTTAGGGATGAGGTTTAGAGCGACACCCCATCGATCACAGCAACGCAAGGATGTGTGCTCCAAGTCTATTCATCACGCAGGCCGGTGATGGTCCATGTCCAGTCGGCACTCGCTCGGTAAGACATGAAGGAGAAATGAAAACCCCAAACTATAACTTGTTTTTGGCTTCTCCAATTCTCAGATGGAAAATTGTGTCTTATGTTCAACTGTCAATCTAGTGTCTAAGATATTATTTCTTATTTCATTTGTGCCAGTGCATGTTTTCTCTCATTTCAGTCCAGCTTCCTCAGAGTCATTTGGTTCTACTTGGTGGACACAGGTGCGGCTTAACTAGCATCCAGTACAACCGTCTGTATCTGACTCTGAAATAGTTTTTAAACCTTTTCCCTTCAGAAACTACTAAAATAATGTGCAGACACTGACATCTTGATTAAATGACATAATCGTATAATTAAAAAAATGCACATTAAAACAGACTACACATACTATATGTCACTTTTATTTTAAAACAGAGTTGTTGCAGCTGTATTAAAAGTGCTCCTTTTTCCCGTCAGGTAACACCACCACCACAATTTCTCACATATATCTCACATTTCATTCTGTCAATCCTTCCATTCTGTAAAACAAAACTGCAACATAAGACCAAACCTCAATACTTAAACCATATATTTCTGTAGAATACACAGTCTGGATGTGTTTACAGCAAACTGACATTCACATTAACTTGGTCACATTTACTCCCGCCGCCCTCGCCAAACTTGAACACAACACTGACAGAAGGGGAAAGCCAACTTGGCAAAAGTATAGACCTGTGAGACTGGAAAGCTTATTTCTCCAGCCCATTTTGAGCGGACTCAACTCTGTAACTATTAACAGAGTGCTAACAATATCATCCTGACAAGAAAGAAAGAAAAATACTATCTGGGCCTGTGGTCATCTTGGATCACTAGCCAGTCAATCAACGGGGAAATTACAGTCACTGAAAAGGCCCTTCATGAGCATGGCTCAAAGATCCTGATCAGTCTTTGTTGTCAAACATTTGTTTTGCTGGTTACTAATTTTGCAGTGCATGTTGATTGAGGATAACATAACCACATACAGTCTGAACACAGTATATCCCACATCCTGGTACAACTAGGGGGAAAAAGAAGGGAAGGAGAAGCTGTACACGTTACTCTTTTGGTGCTGATCTTGGGAGATTAGCTTGTGTGTGTCTGTGGAAAGGTTTGGAGGTTCAGGCCACAGGTATGTCAGGAAAGAGGCCACAATTCACAGTGTCTGGAGCAGCGCTGTCCAACTCGCGTCCCACACTACTGGCATTATGTCGAGCGCACTTTACATCATTCTGTCGACTGCCAGCAGGTTTAAGCCATTCTTAAAGAAAATACTTACTTTTGTGAATCTGATTTTTTAGAGCAGAAGGCCAAAAAATCTAAGGAAAATGAGTAGACGTGTGTATATATATATATATATGTATATGTGCATGTGTGTGTTTGTATGTGCACACACACACACACACACACACACACACATACACACATATGAATAAAGGTTAACCTAACCTAACTTGGCAGGAACATAAAGCTGCATGTTCTGAGTTGGGGATGTTGTCTTCGTTCTGCATATTGTGTCTTTTCCCTGTTCTCAGACAGCAGGTCCACTCGAATCCAGTCTATCCAAATTCTGACTGTATATTCTGACAATGTTCAGTGGCCCTCTATGATTTCGTTCCCCCCAACAAATCATGTAATGCCTTGCCTCATCTGGTGTTTCTTCTGTCAATCATGTTGAAACCAAAGTGACCCAGACGTATAGAAAAGCCGCACAGAAAGTGGTCATCGTGAAATTATGGATACCAGGTTTAACATATGTGTATTTTAAGACTGGTAAAAGGAGTGCTCGCCATTAGAAGTGCCACTCCTTGCACACAATAAACTGATGTCGTTTACAGTTTCAACCACAGAGTCCGTATTACGTGAAACAAAACAAATCCACAGTTCCCACTTCTGACAGCTAAGTGAAGATCCCTCTGAGCCTCAAGTATTGTATTTACAAAAGCCAGAGTCCATAGGAACATCCCCGAAGAAGCCTCCACAAGGACTTTTTGACACAAAGACTTAATAAGTGCCTCAGTGTGTCATGTCAGAGGGCTGGTACAAAGCTGCTGCTCTTGTACAGGAACCACATGAAGGCCCCTTCACATATCCTCTTCCTCAGCCATCCACAATGTGTTGTGACAGCTAAATTCTGGTGAGTCAAAATGGACTAAAATACATTTTGTTTATTTGCATTTACAAAGGCCTTATGCATAATGTACATTATGCATGTGTTTGAAGACTAGTTTGGAATTTCAGTAAGGCTGTAATGTCTGTGTATAAATATGCAGCAGCAGCCATTTAGCTTAGCTTATCGACAGAGGGAAACAGCTGGCATGCCTTGGCATAAAAACTGAAAAACATCTTAATAGTACATTTTACTGGTTTAAACAAAAAAAATATATAACATGTTAGTGAGTTTCAGAGGTTCTAAAAGGCCTGTTTTCTTAACTTTGGACAGAGCCAGGTTAGCTGTTGCCCTAGTTTTTATGCTAACATTAGAAAACTAGCTGCTATAAACGTTATGTCTGTGTATAAATATGCAGCAGCAATCAGCTAACTGAGCTTATCAAAAGGGGGTAACAGCTAGTCTGCTTTGAGGCAAACACAGACCAACTTCTTAAATATTGTCTTTGAATAGTTTAAACAAAATACTGTATACAATATGTTAGTGAGTTTTAGAGGTTCTGAAAAAGCTTATTTTCTTACCGCTGGAAAGAGCCAGGTTAGCTGTTGCCCTAGTTTTTATGCTAACATTAGAAAACTAGCTGCTATCGAAAGCTATGTCTGTGTTTTAATATGCAGCAGCAGCCAGCTAGCTTAGCTTATCAACAGGAGGAAACAACTGCCCTGGCACAAACACTGACCAACTTCTTAAATCTTTTAATAATATATATAATATGTCATATTTAGAGGTTCTAATAGGTGCATTTTGTTATCTTTGGACAGAGCCAGGCTAGCTGTTGTCCTGGTTTTTATGCTAATATAGGATAGCTGCTAGCTTTATCTACATATTCACAACGCAGGTGCTAGACTGGCATCAATCTTCTCATCTAACTCATGACAAGACAAAGAATAAGTATAATTTGTAAAAGCAGTTTCTTTAAAACATAATCCAAGGGCAATCATTTTTTGTCAGTCTCAGTCTTTGAAACTTCATTGCACTTGACAAATTCCAAAAATCAGAAATTAGACCATGAAATCAACATTACACAGTGAGCGGGCCCCTTGCCAGATATTCATTGATAAGGATCTACGCTGTTCAGGTGAAGTTACCTTCTTTCACTCATGCGCAACAGTCAGACTCACAACATGAGGAATGACGGCATGTTTGGATCGCAGCAGCTTTCATTCTGCAGCCGTAGGCTTGCTGGGAGGTTTAGCTCTGAATGCAGCTCAAGAGCAATTAGGGCTGCAGTGAGATCAAGCAGAAACCCAAACTCCGTCTCAGGTACGTTTTTATGAGTCCAAAGCAAGCGTGACAGACTGTGCTCAGGGCTGCCAAAACCCTCAGCATATACATGGGGTTCCACCCACGGCCGACCAACTTCCTGCCTTCCACTCACCTACCGTTACCCATGAAATCATTCACATTGACCCATTCCAACTGTCTGCAACCCGAAACCCTAACAAGGCAAATTGCACATAATTTTTGTGTTTCTTTTAGAGCCCTGAACTTAACATTGAGAACAAGTAGACATTCTTACGTAGGGTTTCACTGATGTGGCTCTTTTGCAGGCTGAGCTCGATAAAAGTAGTTTGGAGCCGTCGCTGCTGAAAAATGATTCTTTGTAACCGCTTTCAGGCCTTTTAGAACTGGCACATTGTTAGGCTAAAACAAATGGACCTAAAAACATGGATGGACAATACAAACTGGACCAATTTTTTTTTTTTTTTTTACAACAAATCCATCCCCTTGTTTTTCATGTTGTATGTATATGTGATTATAAATGATTGTAAGGATTTTTGCGGTCTGCCATGTGTGAACAAAGGTTTTCAACAGAGTGGTTACATGCTTCTTTCTCACCTCTCAGCTGCTTGCTTCAATCACAGAGTTTAACGCTGGGCAGCTTCAGCAAGCACGGAAGATTTTTATTTTCTAAAACCAAAAAATCTGCAATTATTCTAAGTTCTGCCACTACTGTACAAAGGATTTTTCCTCACAGAATGCCCACATCTGTCAATCAGGGTTCAATTTCATGCATAAAAAGCAAATTATCCACATTAGTAGCTGGTGATATTAGGCACAGAGGTATACAGCAGGGACTCACTGGCTGGTTGTTTTTGATTAGAGCATAGCTTAGCCTGTCAAGTGTGATTTTAACCTAACACCGAGTAGACAATGATAGCATGGGATAGCAAAGAGTGTGTCCTGATTAACTGCTGAGGTGATCTGGAAACACAGCAGGCTTGTGTCAATATCATAACGCAGCAGTGAATTCCAAACGCAGTAAATTGAAGACAGGAGCTTTTATTAAAATACAACTGTTTCTATTCTCACAGTTCTCCTCCATTTCTCCAAGGGCCCCTGGTATGTAAATCTAATAATACTGACTGCGAATGCAACTATCCAGCCGGGCACACAGTCCATTGTTTGGGAAAAAAGGCACTTACAGTACAGTAAATGAGAAAGTTTTGTACCATGGAGTAAGGCGACAGATAAAGTCATTCACTATCTATATTATTCATAAATATGGTAAAGAGGCAGCAACGGAAAACCTCAGAATTTGGAGCAGCAGCCGGTCAAGAAGATCCGTGCTCTCATGTGGAAAGCATCACATTCACCAACAGAATTATACGCTTTTCCTCGTGGCACTGAGACAATTATTGTTTATTGTCCACCTCACTTGTTACCCTTAAATGATGGTATAAGCTTACCGCTGCTCCACTTAAGAGGGAAAAGAGAAAGCTCCGAGAGAGAAAGGGCAGATACGGGACAGAGCAGCGCTGCAGCTACCAGGCGGACTGAAAAAAACAGCTGCTCTCTGGATCTCTTCAAGCCACCTAACCATCCAGGCTTACGCTCCGTCGATGTAGCAGCGTCGGCCCTCACACCCAGAGTTCACCGGCCATTGTAACGTCTCAACATTGTTCAAGCTCGTTAAAAGCTGCTACATGGAAAATGACATCAAACCGCCTGACTTTTAGGCCCGTGACTTTATTTGTCATGGATCTGGAGGTCGCACTTAGCTCAAAAATTGCGGAGAAAAAACAGAAGGGCTACGAGAGGTGGGGGTACATCAGGCCTGTGCGCTGAAGGCACTTTTCTGTTCCAATTTAGCAGAAAATATGTTAGACTTGCCTCCGACTCCTTTCCAGCTGGAAATAGTCAGGTTTAAGGATCTCGTTTTTTTCCCCCCCAGTTTACTTTAACAGATCATACTGTAAGCACATGTTTATAATTTAGGACAGTCCTGCTGCTTATAATGATTTTGCAGCATGAGACTGAGCAAACACATTTGCTGTCAGACATATTAGCTCAGCCAAAGTGTTCCTGTGACACAGATCCACCGGGCGAGGCGGGCAGCGCAGGGATTTGAACCCGCACTTGAAAGGGTGGTGGTTACTGCCATGTTGAATGGGTAAAACAGGCAGCTATGGTTCAAACAGGCAACTGGAAAATGGCAGCACTAAAGCAGCGCTTTTTAGTGCACAATAAAACACAAAGTCGAGCAAATTTAATTTGGTGTGACTCAACAGGTTGAGCCTCACTCCACATGCAGGTGAGAAAACTAGACTTGACTCATTGGATGACCACAGAAGCCTCATACAAAGTGAATGTCATTAAAGCAATAGTTTGACATTTTAGGAAATACATTCATTTGTTTTTTATTGAGAGTTGAATGAAAAGGTTGAGATCACTCTCACATCTGTAGGTTAATATGTACAGGTGCACTAACATCATGGGTCTCCACTGGTTGCCTGGCAACTGCTTCCAGGCAAGACATAAGCTTCTAACCTCATATAAAAAGGTAAATTATCCATTTATACATTTTTGAATGGATTAAATATGGTTAATGAGGTGTAACATGTTAAAAAGGGAGCTTTAAAGGTGCTTTACAGTTAAGCTCGCTGTTTCCAGCTAACTGGTTGCTGGCACGTATTTGCCGTACAGACATGAGAGCAGTATTAATCTTCTGAAATAATAAAAGTGCCTCTAAAAACATAAAACTATTCCTTTAAAGTCAGATCACAGCTACTTTGTGACATTATTGCAATAGTTCTAGCTGCAAAACTGCTGTTCAGGGAAAATGCTAAGCTACTGTATCAGCACAGGTGGACAAAAGTCTTGAGATCCTAATAATAATTTTTGTTAGCAACAATTTTGTTGCAAAGTTTGCTAATATTAGCTAACATATGATCATGGTTTTACCAGACCAAGCAGGGCCGTAATGGCAAATGTGCATTTTATTGCTTATGCATTAACTTCTCATCTGTAAGAAGAAGAAAGTGTCATTTCTACTCCTAAAATCTCACTTTTAATGGGAAATTTTGATGGTTAAAGGTGTCTTTTGCCAAAATAAATCAAGGTGTTTGTCATGTTATTACCAAAAAATGTGTCCATTCTAACGGCTTAACTAGACAATATCAGCTACACAGAAAATGTTAGCTGTACCTCGTGGACTGATAGTCTCGTCTCTGCCACTGCAGCTGCTCAGATAGAGACATCGACAGTGTTTCGGAGAGAATCTGGAAACACTCTGTGCACCTTTCACCCATCTGTCCGGCTGAACTCGGCGTACCTCTCACCCCTGCACTCCTTCCAAGTCTATATGAAGACCCCAAGTTCATTCACTTCCTTATTAATATCTTTATGATGGATTATGATTTAAGTCCTGTGTCCGGGGTCAAACCTCACATCTGGATTCCCTGATGCGAAAAAGACCTCGTAATTCCCGTTTGGAAATTCAAAATAAAAAGTGACCCGGCTAACCTCAACTCACAGTGTGTGCTGCGGCGTTTTAGCACTTTCTGCCACACTGATGGACACTTAAACCTTTGACCCAGAGCAGCCATGTGACTGCCATGGAAAGCTCCATGGTCACATAAGAAGGGGGAAAAAGAAAGAGAATGACCTTGATGTGGTGGTCAAGTAACAGCGTTGCCTCTTCATTGTGGGTTGCGGTCCCATAAAGTCTTTTTACAGTTCACTTCAGCCATGAAAACAACAGAATATCTGTTCGCAGTCAGTGTCACCATTATTTAAACAATGCAAATCAGGTTAAAGTTTTGTTCCAGCGAGGGAAAAAAGAGTTTCAACACTTTAAAAATAGCTGTCAGGGATGCTACGTTTATGAGTCTGTTTTATTTTTGGTGGTGCATTTTATATATTTACAGCACGGCTTTAAAGTGGTTTCCACAAAAAGTGAAGTAAATTGCAGCACATCGTCACAAAATAATGCATGAAACATCCCGAAGAGAATGGGATTTTCTCTTGTGCGAGACACCACAAGTCTGCCTCCACAGCTCTGAGATGACTAAAACCAAAATATGCTCTTATTTCTCATTGTTTAAAAAAAAAAAAATCAAAGTGGCAGTTCCCGCTGAGTGGCACAGGTCATCATTCAGCATCTGCCTTTCATTCCCTTGATGACGGTGTACACCACGGTCAGTCCGCACAGGTGCAAAAGGACTTTATGACATTCAAGCGTGGAAGCACAATGGCAGTTTATCGATGACTCAACAGGATGGACTTTATCGCTCTCTGGACAAACACTAGGAGACAAGCATGTGGTTTGTGTTTCTTGCCAGGTCTTCTTCATCGTCTCGTCCATCTTTATTCACTCTTTCAGGAGAAAAGCTTGATGCTATTGTGCAACGCTCCAGTTATTTCGACTGTTTCACGGCAACTCACGACACTCCGACAAGCGTTGCTCCACAATGGCATGATCTAAGATCTGTATCCATCAGCACTATGGCAACCGAGCACTTGGACTTAACAGAGTTTGTTGTCTAAAAGAAGAAGTAAGATGATGGAATGTGGACATTTGTATGATTTCTAAAGATTGAACAGGATAAATGATGGCTCTCTTTGTAAATTTGTGCCAAAAATACATTGGCCTTTAGCGGTAAAACTATATGGACTATAATAAATCGTTTTATAGCTTTTATCCGGGAGAGTCCAGAGGTGATGCACGCCACATTTGAAAAGGATTAGTTCGACTGTCCAGGAGGTGTCTGCAAAACACAGTCAGTTTTAGAATAAATTGAAGACATTGGAGAAATCCAGGATTCCAAGCACGGCTGCAACGAACAAAACATGGAAGTGATGTAGCTCGAAAACATGGAAAAGAAGATGACGGCACGCATTTTGAATTTATCTGGATAGCAAGAGAGACAAAGCGCCGACACAACATCAAAATGTCAACACTACAAGAGGAACATTACAACAGGAAAGTCAGTAAATTAGGAAAAGATTTCGACAGCAACCAAAAAAAAAAAAAAACTAGCGTTGAAGTGAGCAGCGCAGAGTAAGAAATGAGTTCCAAATGAAAGGGAACCATTTGGAATTTTAATATTTCAATATTTACACTCCCCCAAATTCACTCAAGCTGTGGGAGAAATGTGTTTTCCCCTCCGAATAGAAGGAAGAAATGGCTAAGAGGAAAAAGGTGGGTGGAGGAAAAAGGTGGAGTGGCTCCGATTAGCCCACATGTTGGTAATTTATCACACATAAACCTCACACCTAATTTTCACACCTGTAGCTCAACGAGCGGGGAGTCTAGTAATTCACTCACTCACACACACACACACACACACACACACACACACAGACATGCTGCTGAGTGCAACTTGGCCGTGGGTTTTTCCTCGGGGAGCGAAGCGAGGACATCACAGGCGAGGATCAGTGGAGGCGGCGGGCATGCTTGGCATATTTGCACCCCATGTAGCTCTGCTCCGTGTCTCCCACCCTCACCGGTGTTCGCTCTCCGCTCCCCATTTGTCATCACCTTGACTAAACTCGTCTCCACGTCCAGCTCACACATGTGAAAAACAAAAGAGCTCGATGCGGATTTTTCATATTTTCCAGGAAGCGCAACATATCTGGACGTCCAGATGGGAGATACGCATCTTTTGCTTAAGGTGTCACAGAAAAACAGGCCGTAAATTTGAAACAAAAAGAAAGAAGCAGTTTTGTTACTTTTTCTTACTGACCGGCAACGGTGGGGAAAGAAAGTAAATCTTTCACCTAAAGGCGGAATCTGTGATTCTGGAGAACGATTGCTGTATTTAGCTAGTTTGCAAAAGATCCACCGTGCACGGGACACGCTGGGATAGTTTTGTGTGGATCAGTCCAAGCCACTTTCTTTGTTTCCCGTTTACAGATCCACAGCTGAGTGCGAACACCAGACTTATTTTAGCGCTCATGCGGAACTGACAGCGAACGGACTGCGAGGAGAGATTTAATAACTTGACAAAAAGCGAAATGGATTAGAATCTCTGACTTCAGCTTTGAGTTAAAGAAGAAAAAGCTGAATGAATCACTGAATTGGTAAAAGTAAAAAAAAAATCTGGAGTATCAAATCTCAAATTTTTACTTGCACTGATAATCCACTTACTTTCTTTTTTTGGAACAAGCAAACCCCAACTGCTAACAACCAGCAACTACATCGGCTGATGAAGTTTTTTAGCAGACAAAGCTGACCTGTGGAGATGAATAGCACTTTATTTATGCTGCCTTTAATATGCAAAATGGAACATCGGGTGTGACAGAGTGTTTACATACGTTAATTCCTTAATTGCTAACCCTAAACCGGCAGTGCTGGAAGAGGCATTCAAAACACAAGCAACAGGTTTGGCTTTGAGACATGACTAAAGTAAAGTACAAAACTCACACGTACAAAAGACATTAAAGTAAAAGTACTTACAATGCAGCAGGATGGTGTCTTTAAAAGTTTTATTATTTTTAATGTGATCTTATTAGTGGTGCCCTAATGTGAAAGCTGCAATGTAATGCTTTAGCTGGTCGTTGCTTTCTACACCTATATTTGCTTTAATGTATTGTGATGCATCAGGTTTTACAAACTGATCACATGATTGTGTGTTTTATTGTTCCATGTATTACTTCTGTTAAAATGGATGGGTGAATGAATGGAATAAAAATAAACAGTATGCTGCTCTGAAATGGTTTGGATTGGGTTGGAAGGAGCAGGAAAAGGTAATACTTGGGTGATACCAGAAGCAAAGGGTGCAGTAAGAGAGTGAACACACCTTATAGGTTACATTCAACCACTAACTGGAACTCATATGACTGAGTGAATGAATAAAGGCTTTGACATTTGCTGTTTGCAGAGTCTCATGACTTCTTAGGGGAACCAAAAATTCTCTGGTACACAGGAGATGCTTGGAGTGCTACCTTTAATCAAGCTTTAATTTCACAGGACAGGTATGACGAGAAGCATTTAGCACTTAAAATGGAGACAAAACAAAAAAAGAAGAAAAGGAAAAACAAGAACTTGATACCATTTTTTTTTAACAAGAAATCGCTCGTCTGACTCACACCCATCTCGACGTGAGCGTCTGCTGCAAAGTTCTACCTCATTAACCCTTTAACAAGATACAACCTCACACCCCCTCCTCACCCGCTGAGGCCAACAGGGAGATCTGAGGTGATTGCCAGGGTCAAAAGTGGAGCACACCACAGGGGACACATGGCAAAGACCTGGTCTCACTTTCAGTCGTGGTGCCTGACGCAGGGAAAAAAAACAAAAACTCCTCAACATCAAAGCCTTATTTTTCTCCCAAAAAACTGGGCTGGATCCAATATCGACATTAGGTCTTTCACGGGAAAATACCACAACCTTGCTTGTTGTCTCGCCTAACTGAAGTCTGTTTCCTACTGAAGAAACGGCCGCGCTATTATCTGATCATTTTAGAGTGTTGAATCCTGGAACAGTACAGATATTTCTTAATTCGGGTGCCACCGGCCAGAATGTCGCTACGTTGTCTTTAAATGTGACCTCAAGTAGAGTCTCTCACACACACAAAACGGCTACAAAGAGAAGTTCATCTGAGGTATTTCGCAGGCCTGTGATATACAGTTTGTTTGGACATATCCACAGGCCTCCTACTGTAGCAGGTGCCTGGGTCACATCTGGCCTGGTGCTCTCACACCACCACAAAACTAAACCGGAGTGACTGGCAGTGCCCGTGATTCTTAACATGAACCGGCTTGTGTTGGCTCTAAAAGGCCACACTCAGCCCTCGAGGAGAGCACGTTTCTTTTCTGCAGTGCCCTTGGAGAGAAACTTGGAATAAATGCTTTCATAAGGTATGAAGGATGAGTGTATTCCGCAGGCTAAAATGAGGCACATACAGAAAGCAGAATGAACAATGACAGTGGTGCAAAGTTAATTTCCTCTCAGCACAGGTACCGCATGTGCACCTCGGCGTGGAAATGTAATCTGCAGCCCCATAAAAAAAACTCAAACAAAGGTGTTGGATGTTGCAATAAAAGGACGAAAGGATCCAAAATCTCTGGGTGGCATGAGGTTGTCAAGCATATTATTACATGTAGGCAACAGAGTCAGATGCAAGGAGCTGTACCGACACGCCACAGTGTTTACTGCTACAAACTAGCGGCAAATCAGGTTGTCGTGTATGAACGTTCCAAGGTGTTGGATGTGCCAATAACTCAACAGCAGGAGTTGTCTCCTCTTGTCTAAACATTCCAAAAAAAAAAGTCCTACTCTCCAAAAAATCTCCCAACCTTTGACGTAAAATAAGCTCTTTTTAGGAATACGCTGCTCCAGTTGCTCATATGCATATGCATGTGGCACTGATGCTAACCAGCCCCATACTGTCCATTACACTTCAGCGGTGTTCATTACCGCGCCAAGGCAGTACCATCTCTGAAGCCATTAGCTGGTAAACATATAAACTACATGTGACCCCTGTCCACAGATACCTATTAGTTATGACTCCTGCTGGTGACAGCTGTTTACACAGCTAAGGCCGCTGCTCCTGAGACCTGGCCCCAGTCCAAATAAAATAATATCCAGTTAAGGAGAAGTCTGCCAAGATGTAACACAAGTGCATAACTAGAGGGGAAAAAAGAGTGAAGGAATCTGAAAAATGTTAATGGACTTCTTTTTGTTTTAAAGCTTTATACTTTTCTGTCTAGTACTTGTCTCTACCGCACTCTTGTTTCTTTGTCTGGATCCCAAAACAAGATCAGTGAGAAATCCTGATGGACCACAATTGATGTGTTCTTTGATGAAGTGTAACATAGAAATATGCTGCGCTAAAATCCTAACACTGCTTACAAATTTCTCCCACAATTTGGCTTTCGCTCTGTCTTTTTACAGCATGTGTGTGGTGTGTGTGTGTGTGTTTGTGTCCCCGGCCTGCGTCGCATTCGAGCGAACGACATGCGCGGGATTTACTCAATGCAGACAACAACAAGACAACAAATAAAAAGGCCACGACCACAATAAATGCACAGAGTTACAGTGAACAGGACCGGGCCTGTTCTGCTGGAGAATTTTCTTGGTTTAAAGGAATAAATTACATCTCACTCAGTGACAGGTAAACAGAAAACATCATCCAGTAAGTTATTCTGACTCGTGGCAAAAGTCAAATCAGTGAACTTTAACTTGCGAGGAGTGTATATTTGTGGCATGGCAACCAGTGACATCCGACTTTGATCATACAGTGTTAGTATGGCAGTCAAAAACACAATGCCTCAAACTTGACATATTGTATTGTTTAGTTGGGTTCTAGTGACTGACAGCGCTTAACCGCATGGTTTTCACATTTATCAATCTATTCAGTGACTGTGTGAAAACATCTGCATTTACTTTTTTGCTCACTTACTCAGGCCCTTCCTTTTATTGATAAATGTATTTTGCTTATGCAACAATCATGCAAACAAACTGTAAGCTGCATTTGAGAAGATGTTGGATCCAACCAAAAAAAAGTCTGATCATGTGAAGCATCTGCAAGGATGTCATCCAGTTTGTGTTTCTGTATGATATCCAAGTTTTTTTGGATGGATTTGAAGACCCTCATTACATTCATTTATATGCATCATTACATTAAAGCTGCCCTAATTAAAATTTTTAGATTGCTGCTTTTAATGTCATATTCATCGAGAATCACCTGAACTTGCAGCTCTCCTCAGCTTTATTGGGCCTTTTTAGCGTCTCCTGGGCTACTTGTTTTGGATTTATGGCCTGCAACTTCACTTTGTTGGTTCAGTCTTAGCAACTATCAGACAAACACAGTGGAGCATTAGCATTAGCAGCTAAGTACTACACTTATTTACCTCAGCAGTTGCTTGACACCAGACCACAACTGAAAGGAGATTAAATACTAGACCTACCGTTACCATATGGCCAGAAACACAACCCTAGATGCTAATGCTACTTTGTATCTAATGTGTGTTTAAATTAGCAAACATTTGCTAGCAAATAATCCTTATATCAGCTATAACAGCTGATAATATGTTGTCATTGCAGCTCGTTGTGCTGCCCCCATGTGGCAAAAGAAAATCCATTATGATAAAATAAACATGTGTAACATAAAGCTTTGCTACCTGGGAGGTTCGGGGAGCGTTTAAGGCCTTTTCTGACCAGTAGCCAGCTTGTCGTGGCTAGTAAGGTAAAGCTATTAGGGGAGTTACATCAGCAGCAGTACAGCAAGGAGAAAGAGCAGAAGTACAAAACATCCTACTGTGCACCATATTACATGTTCATAAAAGAGTGAACATCTGCCTTCTTTTTAGAAGCTCAAGGACAGAGCTAATATCCTTACAGCTTAAAAACTTGGATGCTAGCCTGTTGGCTAGGAGTTACTTAAAGACAGACAGAGGTGATCACATGGCTCATCAAAGTGAATAACAAGTGTTGGGGTATGAGACTGAATAACAAAAGAAGAAATACACTCTGCTGCCTTAAGGCAAAGTGTTATGTACTGTAGAATCTATTGCAAAATCAATCTACTATCTTATTGTTGAGCTCTGATAATAGACAGATGCATGTCTCATTCAATCGCTCTGTGCATCCTCCCTTCCCAGCACTGTCCTCCTCTTTGCTCCTTCTATTCTGACCACATAAATCTACACGGGATGACCCTCTAAGACCTCTTTAAATCTGACATGCACGCTATGTTGCCCTCACTGTATTCCCCCCCCACCCCACCGCTCTCTGGCTTCCCCTCCCTCCGCAGAGGGAGTCAGAGAGACAATGAGCTAAGCATCAAGGCCCAGTAATGACTCCCAGCCTTGTTCCTGATTAAAAACACACCGGGTGCTTCTGCACTCCGCAGGCAGCCATGAGGCCTTTCCCTCCTCACACCACAAGGCCTGGGAGCTTTAGGAGATAGAAGCACAGGCCAGCATCAACACAGTGCCACGGCCAAGAATACAAAACCAAAAAAAATCCAGTCTAAGTCTTACACGTAGCATCCAAAGCTCTTGTTCCAACTAGTCCAGGGCTAATTCCACAGGCAAGTCTTCATTTAGTCTAAGGGTGCCCAATTACCAACATTAACCCCAACCTCAGCCAAAACCATAACAAAGCCATGACAGAGGTTGCTTGGCAAAGATTCATCAAGGGCGAAGCTAAAATATCCTGTCACATGTTTGCATGCATTTCAAAGTCCCTCTTTGGTCGTTGATTTAACCCCTAAAAATGCATCAGAGCTAAATACATAGATGTTTTTTTTCAAGGAAATTAATGTCTTCCTACCTTAATATGGCCTCTAAAATGCAGGAATGTACATAGTCCCTGCCTCTCCCTATACCTTCTTTCCCACTCACAGCAGCTTGAGCACACCAGCTCACCTATGACTCTGCTCAGAGACTGTGAAACTGCTGCTCAGTGGCAAGTGGTAATGGAGTAATTCGGCGATACAAGTTCAAGCTGGGACCCGATTCTGTAGAGTAATGATATGGAAATTTCCGTCCCACATGTGGACAGAATTGGTTCTTTAGGTTTATTATGTATGAAACCCCAGAAATCTGAACCCAGTTGTTTGAGGCTGCCATTGGTACACGGCAGTTGAATGCTTATTTGACTCATAAGGTGTATTTTAGCAAATAAAAAACACTATAAGGACATGTTACTAAGGTTAAAAAAAAACTAGATTCTTACCGGAGATGGTCTTCAGAATCAGTTTGTCTATCATACATTATGGTCATATTGACAAACCGCTTGCAGCAACATACTTTATAAAGTATTTTTAAATGTACCATGGATCAGGAGAACTTTCATCTGTGCAGGGAAATTGTAGTTAAGTTTACTTAAGGTCTTAATTTGTAATTAACTGTACTTAAGCAAATTCCACGGATGAGCACAGTCCATCTCACAGTCAGTAGGCGACAGTGGGGGCTGCAGCACCTTTACCGCCACCTCTCCCTGTCCATGCTTGGGCCACCAAATTACAGGCGAGCTCCGCAGAGAGACGCTTTATTGCATCTGACCAGCTCACTTCCTCTCCCTACCAAAGGCATTGCATGCTGAGCTTTATTTTGATGTGGCGTGTAAGCATAATTAGAGGTCCCATAAAAGCATGGAGAGGGGGAAAAAAGGAGTCTTGTCCATCTGTCGAGTGTTAAGGGATGGGCACGGGGGTAGCGCTCAGAGCCCCATGCCTCCGTCTTGTTAGGGCCATTCGAACAGGCACGGATGCAAACAGCCCTTAGCGCCAAACCAGAGTCAGGGTGTGTGTGTGTGTGTGTGTGTGTTTGTTTCTGCACACGTTGGTGTAGTTTCTCAAGGGGGCCTCCTTGAGTTTCAGGTTTCCAGGCTTTGCAGATCGATGCAAAGTAGGTACTAGTCAACACGCTCACGGAGGAACACACTGACATGGCAAACAAGAGCAGATACAGAGTGTGGCCTTTTCTAGAAACACTAGACATTAAGCATCCGACCAGGGGCTCATGGGTCGCTAAATCCCCGCAGCTCCTCTACACATTTAGGGCAGGTGGGAAATCAAACCGTGAGCCTGTCAAGATCCTGATCCACCTACCAAGCTGCATGCTTAAAAAGTCAAGGCTGCTTTGAAATCTCTTTTAAAATGTACATTTACCAAGAGAAATTTACCTCATGTTTCGTTGTCAAATACGGTTATTATCCCTCTTTGATACAACTCATATATGTTGATACTAAAGATGAAACTATCGTAAAAAGCCAGGGAGCTTAAGTATGGGCTTAAGTTAGCATCTACAAACATGGGAAATGAGTAAATAACCCCCTGGAAAGTGAGAAATTTACATTTTTACAGATTTTTGTAATGATTAAACACTTAAGACACAATCTAAAAGACTAACTCAAAGTTTTGCCTGTTTCTTTCCTGCCATGAGATAAATAAGAACATATATATCACTGCTATGTGCTAAAGCCACAGCTAGCAGCCTGTTAGCTTAGCAAAAAAACAGAAACAACCCTGGCATCATACAAAAACCAACTTGTCACTGTTATACTTTTCATAGTGTTCGACATGTGGCATGTAATGTGCTAATTTGTTAGCTTCATGCATGTCAACGCTCCATTACAGACTACCAAACAAAAGCCCCAGAAATGACCAAATAACCTGATCCCCTTCCTCACCTGACTTAAATCCCATTCAGAACTTGTGGGCCCTTGTCAAACCTGACATTTACAGTGAGGGAGGACTAATACACTCACGTAGCCAGACCTATCTCCACAATGCTGTGTCAGCGCTGGAGAATGGTCTGACTGCACGCGGAAAGGAATTCACGCCGAGCAGGCCTGCCTTTACTGCACGATCCAAACTTTCTGCAAAACTCGCCACCTTCAGCGTGCAGCGGTGCGAAGTTGGGGGTTGCTGTTCCTAGCTCCTGTAGAAAAGGGGATTTTGAAAACAGTAGCATGCAAATAATAGAAGGGGAGCAGAAAACAGCATGAAATTTGTGGTGGAAATGGCAGAATTATCCCCACAGTCTACATCCGGTGAGTCAGACTGGCTGCCTAATAATTCTGCACTATTATTCCCCTGAGGAAGACAAAACTCCCGTTTCCTTTGTTAAATATTCAGGTTTGAGTTTCAGTAACATTTTGGACCGACTGAGAGCATTGTGTTTGTTCAACAATAAAATTAATCCTTAAGAAAACAATTTGCCTATTAATTGTTGCACGGAGTGTGTTGTGTTCACGTCATTACCTCTAAACAGCTCTTCATTGAATTCTTTTAGAGGTGTGTGTTGGTAATGTAAGAGGTAAGCAGTCTGGAAGTGCATTTCGGCGTAGGCCTGAGGGGCTCCATCTCCGGCTCTGGGCAGCTCTCCTACCTGTGAAGCCCTTGAATGAGTCATTTTTTCAAAAAATGCTCCTTTTGTGTTGTTGTTTTATGTGTGGCACTTAGAAATGATTCCCAACATTAGAATCTTTACGGCCCAATAAACTTGAGAGAATCGGACCAAATTGGCTGGTCATATTTAGTAGCTTTATAAGGAAACGTATTAAGGTGTAATTGCTGCGGGGGAGTGCGGAACGGAGGGAATGGGCATAGGTGAGGGTTGCAAAATCGCCCTCACACTCTGGAGGGACACTGCTGTTTTTGTGTGCCGCTCAGGAGTTTCCAATCAGCACGAGGAAATATGGAGCGCATTATAAGATTTTATATAATAAGTTCATTTTATTTCACATTTCCGAAAAAATGAACTTTTACAGTGTGGTAAAGTGTAGCCTGAAATAAAAACATCTGTTTGGCATTTAGCTCTGCCAGCACATGGGATCCTCTGATGACAATGATTGAGGGTGGAAGAGAAGATCCCCTCGTGTATTCCCCCACCCAGCGAAAGAGGGAGAAGAACAAGGACCAAATCTGCGCACAATGAATGTTTTCTCCCTCCACAATGATAGATGTGCAGAAGTGCTACAAAACAAGCTTTCTCGCACACAAAGTGGTTATCTTGCAACACCCAAGAAGTTGATGGATGAGTGTGAATACCTCTCCCACATCTCCCCCTGCATTAAAAGTGGGGTAAAAAATTGCCCAGCAAGTTGCATTCATTAGGATTAATTGAATTTTTCAGAGTGGATTTTTCTTTTCTGAAGGCAAACAATGAAAAAGTGAAACAGATCGTCCCACTTTGTCACGTGGAGCCCCGAAAGAATCTCTCTGTGTCTTTCCCTCCAGAAGAAAAGTTCATGCCACTGCATGTTTTTTCCTCTTGCTGGGGTTTTTTCGGCAGTGTAGCATGGCGCGACGCACTGAGGAGCCTTTCACCGGCTTCACCTGATACCGCTGTGACTCGGAGCAGGAGCTGCACTACAGGCCGGGATCGACATGCAGGTCAAACAAGGAGCTAGTCTTTCGACAGAGTTCGGAGGCTGGGTCAGACTAATGTGATTTATCAATACAGCGCATAAGCGAATCATTGTCCTTAATGGCCATGATAATCCCCGAGACAGACCGTGGACGTGATTGGTTGAGAAGTCAAGGGGGTGAAGGTGATGAGAGTGTGTACGTTGCTGAGATGTCTTGATCATCGGGAACATGCACCTGCAGGGTGTCCATGTATCTCCCTGTACTCAGTTTCTCTCTCACACACACACACACACTCGAGTGCACACATTCAGATTTACACTTATCGAAGCTTGGCTGATGGGGCCTGGGAGAGAAAAGACAGAGCTCTTGTTCCTTGACGCCGGAGCTCGGGCTCAGGTCAAGACTCAGCTCGCTGTAATCCCTCTCAGGTGATGCTGTTCACATTCAGCCGTTTCCAGCTGATCTGCTTAAATATGCCTTCCTCATCCCCCTAAAAAGCCCCCTCCAGCAGCACAACCTCCGAGGACAGTGCGAAGGAGGGAGGGCTGCTGCTGTTCCAGTCAAGATCAGATCAGATGGCCTTTCAGCATTTCCGTAAGGGGGACCAATCTGGTGCTCATTGCAATACCATAAACACACTTTTTGTTTGAGGCATGGAATGAGAAGGAGCCGGGACGCAGGGTTAGCATCACCTGGATCAGAGTGGCATCATGTGAGAAGGTCTCGCTCACAGACGTGCCATCTGCAGGGCTTTTTTTTCCCCACTTTTTCCAAAGGCGAGAGTGGCAATGCTGGTTTAAAGCAGCTTCTTGGAGCGCTCTCTCTCATCCCCCTTAGGCACTTAATCAACGTATTATATTGCGCTGAAGTACAGCGTTCCAACATTAACACTTACACCCACAAACCTGGGACTTTGTGCGAGCTTTCAGCACACAGAGGCCTGATTTTCAGGGCTTGGAAAAGAGAGAGCTATATGAGAATCTTAACTTCATCCAAAGATGCTGCACTTTTTTAAATATATGCAGCAAGAAATGCGTTTGATTTTAAAAGAACTTCTTATTTATGTCTTTTTTTTTTTGCTATTGTCAAACTAAAACCACAGAGTCAGTTTGCAAAAGTCAAATACCTGAGGGTATAAGTTTCTGCAGGCTCTTTACATAATTCTTTGTTGAAAGAAGAGCACATGTAGCCACAAATTATGACTATTTTCTGCAGAGTTTTGGCATCAAAATCGCAAACACACACACCCTTGTTGCTGACTGTCACCATCGGTACAAAATGTCATGCATCCCTGACCTCACTCCCTCCACCCTGCCATAGAGCACTGGTTTCATCGAATCACTTTTGTCCTTCAAAAACATCTGGGAATGCAGTTGAGTAACAGATTACACAGCCGAATATGATCTGAAACATGCTGCAGCCTGCTGGGAATTCAAATTTGGGATTTCAGGGGAGATGTGGAAGGGTTAACAGTATCACATGGCAACTTTTCACCACTCTTGACTGCTATTACCTATTCATTACCTGTTTAAACGGCTTAGGGCCCCACTGTGCATCTCTGTTCCTTCAGGCAGCACTCGCACTCCAGCCTGATTTTATGTAGTCAGCAGGTGGCATCATTAGCCAGAGAATAAAAATGAAAAGTAATACCCTTGTGTCGAGCTATGATATCATAGCAGGGCTCATTGGCATCGTTTTCCTGTTTCTAGTGGGCAGGATAGGGGGTAAGGAGGTGTAAATTTAATATGTTTTGTCATCTGTTTTACATTTTAAAAAGTGTATATGCACAATTGCCACAGCCAAATGCGAGGCTGGGCTGTGCCATGCAGTGCGTGAGCAAGACAAGATCAGCCCAGAAACCACACAAAGATCCCAATCTAGACTGTGCCCGAGTCCAAACGTGACGGCCGTTTTACGCCTCAGCATCCCGTGATTACGATGGCATCTCCATCCTCTGCACCTCACTCAGTCATGCGGCCACACCACGTCACAGGCAAAACTTGACTTTTCACGCAGGTCGAAATGAAAAGGACGTTTCGCTAAATTACGTCGGATGTGTTTCGTTACGCATAAAAGCAGTCGCGCCTGGAGAAGCCGAGTGTGGCCAAATTGGGTTTCAATCGTGTCTGGGTCTCAACACTCCTGAACGGTTTGGATAGCTCCCCGTGCATGCCAGACAGGCTGTATATAAAGCTGTCACAGGAACCTTGAGGGCTAGAAAAATATTCAAGCATTTCTGGGCCTATTGGACAATGATCTCTTACACATGCTTCTTTCAATATAACCGTGATAAATAAAGGAAGGAAGCAAATACCGAAAACTTGGACGGCTGCCACTGCTTGCTAGAATGGCACTCTTGGCCCAAAGTGCTGCGTCCCCCACCACCACCACCACCACCCCCCACCCCCCCACCTCTAACCGCCCAAACACACACACGCATACACTTTCAGCATTACTGTAAAGGCAAAAAGAGAAACAGTACATATTTGCATGGGATTAGTTTGACAAGTGTAACATCCGCTCTGAGGGCTGCTGGTAACAATGTGTAGCTTTATAATGCTCAGCCTAAAGCAGTTCTTGAGGTCAAATGTGTAAGTTAACCCCTTGATCTCACCCCTACTGGTTAACCCACCACCGTCACCACACCCCCCCGCCTCTTCCTTCTCTCTAGCTCAAACACAAACACACAGATAAAGAGACAAAAAGACAAATGTGCAGACTGGCTTTGCTGCTTGACCATCCAATATAACCCTGTGGATTTAGGCAGTTCTCCCTCTCTCTTTTTAAAGAAAGACTGATCATAATAATAAAACGGCATTCTATCCCCTGCTTGCTATCTAAGATCACACAGTGCACAGAGAAAGAAACACACAGAGGGAGCTGAAAAACGTGTGTGTGCCAGTACCCCGCAGTGATTGCCTGATTATTTGCAGATGGGCAGTGGAGGGCTTGCAGAGTGTGGAGGTTCCCCCTGGCACGCAGCGCATATGATTAAATCTGTGATTGCCTTACAATTTACAAGACCCCCTCTCTCCCTTGACTTGGAATTAGTTTTTCTACTGTACTACTTTCTCGGCGCGGGCCGTTAGGGCGGCACGATCCGCGTGCGCAAATCTGACCAAATCTCCATCCCATGGTCACCACCGAGGATCTTGGCGATGCGTTATGTCACAGGTCTGAGGAGGGCTCCGCGGGGGCCACTTTCCTAATCCGACTGTCTCCTCATTCATTCAGAGTAGAGAGTAGTATTTACAAAGGGGCTGATCCCCCTCCTCAACTCCTGCGCCTCCGCTGAGCGATTGTTATGCGGGTTTCCTACCAACTGTTCAAAGTGGTTATGAGATCAATTAAAACCAGCTTAGGGGGCTGGAGTGGAGATGTGCAATTCATAAGTCTGGGGATGGGAATTCCGTATCTATTCATTAAATAACTCCCCCTTCCCTCCTATAAGCCGCCGGTCTCTATAGACCTTCCCGCACCAGCAGCTTTTTTTTTCAGTTTCACATGTAAATAATATAGGGCGCCCTTTGTTGGGGCCATAACACCGGGAAGTGGCGTTAATAGCCCGTCTGACAGCGTGCTTTAAATACGATTAGCCAATTCCCTGACGCAACATGTTTTAACACTAATTTTGGAGAGGGACGCGTGGCCAATTTTGCGCACATTTTACGCACCGCATACCGGCTCACAAACCCTTATATAATGTGGGAAATCTTCTTCCAAGAGGTTAATAAGACACATCGGATGCTGACAGACTGAGTTGTAGCTTCGATAACATATTTTTTTTAATTCTTTCTGCAATGTTCCTGATTTTTATGTTGAATCGGCAGCCCTCACCTGCGAGGTTCAAAATAAGATCCACATTGTGCCAGCTTTGTGCGCACTGTGCTCTTACTTATGGAGAATGTATGCATTGAAGAAGGAGGGAGTTTCGTAGAATGTGTGAGCCACCTTGTTTAGGAGTGACAAACACACGCACAAAACTCTTTAACAATCTGTTAAAGTCACTCCCTGGATGCTGCTCTAAGACCTGTGGGATATACAACCCCGCGTTACCTCTTTTGTTTCTCCTCCAGCGGTGCGACGGCGCCTGACAGTTGCTGTACTCCATACAGTTCAATACGATCAGGGCAAATGAGAAGAGTCGAAACTGCATCTGGACGGCGGTCTGTCGTTCGGAGTCCAGTAAAAACGGTGCCAGTTGGGCTCGGGATGAATTCTCTGACTTTGTAATGTCCTCCTCCAGTTTCTTTAGTCGATCCTCAAATGTGTCAAACATCAGACGAGATGCGACATGGTATCACGTCGCCGACCGGGATCATTTTATGGAGCGCGCTGATCCTCCACTCACTAAAAGTGTCCGTTTTGGTGCGCTGCGGGGAGAATGACAAAGGAGGTTACTGTGATAACAGTGTAACGAAATCAACACCTTCCTATACAAATGATGCGTGAGGATGATAGAGGGGGGACTGAAAGACAAAATGAACAGCTCTTCTGTGTGTAAATGTGTTGGAACAATCGCAGATACAAAGGCTACTGCTCAAACGCCCCCCTTTCCAAAAAAAAAAAGAATTGAGCGCAATCGTGCGTAATAGTCGCCAGTACGCTCCGTGAGATAACGTGATGTTGCAGCTCTACCTTTCATAAGATTAAGTGTAATTCCGCTCCGGGTCCACTTTTTTTTTAGGTTCCCTCTGTGTGCAAGCGCGGCTCGGGAACATGCAGCATCCCTCTCTGTGTGAGAAACTTGTGTCTCCAGAAGAGAACAGAGGTCCGAGGAAGAGGAAAAAAGGTGGTAGCGGTGAAGGGGAGGGGGGATTTCCTTTCCTCCTCTCAGTTTCAAAAAAAAAGAGAGAGAGAGAAGCTTGGATTCCGTTTACCTGCGTTTCCTCACTCAAGCCTGTCCTGTCCTGTAACGCAGCAGAAACAAACTCACATGTGTTGCTCGCTATAAGGCGGAAAATGAGAGCCGGTGAGTGAGTCTGCGTTTTGCGCGCTGCTGAGGTTGAGCTGCGACTGACTCCCGACTGGTCCTGATGCTTGCTGCCTTTTTGCTCATATAGCGCCGTGTCGCCGTCACGTGTGGACGCTTCCAGCTCTGTGTTTCTTCTTATTTAAGATGTTGAAGATGACATTTCGTGTAGTCCCACCACCATCCCACCACCACCATCCCTCCACCCCAGCGCGCACTCACCCACACTGGCCGGTACGAGATCGCCTCTGGGTCCTAGTGAGCATGAAAAGGTGGAACATTATTCAAAAAAAAGTTTATGTGATTTATCTTTTTTTTTATTTAAGGGGAGCAGAATTGCAGCTTGTTTTGTGGGGAATCGTGATTTTTCTTGGAATATGGGAGGTGGAATCCTAAATCTTGGTGAATTCTTGTGCGCCATGATGGCACCATTTCTTCCCTTGTGCATTTCGAAAGGGGAGTTTCGAATTAAAGTTTGGGGACCTCTCTTAACTACAAATCAAAAATGAGCTGAGAAATCGCTACACAGCCAACCTAGTCCCTATCTCGGTTTCTTCCACTAACCGTATCCCTACTGAATAATTAGAGGTTCGCCCCCTCAAAAAAGCAATTATCTGTTAATGTGCGTAATGACATGGGGTTCGCAAGTCAACCATCTCGTCACGCCTCTTTTATTGCCCCCCTCCAAACTCCCACCCCTCTCTGAAATTAATGATAATCGCTGGAGAGGCTGTAATTGTGGAACAGGAATAAATCACTCAATAATTTCTGGGTTTTTCCACCCGCTGACCCACGTGACCCCATCCGGGGAGACACGATCCGAGCTGGCCGGTGTCTCCTTCACAAGCCAGAACCATCTTACCTTGTGAGCAGAGACGCACGGTGAGCTGGCGCCGGTCCACTCCTCTGCTGTGACATTCAAACTCTGGCTGCTCGTCAACTCTGCGGCTGATCACAAATCAGGGGGAAGAAACGTGACGGCAGAGATTTTGAGAGTTGGTGACAAGAGGAGGAAAGAAGAGCGGGGAAGGAGTCGGGGAGAAGTGATGCGTAAATGTGGCCAAATGCAAAGTGCCGGACATCTGTATGGGGGGCATTTCCTGGTAATATTTTATCACCTTCTGAGGGAGCAAGTTGTAAATGCTCTACCCCCTTCAGCCACTAGGTGTGGCACTTAATCTTTTATTTATTTCAGGAAATTATTTTCATGTGAGAGCTGTGCTGTCCACGTCAGGGATTCTACAAGTGTGAGGTCAAGAAAAAAGCTTTACATGTTTTTTCACAATAAAGATGGATGGATGGATATATAGATGGATGGATAGATGGATGGAGAGATAGATGATAGATGGACAGATGGATGGAGAGACGGATGGATAGATGGATGGATAGATGTGTTTTCTAAGTAATATATTTAAGTCCTACAGCTGTATTTGCCCTTATTGAGATCACAAAGACCTCAAATCTAAGTATTACAAAATTTAATCTACATGCTGCTTTTTACTTTACTTGCTTTTTACAGCATAGAAACTTGTGACAAAGCCTCAGGCAGTAAAACACACACACACACATACACTGAGCTACTCAAACACACACAAGTGCAAGTTTCCATTTCGTCGCCGGAACTTAAAAAAAATATGTGAGGGGAAAACCTGTGTAAAAGAAAAAAAACAAAACAACAAAAAACCCTATAGTGACCTTTGTCCTGACTTTGTTTGTTTATTTACCCAGAGAGCAGTGAGAGACATTGTGGTCAGGAGGGCCGTTAGCCGCAGGCAGTGCTGCTGGTTTGGATTCCTCTCTAAAACAACATGTGAGAGTGCACGGTTAAGGTGAATGTGATAATTTAGGCCTCAGGCACTTTTATTTTCATGATGTGTCATGGAGAAGGGGGCCGGTAAACCAATCACTTTATTCTCCCCTTCCCTCCCTCCCCGCTCGTTGCAGTGCAGGTGACGTCAGCATTCGGATGGTCTGGCTCAGAGCCCTCAGTGCCATAACAGCAATGAGGGGAGCTGCTGTACACCCTGCTCATCAGAGATCCGGGCTGCGCGGTCTTCACCGTGGCTTTTGTCACAGTTTACTTGGTTAAAAAAAAAGGAAAAAACAAAGCTACAAAAAAAAAGCCACTCCACAGTGGTCATCGAAAAAGTCAGAAACTCTGAAATGTCACAGCTGAGAGGGAGGCAAGCTGAGAAAGTTCAAGTCACATTTAGCAACTTTCCGTGCTTGTGGCTCGAAATGGAAAGAGGGAGACTTCAATATCCAGGAATAATCCAACATGACATTCACAAACAAAGCTGAAACATTACAGTCCACACGTGTACAAACACGACTTTATAGTCACCATAAATATAGTTGACAAACTTATCTCCCCTTGGGGTCCATTTAGGAGCTGCTCCCCTGCTTTAATTGAAAAATGAAACAATGTGAATTTGAACATCTACAATTCATCTGCTGATGAAGATCGCATATGATGAAAAGCTTCAGAGCAGCTATTAAAACGGACCTTTAGGCGAGACTGTTTGGTTAAAATGCTGAATCCAAGATCAAGATTGAACTCTGAACCTCAACAATAAATCCGTTAATCAAAACACATCCAAAATCTGGCTTTTGAATACGAAGGTGTGCGTTCGTTTTCCGCTTCTATACGAAGAACAGATGCCGGAGCCTAAAAAGGTGTCAAAACATCCATAAAACCCCTCCAGAAGCAGCCTGTCGGGGCTCAGGATCAGCAGATGATGTGAAGTACAGAAAAGGTACATGGTTCTTTAAATGCTCTGAAAATCTACTTTTGCAGCCAGCTGCTTATATAAACCACAGGTCCTACATGAAGACTCAATGTTCTGGATGAGGTTGAACTCTTTGGGGTGTTTCACTTGAGAGATTTATTTGTTTTCAGCTCTCCTCAGGGTCGGCTGGAGAGAGCGTGATGTCATGTATTTTGGTGCATCCATCAAAATGTAGTTATATTCGAACGTAAGTTTGGAAGACTTCCTATCACTCCAAGAAAGAAAGTTAGATTTTGACTGTTAGTTGCTGTTTTTATGGTAACACTGAAGGTTTAAAAGAATTAAGGATTGCTTTATTCCTAAATATCCAATGCACACAAACTTACTGTTCAGACATACTGTTGTTACCCTCTAGTCTGCTGCCAGAGATGACGATTTACAGTTAAAAACTAAATAAATGGGGGAAATTAAGCTAAATGGCTGCATAATAACCAGATAAATCAAATTACCTGCATGTAAAACAGCACTGACAGACAGGGAGCAGTACAGAGGACTAACAGTCCCTCTTTAGACATTTAAAGCTACAGGTTTGTACATTTTCTCTGGTCACAATGTCACAATACCTTCGAGTCGCTTGGTCTATTTTAAAAGTATATTGAATAAATAAATTGGGATATACTGTATACTTACTGAAAACCCACTGGAAAAGCAGGTTTTCATATTTCACCTCTATTGTACACAGTGCACTTATGTTTATCAACCGAGCTGGTCTGTGACGCATTATGGAAAAAATAAAGAGAAGGAAAGCACCTATTATCGGTCTGTCCTGCTCTTTCTCCGGACGGAACAACGTCGTACTTCTGTTCAGGACTCTGTTCGTGGGTGAGGCACACGCACGCGTGATGCAACACCCTTTGCACTTTCCAGTCTTTTGATTTGACCTAATAAAGCAGGTGTAGTTTACATAAAATCCTTGTTTAGCAGTTAAATCGCATGTAAGAAGAAAATTAAAGGCATATGAAGGAATGAAAGCCTGTTTGTGAGCAACTGCAATAAAGAAGGAGGGAGGGAGCGTCAAAGGACTGAGTTATGAGAAGGTCGAAAGCACAGAAAAGCGGGGGTGGGGTGGGACATTAAAAAGATTGTGTCCGTCTGGCTAATGGTTCTTTATGGCTCCCTCATGTCCTCAGATGGGCAGGATGACTGGCAGAGAGTGTGACCACTGGTAACTGTACATCACCTCTGTTTGCCCCCTTCAGCTGACGTCCCACTCAGCGAGACTGCCTGCCACGGTGAAGCGAACCACTAAAACACCATAAAACCAACAGACTAAACAGCCATTCATCATTACTGCACACACATGAGCCGCATCACACGCAGCAGTCTTAACTGTCCCACTCAGTGACTCAATGCGCACATTAAAACTTCATCAACTATTACCGATACAAAAAAGTCTGACCACTCAAACCTCAACCGCCGTTTGTAATGTCCAGAAATAAGGCAATCATGGGTGAAAATGGTTTTGTTGGTCACTTTTATTGAATTGGTGATGACTTGAACCAAGTGCAAAGCAGCACTCTGCTCCTTGAGAGACAAGTGTGGAAAAAAAAAGATGCAACAACGAGTAGGATGGACCCGTCTTCATTGTGTCGCTAAAATCCACCTTCCTGACCTGCCCAGTTTGGTGTCTGCAAGAAAAGCGTGAAAAAAAAAACATCAAATTAGACCATTCGCAGATCGCTGGGAGTGATCAAGACAAATTTTTCTTGTTGATTGTGGGAAATGCGAAAAAGTAACCTACATGTGCAAGCAGTTAAATGCTGACGTTTTCCTTGTCGGGAGTGTAATGTGTGTGTTCTGCTGGTGAGCGCTGGGTGGCTGCGAGAGCTGACAGGGACCCTAAGCAGCCTGCCCAGATGGTAGGCAGTAAATGTTCTCTATATGTAAGTGATTTGTAGCCTTGAGGACAGCAGGATGTAATGGTGCTCTGTGAGTTGTTTGCAGCCTCTTTTGTCTAATTACAAAAACTCCTTAATGAGGGGGGCCTTTGCTTTCTTTTTTTACAGGACAAGGTTATGGCAGCACTCCTGCTGCAGATATTCAAACAATGGGGAGGAGGGTAATTGAGCACATCAAAAGATACTCAAGAGCCGCACAGTTAAAAAGGGAACATTTAACATGTTGTAACTCAGTGGCCTTGGTGCTGTCAAGTGTAGGGAGAGAAATCCAACCCATCAGTCAGCTTTGACAGACGTCAAGTCTTCAAGGAGTGAAGAGTTCTATGAAGCAACAGCTCCAGTTCAGAGTGCGTGCATTACTATGACATTTTGTGTAGCTGTAGTATTTGAACAGCCTACATACCACGACAATGCGCAGGGTCAACATCAAAAACAGACTTAAATGGGATGACTGGACCCTGAGCCAGACATCTGCAGCAGGTCCTAAGTGCAGGGAACTCCAGGCTTTGAGTAATGTTCACCAAAAGCCAGTGTGAGGGTCCACCTTATTTACGTTGCTGAGCTGAGTCACTGAGCTCAGGCCTCGTTTTATGGTTGTTTGGAATCTACCTTGTCATTAGGCCTTTGAAGAGCAATGGAGGGATGAAAGCATTAGCTCTGTTAAACTTGCTCTTACTGGCTTATTTCGTGTAAAGAGAGCTTTTGTTGATGGTTGTTCATCAACATTCTTTAGCCTTGTTCTTCTGAGCTGATCATTTGAAGCGCTTTGAACTGCCCCGAGTTCATGTTGACCTTCAATCTGATCGGTTGAGGGAGTTATGGTTGCCCTACAGCAACGAGGAAGCAGTGGAGGTTTGTGTGCATTTGAAATGTACAGTATGTGTATTACTCACCTCGTTCCTGGTGCTGTGGGCCTGCTTTTTCTCAATGTTCATGGCCAACATTTGGCTGCGGAACGAGAGGCTCTTGGTCTTCTCAATCACCTGCTGGTAAGGCGATATGGCATTGTTTCCCATGACCACATGGCCCTAGAAACATGGACAGAAATGGACAACAAATCCACAATAGTCAATGTAAGCCAATCACATTTGGTTTTGCAGACACACCACTCTACAAACACCAACCAGAAGTCACATAGGTCCTATTCATTTCTACTGTAGGCACATCTAGATAATTCTATGTCATTCTGGAGGACTGGGCTATGATTTGCTGATTACAGAGAACTGTTGTGATGTGTATGCCAAAACATGCAGGTTGAAAATGGAGCCTCACAAAGGGAATGCAACAACGCTCAAATATTGTAGTTACAATGTCCTTATAGTGTCCCTTTTGATTAAAAGAACATCAGCATTCAGAATTAGGCTACTAAGGTCACACAAAAGGAAGATGAAAAAGGCATCCACAATCTGCAAAGATCCGTTAAAAAAAAGATCTGATTCATTAGTAAAGCACTAAGGAAGAAGACAGGAGGTCTCACCAGTTTGGAGTCTATCTTGGCATCCAGCCTGGCATTGCGGATAAGGTTGACGATCCATCTCTCAGCTTCCTCAGGTGTCATGTTCAGTTTGTCTGCCAGCATGCTGTTGAGGAAACAGAAACAGGGAGCTTGAACCTGTCATATGGTTTGGTTGCAACTGTTGCACAGACATTCATAGTTCCCAGAGGATGTGTCTTTGGTGAGTCATCAGGTTAGAATTTAAATCTGACCAGCACTGTGGTTTATGACCACACCAGCAAAACGAAGGAAATTCTTATCATCCTCAACCGTTGCAGTGCATGTGTACCGTTTAGCACATTTTAACATGCTATTATGTTAAACTACGATGGCAAACATGGTAAACCTCATACCTGCTAAACAACAGCATGCTAGAATTGTCACTGTCAGCAGTTTATCATGCTGACATTATCATTTAGCTTAAAGCACTCTTCTGACCAAGAAGAGCCTCACAGAGAAACTAGGATAGTCTTAAGGATGGCATTTCATAAAATAAACATTAGAGCATCAATGATTAATTGATTGATTGACTGTCAACTATAAATTAATTAATAACTATTTTGATTAGTGATCCATCGGTCTAAGTAACTTGATAGGGAAAAAAAAGTGAAAGAAAGGGAAAAAAGTCACAACACTCTGATTTGAGTTTCTTTGATTTGAGCATTTTTTGGTTTCTTTTCCCCTCCATGACAGGAAACTGAGCATCTTTGGGTAGTGGACAAAACAATTCATTTGACAATGTCGTCTTCGGCTTTAGGAAATATGTTTCACCACTTTCTGACATTTTACTCAACCACTAGTTGATTAATCAACAAAATAATCAAGAGATGAATTGACAATAAGAGTAACCGTTACCTGGGGCCCTATTAAACAAACTGAACCTGACATCACTATCATTAGTATTACTAGTGCACCTTTTTCTTTGCCAAAATGTGTGCGTGCAATCTGCACAGGACTTTTTAAATCATATACATTCCCTGCAGTTGTTGCAAATCCCTAGGTAAGATAAGCCTTTGCAAACAGTGACATCAATTAAACTGAGCTGCTGTCTGCTGTGCTGATTCATGCATGAAATATGTAACAGCACCAAATAACTCTTAGGTAATGCTACACTACAATATGATGGATGTGGCACATTAGGTGCCAAATGACCAGCTTCTTTTTCCATTTGACAATGTTAATAAATGGCCAACATATTGTGCTTCAGGCAAAAAGTGTAAAACACAAAGTACACCCAAAAAACACTTCTATTGGGGCTCTCCTAATGGGAGCCTGATTTACAGACTTGTATGAATAACTCAATTAGAAGTGTGGGCACTGCCCCATGTTGTGAGCTTCTGTGGTTACTTATCCTTTCATTTTTTGTACCTCTGTTTCCAGGACACACACTCTCTCCACCTGGCTGCTACAGCTTGTCATGACACACTGTTTCAACGGGTGACTGTCCACCAAAATAAAAGTCAGGTTGGAGACTGGGCTGCTCTTTGATACAGCTAGACGTGGATGTGTCACAGCAGAAGGAGGGGAGGTATGAGGGTGGCTGGCATTCTTTGATCCACAGCTTTCCCCACAGCAGCTGGCTTCCCTTGTGGCTTTCAAAATAACTAGACCCCCTCGATACCCCCATCCAGACCCCCTTCCCCCAACATTTCCTGCCCCCTTCCTCTTGTCTGACCCACACCACCCTCCACGCCTACCACATTTCATATCAGGGCCCCAATAAATATCCTCAACCGGTTTGTGCACTGCTCAAAATTACTCCAGCAACCCCACCCCTCCTCTCAAAAGCAAGACCGCTGAAAAACCTCAGCAGCACAAATACTGTAGAAAGACAAATTTGTCGTTGCGTTTAGTCTGTGTGTGTTTGCATAAAATAGAGGTTATAGGGTCTATATAAAAACAATTTACTTCACTAATTATCACTTCCTGATCCATTAATCACGTTTTGTGAGACTCCTTCAGTGAGTAAGTCAGAATCTGCCCAGACCACACCGCTTCTCACGCCATGGCCCTACAAATAGATCCCACCACCATTACCGATTTCAAAAGTTGCTCTCAGAGGCTTATTTAAGACATTCTTTGAGTGAAAAGTAATCTTATTTGGGATTTGTGATATGTCTGTCTCACCTCAAGGCTCAAAAACAAACAAAAAAACTAACAAAAAAAGAAAACCACTTTCTAACCCATGAATGTTGGTAAAAAGTTGGCAAAACCACATAAAGAAGGGGAGTGAAATGATGTCAGTGTCTGGATGGGGCATTAGGAGCATAAACAACAAATAAAAAGCATTACCTCAGCATAATGAAGTAAATAGGGTTTGGTCTCCAAGTGACAGTGCGCATCTCTCGACACTTTCACCACAGTGATGTGATGGAGAAGGTGGATAACGTGACACAGAATAAACTGCTGTCAGTAGATTCATGAGTATCCCAGCAGCTCATAGGAGTGAAAAGGATACAAGGAGACTGATGAACCTGTCATTCACACTAGCAAACCTAGTAACATTAGCTCTGCTGGACAGCTGATTACACTTAAGCTCATGAAAACCTGTGGAAAATGATGCATGACAACTAAATTGCTCCTATGGATCATTATTGGGAACCTAACAAGTTTGGAAAAGTGTTGGCTGTGTAATGACGCAAGTTTAAGTTGTGATGGATAACACATGTCGGTGATCGCACAGTGACACCATTAACATCAAGGAGTTTAGTTTGCAGGCCAAAATGTTTCTAATGTAAAGAAAAATGATGCATTGACGAGTAGTTGTAACTCGCGCTGATAGCTTAATGAATAATAAAGTTTGATATGATGATGTTTTAACAAAAAAGTGACTGGATTCATGATGCTGAGATCAGCGCTCAGTGGTTTCCTTGTTCTGTTTGTAGCTGAAGATAGACTTGATTTGCGTCATTTCAAAGCTACAGAATAATTCTGAGACCAATCTTATGTCTGAATGGCTGATTATGCTACACAAGGGATGCAAATCTAAACATCTAAAGTGAATAAAACTTCACAGAAACGTATGTGCAGCACTCCATCATACTAACTGACATTCGGAAACACCCTTCTCTTATTTACCTAACAATCCAGTAATCTAAGGCAAATTTGAATGAAATTTGTTATTGGTTCCAATTTTACCCCAGCGATTAAGTGATTGCTGCACAGGGGTACTGTGGGTGTTTTGTTTGACAATTCTGTAAAGTGGGGGCACATGTCAGTCAAGTCCAGGTCAGATATGGTGATCAAAACAAACATGATCTAGTTTCCTTGCCGGGGACTTGAGCTAACCCCTAACCCCTGACAACGGGCTCTGTGCAGCATTACACAGGAACACAGAGTGCCCCTAAAAAGCCCAGGGCCTTGGCCTGTACCAGGCAAAGTCCTCTAATCTAATTTATAAAATAAAGTCTGGCAATGTTTTCCTCCCAGGAAGCACATTTGTATATCAGAGCAGGGTTACTTTATCTTATTGTCTCTGAGAGTTCTTCAACAGCTAGCTCTACTTAGACCTCAGAGAGAAGTAAGAGAAGAAAGCTAAAAAAAAAAGAGAGAAAAGGAGGGAGATGTGAGAGGAAGCAGGAATGGGTCAGACTTAAACAACCTACACTATTGACATCCTTTGGCCCTTAAGCCAAGCAGACAGCCTCCATGACTGGTTTTGTTTTACACAACCATGATCCTGTTCCTTGGGGGACAGGGATCACTTTCATTTCGACCCCTTACTCACTGTGGCTCCTGAGCTTTCGACTTCAGGCTAGGGGACTCCTGTGAGTCTCAATACCAACCTCACACTTGAAGAGAGGGGTCAGGCACTGGGGTCTAACTCGGTTAGGGGAGAGAGGAGGATGGGGGATACTTCTCCAAAGTAGCCCCTTTCTTAGCATGGCTGGCCTAAAATGAATGCATTGTTAAACACTAACATATGATAGCATTTGGGAGACTCCAAGCCATTTGGAGCAACCTCGCCTTCGGTTTGGGGTAAAATAGATTTTTCGGGGAAACCGAAATGATTGTGTGGTCTTTTTAATGACTCAATTGTGAGGTGGAAAGATCTTCAGTGTTACATCCAAATACACAAGACACTCCTTCCAACTACCAGTGAGCTGTTGTGTACAAATATAATCTAGTGATGAGGGGAGAAAAAATGTCCAAATGATCACGTCTCAAGCATTTACTCACAATGTCAAAGGACAAGTGTGCATTTGAGGTCAAAGCAGGGCCTTGCCACTGAAACATTCATGGAAGGGCTAAGGAAATAAAGCCTGTAAATCAAACAAGAAAAACAAACCTAAATTGGAAACACACACTCAGGACACTGAAAAGTCTAGACAAAAGGATGTGTGTGTAGGCAATTACGAGTGCAGGCTGAATCACATTTTCACTGCCTACAGTAGGTTTTACATAAGCCTTTATTGCATAAAATAACTGAATTACGCCAACTTCTGGACTACTTTTGTGTCCTAAGCTGTGGGCAAAATTCGAGCTAAATATCTGTGAAACCATCATGGCCAACAGCTGTAAAAATGTCCTCATTAAAAACAGCCATCAAATTCATTTGAATCCATGCTTGGGTGCAGAGGGCTTCTGGGTAGAGGACTAATGACTTGGAATTTGGGTGTCTGTCAAAAATAGACATGTTCTGTCCATCGTCATAACACCCCCAAAAATAAACACGGAAATCCCTAAAACTGCCCCTGATTTGTGTTCCTGTCTCAGAGACCTCAACAAACAGCGAGTTTAGGACACTGAAAAAAGGTGAAAAGTAGGAAAATCACCGTTCGACTTCCTCTTTCAGTGTTACCACTAACCTTTGTGGTCCTTAACAAGTAAATGGATCCAATTGCAGTAAGTCTGCCAAAAAGAACCAGGACTCCTAATCAATTCCAGACAATCTGCAATTGGAGATTTCGACAGGGCCTGATCATGTTCCACGGTTCAACCTTGACTACAGACCTCCACAGCTCTGTATAACAGTCAATGCAATCATTTTCGTGTCAACAGAAGTAATTCATTCCCTCTTTCCACTGAGCATTATGTATTCATGGACCTACCTTCAAATGTTTAGCATTAACAATATGTCTGACGGCAAGTATGTTGCTTTCTGGTGGCAGTATGAAATCTGTACTGATAATTAGTCAGAAACAGGATAAACAATAAAATAATGTATGCACAGCCTAACACCAGAGCTTAGATATGCTTACAAAGACGAGGATTACTGGCTAAGAAGAGTGAAATGCTCTGTCTTTATCTTGGTCACTCTCTAAAATTGATGTAAACAGGCAGCCAAATCCTATAATCTCTCTTAATTGCAGTCAATTACTTTCATCTTTTTTTCCTCTCTTCTAATGCTCACTATAATTAGCATTTACTAAATTTCTTGGTTTTGGGGAAGCATCCAAGGTCAATTTTATTTTAATGTAACTAAACTGAATTTAAAACTTGCAGTCAAATGAAATGTACAGAACCCCTGACCTCCATTTACCCAGTGAAAAAGAGCTGAAATGTTTCTGTGCATTGGAGCAGTAGGGAATGCCAAAAGCCGCCTAAACCCTGACCTCTTCCTGGAAGAAAACTGTCTGTGAATTGGCCTCAAACAGGTGGTCTTAAAAGCCTAGCAAGCACAGAAACCTGTGGAGACCTGGAAGCAGTTAAACCACATAATACTTAATCCCCAAGATGTGTGGGGTCAGCGTGGCTGTGTGTGGACGGGCCAATAAACACTTATCTGTGAGGGAAATTCCACTAATCACAAAGCCGGCGTTCTTACTTCCTGCTTGCTGACTGCTTAGTGCTTGCAAAGTCTAGTGATAGCAAATAGCACTTCTCGTTAGTCTTTTGGGATGTCTGTCTGAATTCTCCTTTCATATATGTGTCCCCTATACAGCAGTATAAATGAGAAGTCCACACCTTGCAAACTGTTCCATTCTGTTTGTATTGCATAGAGTGTCTAACCTGATGCTAATGCACTGGTGGATTCTGCAGAAGGTCTCAAAGATGAAGAGCCGGGCGTTCTCAATAAAGTCCTCCAGGCAAGCAACCAGGAAGAAGTCATTCACAAGAACCTAAGAGACAGAAAACATGTTATGTAAGAACACTGTACAGCAGCTATTATGCAAACACTTATTTCTGTAAGAGTATAAGGCTAGCCAAAAGGTTCTATTACAACAGCGTAAGGTTTGAGGTAAGTTGAACTGTTAGAAATTCACAGAAGTCATAGCTTGGACCAGACTGAAGAGCAACAGACTTATGAGTGCAACATTCGAGGTTTCAATCTGTCTGCCTCTCGAAATTCATGGCTCATTTAAATAAAGAAAAAAAAACATTCTCTGAAACTAAATTCCAATCCATTTTTGCTATATTAAGAGTAAACACAGCAGGAAGGATCAGCTAGCTGCATTTTTGTTACCAAAAGATTTATTTTGGCAATAGTCTTAAATACAAAAGCTCCCTCTGTAAGTCAGCAATCCCAAGTTTTGCAAAACACTTTAAATCAACCACAAATCTTCAAATTCTACAACCACCACATGAGACAATACAATCAGAACACAGCCAACTACAGAGATGACTGCACTGTCAGCAACTTATCACCAGAATCTGATCTGGTGGTTCACTGTCAATTCCCCACTGCAGGATCACCAGACTTCACAGCTACAGTCATCTGACAACTGCAGCACCAGTAGTCCAAATAAACTCATGGACGAGAGAAAGTCTTTTCAGTCGTCCGTATACATTATCACCTGTGTCTAGTCTACAGCTTTGCTTAGACTCTTTGACACTGCTGCATATGTCTAATTCATCTACTGGAAATGTTCATGACCCTACTATGGCCCCCAAGGCACCACTGTGTGAAATGCCCACTTTTCTCAGTGCTTGCTGCATTTCATCTCTCCACTGAGAGCTATTTCACATCACAGACCCCTATCTTCAAAAGTTCTTTAAGAATCACCAACTCCTTGTTTGCTTAAGCTTAGAAAGCTGCTATCTGCCCCCTAGTTCTGGTTGAATAAATCCCAACTACATGGCACTATCAGGCAACACACATTTCAGCTATGACAATGCTTATCTAAGGCTGATAAACTTTGAACAGCTAAGTGCCCTAATTATTGTCATCTGGGATTCAAACCACAAAGCTTAAACAAAATCTGAAAGGGGCTTGAAGAGTCCTTTTATGCGCAATCTGAGGGTCTGACTATAGGTAGGCCTATACTTTTCATTCTTTGACATGCAAGCATCTCACATCTGACAGTGATTCCAGGTTCGGGTGGAGTGGGAAAGAAACAAAAAAGAACTTGTACCGCCTGAGCAGAACAATTTGAACCAAACTAAACTCCCCATTTGAAAGCACTTGGCTCAAACTATTGTACCGGGTACAGTGAACTGAAGACAGGAGAGCTGAAAACAATACCCATATCTTGCTATTACAGCAATCAGTAAATAGATGGGTGCCACTCTTCTCAATGGCTCAAAATTGATGCATTACAAATGCTCATCAAGACGAGAGCCCATCCCAATGGGGTATCCGTTTACCTCAATCACTCCACGGTCTGTGAAACATCCCTTTACCTCTGAAATAATCTGCTTCTTAAAGGCCTGCGTGTGAATTTCTGTGGGGGAAAAAACAGCACTACTGACTTCAAACAAGACCATTTTGGGAAAATGTTTGCAGACCATCACAGGTAATGCATTAAAGGTGCTGTTAAACATTTTTGGAACCACCCACCTCGGTAGACCTGCTTGTGAACTGGACTAGGTCAATAGAGGGCTTTTGTGCCTACTGGACATGCTCTGATAAGACTGACAGCTAGGTTAGAGCTAAAAGCACCTGGAATAACTTGGGCTATGACCCGAGAGGTAGTTGGGATTGAGCATCTGTTTCAACCACAGTGTAGTTTCAGTGAGGTCAAGACCAACCCAGAAAGTACATGCAAGTGCTTAACAAGGTCGGTGATTGAGGACGTGTGTCATGTCTCAGCTGAAACAGGATACACCTCTAATATTGTTGATAGTACATGTCATCATTTGGAGATGGCCTCTGGAGGCCTTTGCACAGGAAAAATCTAATTATCTTTTGGAACGTGCTTGGAATTTTTTCTGACCATGTAAGACAGATTTTTTGAGGCTATAACCAAGTAAAAACAAATCTAGTCAATGAGTTTGGTTAGAACTACTCATTTGTTAAATACTGATTTGGGATGCTGATGACTCTTTGTATTAGCTTAAAAAGAATAGGTTAAAATGAAATGGAACCTTCAGTAAACCGCTGACATGAGTTATAAACATTTACTCTTTGGAAAGAGCCATTTGATCAGGCCACATGTTTTTCATTTTGAAGGTTTATCGTCAAGAGGCAAGAGATGAAAAAGCGGCCAAATAACCCAAAGTTTCGCTTTTTATTTCTCGGCAGCTCCAAATTATCAAGTCATTTGGGAAAACTTAAATTACAGTGTGTACGCAGGGAATGAACTAGGAGATCAAGTTACACAAATTACACACAAAGCTTAACACTCGGGTAGGACACCTGCTCTATCTTTAAATTTGATTTATGTCCAATGAACGTGTCCAGAATCTAGTTAGAGTATTTAAGTATCTATTGGGAACAGAAAACAGCAGCGGCAAAATTTAAGATCAGAAGACTTATTAAACAAAATTTACAAAATAACTCCATTATGCACGCCGGCGCTCAAAATTAAATGAATTTGGCCTTAAAATGAAAATGACAAGACTGATTTACATCCTGTCAGATGGTTTCATGAGAGCCATGTGTTCTTGCTTGACATATTCCTATAATACTTCTAAATGGAACCTGTAGATCTGGTAGCTGGTTTTTTTTGTTTATTCTGTTTGCCTCACATATGCAGACACAGTCCTGCCAATAGTGTCAGATAATTCCACTGATCTGCAGATGGTGGTAAAGTGCAAAGAAACAATGACACTAGAGGTAGCAAAGAAGAAAGCTACATGTACACTCATACGTTAACAGCTACTAATTAAGACAAAAACTCCGTCCAGATGAGCGTTTTAGCAGTTTCAAGCATAATGCAAAAGTATATCACATGACCATTACACTGAACATGCATGTGACGGTGTAAAGATGAAAAAGAGGGCTGGTTGCTTAATTGTAATGAATACTACGAAGGCAGAAAAGCAACAGCCAAAACTAATTGTCTTTGGCTGGTGTCTTTGTTTTCATCCGGAAAAGGGGTCACATGATACAGGCATGACAAATCAGAGGTCACGTACTGACCAAGCAGCAACCTCGGTGTCTGAAAAATAAAGCCGGGGTAGAACTGTGAAAACCTGCAGGTCATCGAATAGCCACATGAGGCCGTCTCCAAAGCTGAGTGAATCCCCATAGACCCCCATGTTAAAAAGCCGTACTTTATGGTAGATATAAACACGCTTGCAGGCTCGTAAAAACATTTTGGGTCTCTTTAGCTCATTTTCCTGTTTGTGATGGGACTGTCTATCCACCTTTATAAACAGTCTATGGTAGTTACTGACAGCACTCAATCAGAAAGCAAATGTGTGTTTCCAAAACAGGTCATCCAGATAAAAGCACAAACTAGACAGGGCCAGTTTGCAAAAGTCGTGTGAACAGTTAAACGTAGCAAAAATTATGTGTTTGTGTGGCTTTCCTACCTTATTTTCACCTGCGTGTTACTGTTTTCAAATCCCCTTAACTACAAGAAACAACAACCAACTCTGGGCTAGCAACCTTAGAAAAGTTCAAGCTTTCAAACTTCCAACTGGAAAAACCAAGTCTGGATATTGGTATTCAATTTATTTCTCACAGATGGTCAAATTCTTGTTTCTTTTTCTTTTTTTAGTGATGCTCAAACAAGGTTTTGTTTCCAGTACAGTCAAGCCTAGCAAGCCTTGTATCACCTGACAACACTATGCACCCCAGTTTATTCACTTACTTTTTCTGAAACATTACAAAAGCTTATTTTAATTTCACCAGACAATTATATTGAAATGTGTCTACAGTGAGAGAAGTTTTAAATACTTAGTCCAAAATCAGATAAACTGGGTGAACAAAATATTATATCTACAAAGGTTTGACGTGAACAGGCCTGTGAAAGTAGAACAAATAAAACAAATTCAGCTGCACTAAACAGCCTCACATCTCTACAGTTATGGACAGTTTTCATTCTCGATCAAGTGCCATGTATTTCAAACAGAAATTATTGCAAAGCAGCCAGTGTCTGCTCTCTGACTGAAATTGTTGGAGAACATGAAGTACATTGGCATTGTTTTTAAGACTTTTACACGAGATGAAATTCTGACAGATTCACAGGATTTTTTACACAGAAATAAACAAAATGAAGACATAAAACTGCAAAATGGTCACAATGTTATTTCCACTGGACGGTTAATTAGATAGCTCATTTGAGGCCAGTTGAACTTACCGAATCATAACACACTATTTATAGTGTGTTCAGCTTTGTAGTCAACATACAAGGAGGACTTTTACAGCACACTACTCCTTCTATTTTCACATTAAGAACTACTGTTACATTTAACCATTATACACCAAAATTGAAATAAATGCTCAAAATAGAGGTGCTATGACAGATCTCCCTCTTTAAATGAGTGTCTGCACGCCTCTGCGGAGACTTTTGCTTATAAAGCTTTTACTGTTAACTACTAGCCTGATGGGTCAATTACAGACCATAGTAAAATCTGACTGAAGCTTGAGTCATACGGTGTCCTAGGAGACCTCTATATCTGACAGTGGGATACAAGGCACAGACTATCACTGTTCTGTCTGCGCTGGACCCATGCAGAACTCCAACGAATATAATTGCTGTGTGAACAGGCAGAAGGTCAGAGAGAGATCACATGATTACCAACTGTGTTTACTACGATGCTCTGTGTGAAAGTTCAGGAGTCTGACCCACAAATCTGAGGTCCTCAGAAAACCTCTGTAGTGTCACAGAGATGCACTTTAAACCAAGACCAACAGCTTCTCATATGTCTAGAGCAAAAGGATAAAATGAATGTTGATGAGATTACTGAAGTGATTACTCACCGACTCACACTCCCTGAGTTTCTTCTGAGCACTGTCAAAATCAAAGTTCACATACAGGCACTCCACAAACTCTGTGATTGGATCCTTGTAGGTGTAGGATTCCTGAGGAAAAAAAAATTACCCAATGACTTCAAATACATCTTTATATATATGACAACATGTTCTGAAATCCAAAAAGTTCTAAATCAAGCTAAGAGAATGACTCCTAACTGACCTGAGGCCACAGAGCAGAGAGTACTGAGGAGCACATCTTTTAGTGATTACCAACACAACAAAATGGCGCTTAGATCTCTGAAGTAGCTACTGTCACTGTTGGAGAGGGCATAGGTACACTACAGTTGGTCAGTTCACTGCCATTCATCAGAAGTAATGAGTTCAAGGTTTCTCCAGTGGGACTAAAACTTTAATATACATCCCGTATTCTTAAAAGAATGTGTTACCAATCCTATTGGGTTACAAGGTCCGTTACTCATCCTTCAAAGCCTTAAGGCCAATAAGCAATGACCCAATAAGCATGTGCACTTTGTAAACACAACTGGTTGAAAAGAAAAAGTCTTACCTGCTGTATGACCTTTACCAAATCCTTCAGAACCTGCCGACGCTTGCGGACATCCTTGTTTGTAATGACCGCTGTGGTTAGGTAACGCAAGATGTGGGGGCACATAGTCTGGATAGCATTGAGGTATCTGGAATAAGGGAGGATAAAAGTAATCACTTATCAGACCAATGTAAGCAAAGACATGATCTTTACAAGGACACATAATATAACATTTTGGCTGCTTATCAGGCTCCTGGCATTTTGAACAGAGAAAAAGCCTTTGCAGCTAAACAGATAAATGTCCTAACAGGACCTTCTTTGCTGCACATGAGCTTTAAGCCGTCTCTTTCATTAGTGTCCTATGAGAGGGGGGAGGAAAAGGAAACCCTGGCAAGAAGATATAGATCAGTGAGCAGGGACCTGCCCAGTAGCTGAAACTCAATCCATGAGGGACTGATGCTTCAACCACAGGTCAACTTGCTAAGGGCTGAACACTAGAGACACAATGTGGTTACAGGCTGATTCTAATCCCACACCAACTCCAGAGACAGTCTTCTGTAAAAATGTGTAACGTGTAAGGTCAGCACATAAACACCGCTTTGTTTGTCAAGATGGCAATTAATTGGCATAACCTGTATGCCCAAAACCCCTTACTGGCTTCTAAATATCCATCTTTGAATGTCCTCATCCACTCAGAGCCTGACTGACCAAATTAAATGTGAAAAGAGGAAGTGGAGTGGGCCCCTTCAGGTCTCCCATTGCTATGGCCAGAGGAACACATGGTGTTCAGAGAAACAGTGCTGACAACAGTTTAATTAGCTGAATCGATTAAAGGGACAGGAGACCTGTGGCAGTTGTGATGTTGAGTCTAAAAACGGCAGTGGGCTACTTGGCAAAGCCATCGTCGGCCTGGTTTTAGGAAAGCTCCCTCCCTCTCTTTGTAGTTGCTTGACTCCCGTGGAAGACCGCAGGGCTCCATGCTGTGTTCCTGATTAACTTACACCTACTCACTCTCCTGGGGGCTCCAATAACAAGCAATCTTGCATGAGTCACTGTACCATATCTTTCTTGGGGCATTCACCCTACCCCACTTAAGGGACTTCATTTTTTTCTTTTTTCTTGGAGTTTTGAGTCAACAAACACCAGTGTACTGGTTTGCTGAAGATGCTACTGAGGCATGCAGCCAAGAAATCAAGTATGAGTTCAAATTTCCTCTTTTCAAAGGGGGCTGTGGGAGAACACAGAGGAGAGACAAGGAAACAAGGCTCGATTTCACAGCTTGTTGGAAGAAGAAAATCATGTCGAACAACTCAATGAGAGACTTTGATAATTAATTTGCTTGGCCTGTACTACCACAGCAGTATTTGCCCATTTTGCACCTGTCATACTTCATTACTGAGCAGTATTTCTCCTTAAGTCTGTGCAGTGTGTCAATAGTCCACAAACAAGGCTTTGGACCAACATCTGCTGACTGCAGGGGTAAAGAAGGTCAAATGTGGAGCTGAAGGCCAGCCACTGGTCACCGACTTCAGCCAAAGGAAGTACTGGTCAAGAGATGGGAAACAAGAGCCAAACCAAGCCTCAGTGGGGAAAACATGAGGTTTCTACACTGTGAAACTGCAAAGCACACAAAACTACCTCAGTTTGTCCAAACAGATGGTTGGGTGAGCTTTTCATGAGTAATTATTGGGCAGGCCTCCTTAATCATCCACAATAAAATTAAAAACTGAGTAAAATTCAGGGAACCAGACATTTGAGTGTGCTGTGTTGTGGTTGCCTGTCATACTGTCTGTGGAGCCCAATCATCTGTAGAATTATACAAGCCTGCAATCAGAACAGGGGGAGGGAGCTAAGACATCAAAATAGGTGGTGTGCAAATTTTAACACAGTGTATAAAGTTTCCGATCTGCGATACACATGGCCTGATTCTCGACTTGGAGAGTAAACAGACCACACAAAAACACACACTTCTGTAACCACTTTGCAAATACCAGAAGGGTTCGTGAAGAAGCCCACCACTCAAAAATCTGTTATAAAGCTAAATGCTTGCTGTAAGTCAAGTTTATGCTATAAAATTACTCAACTGTTATTTTAATCCAGCTGTTTTATGAATCTAAACCAAACATACATATGCATATGAGAAAACACATCAGAAACATAGTAATATGTTTCTGATGTAGCACCACAGTACTACTAGATTAGTTGTTATACATTATCTGTGACGGAATTTCTAGAGTAATCACCGTATGACCACAACATGCTACTTTCATTTTCTCCTTAAATGTCCAACAGCATGAAGGTACAATCAAGGTACAATCAAGTTGCCCAACTGTGCCTTTCCTGTTGCTATTGTTTAGTGTGAATGCATCTTGTCTTTACAACTAGAGGTGGGTGATCTGACATTCTAGTATCATGTCAATAAAAACAACAGTGCTGCACAAACTTTACTACTCCATATGAACTCAGCAACAGTGTAATTAGTTGTGACACAATTAGGATGACACTCACTTCATGCCCTATGCATCTTGGGGGTGCAACTTAACAGTATTTTGTAAACAGAAACTACAAATACAAGATGAAAAATACCAGTGACCGGACCAGCATCCTGAAAGAAGCATCAAAATCGCTAGACATAAATCGCCATAGCTAGATGCAGAGATTAGTTGATAACAAGTTCACCGAAAACTACAGAGAGAATTGTAATTCAGACTGTAGCTTGTGGTTCTAACCAAAAGACCGTTGTGTGATCTCCTGGACCCATCATCCACTCTATACACAACTACTTCCTGCTATTCAAAGGTTTTCCCATTTTTTGCCTGTAAAAGAGTGAGTGGAATTAAGAAACTGAAGTAACATAAATGGTAACTTACTGTGGCTGGTACAGAAAGAGCTCAATGATATTGTCTCTGCCCTTCGGGTGGTTGAAGAACACAAAAAGAGACCAGTGAATGAGCCATGTCCTTTGCTGGAGAGACTGGAGAGGAGAGCTGACAGACTGCACAGGACCAAGACAGAAATCCAGTTGAGCAGGAGGAAAAAGGGTGTAAAAAAAGACAAAAAAAGACAGACAAAACACACATTTAACGATGTCATAAATACAAAGGCTGCGTAATTCTTCAGCAAGGCACAAGAAAAAAGAAATCGTATGTGTTTCCCTTTTGACTTGCATTAAATCAAATAGCAGCAACGACTTCATACTCAATTCCAACTTCTTAAGGAGTCAGATAAGTGCGTGTGGTAAGAAATAAAATGCCACAGTAGAGCTGTACTGCAAGTGAAATGTCAATATGGGAGTCTATGTAAGAGAATCTAAATGCAGTATCAAATTCTGAGAAGTGGGGCATTTACGTTGTTATCGATAGTCTCTCTCAGGCGGGTGAGGTCCTCCATGGCTGCCTCCCAGTTCTGCATCAGGATCTCAGAGGCCAGCTTTCCCCACAGTGAGTTCAGGGCATTCCTGTCTGTAGACGGGACCTTGGGAACAGATGACATGGTACACTTGTTAAAATCCGATGAATCACTCCCACACACAAAACAAGTGTTTTTCCACATTATTTGACAGACTAAATAATAAGGGTGTTTTGATACTGGTTGGCAGACTGTTTAACATGTGCATCCATACAGTGTGCCAGGGCTTGTCACTGTTTGCTTGGCTTCAGTGGCACTGCTGCATGGTGCAGTGACTTCTCTCATTTATAACGCATAAATAGATTAAATCATGTCATGCTAAGGGAATGGAGCTTGACAGATGAAAGAAATAAATTATGAAAGACTGCTTAGGTTTTTAGTAAGCCAAATTTGCTGCACTTTCAGGTAAATTATCACAGTAAGTAAAGACATGTTTGGAGCATCTGTCACTTTTGTTTTCTGGGCAATTTACTGGAACCAAACCATTCAGATTCCAGTGGAGTTTACTTGACTGGAAAATGCTGAAGAGAAGCATAATGGCATTCCAGCATGGATAAACTAATATTCAGTATCTACATTGTAGATCAGTAAAAGAAATCTGAGACTTAGTAACATGGATCCATAAAGTTACACAAGAGACAAAACAAAGAAGAAAAAAATGATGAAGCAGAGGCCCATACAATCTAACTTGTAATGTCTAGCATGCATGTGTGGTTGAGATGTTGTAGACTAGACATATTCATCTTGGCCATTAGTATTAAAAAGATTGTATTTCATCACCAAAAAAATCTACAACAATTATTAGGCACTCATGTATATTTCACACATTAATAAGCAAAAAATGCAGCATGAACTACAATTACAGGGATAAAGCAGCTGCAGCTGAGGGTGGGGCAGAAAACACAAGCGTTACTCACAGCTTCTCAAAACTATCAGATTTAGTTGTTTTTCGTCAGTTTATATAACTGTAAAATGACTGTCTATAGACTGTTGTAACAAAGAAACCATTTTGGTGGGCAAATGATTGACATTTGACTTTATATATTTTGTTTACCTGAATTAGCCAAATGATTTCATGTACTCAGTACATTTACTCATGGCTGAAACTTCAGATGAGACGAAACATCCTAAGCTAGTTGTCAAATACCTAAAACATGACCTGAACTAACCTCCCGAATGACTGTGCATAAAATATATATTAAAATTGAGTACCCAAGTGAAATTTGCTTGGTTAACATGTTGTTTTTGCAAAGCATACCTCACATCAGACATGAGAATGATAATTGTAATACTCTACATCAACAAACGTCTGAAACTCGGCCCAAGTCTGTCGTTATCACAAGGTGATTAGGCTGAAATATGAACTGACGCTAACAAGTCACATCTTTGTGACGATAATTACTCTCAAATATGTTGCAGGCTACTGTTTCTGATTTCCAGAACAGGCTAAAACAAACAGAAGAATCAGGTAATGAAACACAGGTTGAGAATGCCTCTGAACTTCAGCAGCCCAATCACTCTGTAGTGGACATTGGACAACACCCTAAGGCTCATGGGAAACTCTGCGCCACAGTAGTTCTTGATAACACCCAACACCAGACGCAGTGACATGAGTCAAGCAGGAAGTCAGGGTGGGTGTCTGCTGAGCGTCCAGAGAAACCTAGATGCTAACCGCACACCCCCATACACCATTGGACAGCCACTAAAGGAGACTGTGAGACACGACAGATGTCCACGTAGAGGAAACACAAAAAAAGAACAGGTTTCCGCTGGAACCCCACAAATTGGTAAGATTATTCCGATATAGAGGTTTTTTCTGTTTAGCAAAGATCTGCTACAGTCTGATAACATTTCAACAAACTGCTATAATATGAGACGATGGCAGGTAACAGGAAAATATTTGGCAAATCTCTTGTGGTATTCCCCCTCAAAGGAGAACACAGTAAGACGGTGTGTCCATCCATCCAGTCAGAGAAGTACAGTCTTTGATCACAGAGCAAGACTCAGGACTATAATGAATGATTTTTTAAGTACTGAAGTCCTAAGAAAGATCAGTATTGTAACTCTGAGAGAAGAAACTGGCTACACTGCCGGTATAAAGGTCAGCGTTTCATCTGTTGAAGTGTTTTGTTTTGTTTGCTATTTTTTTCTCTCTTGGAAGTCCCTGCCTGCTACGTTTGGCTGACCTCCAGGTCATTATGGCAGCTTTCTACACACACACAGTCTGGCTTTCACTAGTGGCCACGCTAGAAAAGTTTCAATACCTGGGTTTTTCCAGCAGTTACCTTAAGTTTCCATTGGTTTGTGAAATGGGCACATTTTCGCTGACTGACCAGCAACAATAAATTTACTGTGCTGGGGATCCGTCGGGATACTCAATCTTTATTCTTAACATTCAATCCCTGCATTAAGTGATGATATGAATAAGTTGCTCTTTTCGGGCTAGGCCACACTGTAACAAGACCTGAGGCATGGATTTTGCAAGGCTGGCTTCCTTCGTTTAATTGACTGGGTTTCCCACGTTAAATGACTTTATGGAGCCTCACCTCTCCCATACGGGGGAGGGAGAAACAGACAAGGGGCCTGTGAGGATGGGAGGTCCACAAAAACACTGAAAAGGGAGGAGGGAGAGAGCAGTATACAGACTCCCACTAATGAAATCCATTTCTACCTTTCCCTCTTCTAAAAAGCCTCTTGCATTGTCAAGAGTAAGCAACAGATATCTAGTTACAGAGGCTGATCTGGCTGGAACTTAAAATGAAGGCTCTAACAATTTGAGGGGTAAAAAGAAAAAAAAACTCAGTGCTGGACTTCGAACAACATACCTCAATTAGAGCAATTTTGGTTTATTTAGACTGAGTTGCAAAGCCGTAAACAACTGTTGTTGGAACACTGGGACATATCCTTTGCAAGCTTTTGAAGACTTTTCCTCAATGCTTTTTTTGAAAAAGAAGTGGACGCGGAAAGCTTGGACGAATTACTTGTCATCTTGTCTCGGATGTGTCTCTTCCTTCTCCTGATCTGAGCAGATCACTAAAATTCCCATCAAATGAAGTACCCAACTGCTTTGCGTTAAGAGGGTTGTTTGTAGGGAAGAGGGTTCATCATTGCTCAGAGTCACTGCCAAGTTTTTCAAGAGGGGACACTCCAGCATGACGAATGTGCATGACTACCCAGAGTCAGTGACATCCGAAAGACAAGCGGCAAGGCAGTGCAGTATCAAATGCCAATTAGAATAGGAACAAAAGATGGTCTTAATGTTTTTCACTCTAATGAATAGACAAAATGTTGATGTTATTCTTGCCCATTCTTCCAGGGCTGGCTTTGGCATGAGCCCTTGCTTTACCACAAAGTTAAATGCTGAACCAAAGACAAACAAAAGCTAGGGGACAAGTGAATGACACTTGGAAACCACCGACTCTGCCGGCTGGTTCCACTGGTCATTACAAGCCATTCAGTTGAGTTGAACTTACTAACACTTGATGTTAGATAACAATAAAGGAGTCACAATAGAGCTAAATTTCTGCTGGATATTTGGATTTATTCCAAATAGAGCAGTTATCCAAGTCAACAGGGGATTTGCTACTAGCTTGAAAATGCCCTTCATGTGATCTCAGAGGAGGTGACAAGTAACATCACCACAAATCACACTGGAGTCCCAATGTCACTCTGCAGGTCCCACCATTCAGCAGTGTGATATTACAGGCCTATGACTTTGTTTGTGTCCACAATGGGGTGGACAAATGAGATTATATATCAATCTTTTGGGTCAGAATCATGATACACACTCTAAATCACATTCTTCCCGCAGATTTAGTTGAACTCATGTAATTGCACATGCGATTGGATGTGCATATGGGTGCCTGGAAACAAAGTCTGTCATTTTGATTAAAGGCTAAAGGGCCAACTCATGAATCTCTGCATGCTGTTTCTCATTTTATTCTGAAAGTTGTGAACAGAAGCAGTACAGTCATCGCTACTCTTTGTCTATTGTGTTGTCTTCTGTTTACAAAATAAGATGCCAGATTGCTGTTGCGGCGGCCCTCTATGTCATTGAGCTGCCTCTATCGTCCCATTGACGGACTCCAACTCCACTGTCATGGACTGAAGCTGGCAACAATAATCAGCTATCTCTCCATGGATAGACTTTTTCAGGCGGCAGCCTCTGGGACTGAAAATTGAAGCCAACGCAAAATGCCAACAAATTCTACAAAATACTACGGAGGAAAAACAGTAATGGTATGAGCTAAGACCAGGGATGTCTTTGTTTGGACTGATGATGAGGGAAACTTTATTTCCAAAAAAATGTCACATGATCTGGTGTGACAAATCAGGGAAAGACACTTATAGACTAAACAGAAAGTTCCAGGTCTAAAGAATGAAGCCAATGCACAAGTTTGAAAAACTGCAGTTCCTAAAAATGGCCACTTGATTGGTTCCAAAAGTAAGTCAATCCTCATTGAGCTTCATGTTAAAATGCCCAATTTTACGACAGAAATGTGACAATTGTATGGGGGGGGCAATGTTTATATAACTCACCCAATTAAATTCCATTACACTTAAAGTTTTGCATCATTAAGTGTATGGCCACTTTGAGTGACCAGTTTGTCCTATTATAGGACAGTCAATGGCCCAAAAATGTTTGTGTGTTCTGTCTCAGCTCCACCTCTTTGGATATTTTTGGAATAGCCAGGAGTTAACACAAATAAGACACTGCCAAGATGGTGACGGTACTGCCACCATACTGAGCTTCAAGTCAGCTCTTCAGAAAATCTATGATTGATGTCACAAAGGGTTTGTCCATCTCTATATACAGTCTATGATTTTAAGGTGTGCTTGCTCTGCTTTGCAGCTTTAGCATGCCCATGAACAAGTTCTCCACTTACTGCAAGTTCTGGCTAAAGTGGCCCTTGAACTCGTAGCTAATCTCGCTTTACCAGTCCAATCTGTAGAACATAATGGTCTGGTTGCACCACAATATAATTCTGCTACAGGGGGAAAAACACTCTGGTTTGAAGAGCTCTGGTTTGTATTTCTTCTTTAATAAGCACTGTTATTAAAATGGATAATCCAGAGTAAAAAACTAGCAGGGCTGCCTTACTGCACGATCCAAATCCTCAGCAAAAATGAAAATTTTCAGTGTGCTGGGTTGCTGTAGATTGTTGTTGTTGTTTCCCATGGTGAACAAAATGGTAACACACAGATAACAGAAGGACAAAGCAGACTGAAATGAGTGGTGGCTTATAATGGCATCCTACATTCGGTAAGTCAGACTAACTCGTAACGGATCTCACCGGCTGCAGTCCAAGGAGATGGATTAGGAGTCCATCCACGGAACAAGTATTACAATGGAGAGGCAGCCCAATGAAGAGGTAATTAAACACGAGATAAGATGGGACCTTCAAAATAAAATACTTATATAGCACTCTGAATGTGTATAAGTCATCTGAAAGGCAGATCATATGGCAAATTAAGATCACCCATGATCTAAGTTAGTCAGTTTGGCCACCTTTACGTCCATGTGCTTCTATCCCCATTTCCTGGATATACTGGTAGTTACTAAAAATTATAAAATTAATAGGTGCAACACTCAGTACTGGTGTTGTTCCTGCCATCGTGTTTCCTCTTATTCACTCTCATTGAGATCCACGGTCACTGACTCAACTCTCCTCACATTATATAATGTGACAAAACTGTACTTTAACTCAAACTTAGTTGTTGACCAGGGCTGTTGAAAGGTTTATGCCTCTTGAGAGACAGCAGTTGTTGTAGCTACTTGCACATAGCTCATTCTCTAACTCGTTCATCTTTCACTCATTTCTGAGGGCAAACAGAGAGAAGCCACAAATGCAAGAAACCAGGCAACAAGCCTTTTTGTTTATAGAGGAAATAGGGAGTGTGCATGTGTACTAAAGACTGCCAGTGCCCTCTGTGAACTACAATTTTCTTCCCCTGCCAGGCAGACTGTGGTATTATTTGATTTTAAAACATTTACATGAAACTCACTTAATCAACCTCTTTATATTGTATAAATGTGTCCTTGTCCTCCAGCTCATCTTTTCAAGTTCAGGACAGACAGTCTAATGAAGGCTATTAATAATGTCCATTTCATTTGGAACCCCCTCATCTAAAGCATGCACCCTTTCAGAAACACCTTTCCCACATGACTAAAAAAGTAACCCTCTCGATGCTAACTAAGAGATGCCTTGCATAACTAAACACATAAGCTCAGAAGTCGTGACTAGGGACTCTCTGGCCACAGCACTCAAATCAATAAGCTGTCTACTGAGGCCCGCCCCGTGAGAAGACTACAGACAGATTATGCAGTCCGCTACTGATCACTTGGCCCAGTAAAAGATCCTATTCAAGTCCGAGAGCAGCAGTCTCCTCCTAATACAGAAGACGTGCAAGGAATTGAATAGGCAATGACGTAAGCTTTTCACATTCAATTACTTCTAAGTGTTCTTTTCCTCTCCAATGCAAGCATTGGCCTTTTGAGGAATTAAAGCAATCTGGCAAACATAATGTAATGTTCAATTTTAATATGTCTGAGAAATGCCTTAAGCTAGTATATAAATGAGGATAGTAAAATACTACTGACACTCTGTTAAGTGAGGTGAGGGGTACAGTTATCAGAAAATATCTGTGTTGGTATTAACTGGATCGTGACTGTGTTAAATATGTGAAATAAAAGTTTAAAGCTTACCAGGACACGGAAGAAGTAGAGGTATTCTGCAGCACCAGAGTAGTTTCCACACTCATACTGGAACTTGGCATATCTGTACAGCGTGTCTAAGTACTCCTGACGAAACTTCAAGAGAAATACAGTATGAGAGTATCAATATCACAAACAGAAAAAATGTGGATCATTGTCAGACCAAGTCAAACAATACTTGAGCACAGTTTCAAATCAAACATTATGCTTGTGCAGTAATTTTAAGCAGCTGTGGTGCTTAAAGAAATTCCAGTTTTGTGTCCCATCTATTGGTGTTTCAGGGTGGAAGTGTTGTATTTGTAATCATTCAGAAAAAAATGACTTCTGTACTACACCAAATATTTGATATTGCAAATCTAATTTTAAGTTAATATTTAATTGTAGCAGTAACACAATGTCCCCACTGTGGTGGCTCACCACTGCTAAACAAATGTAGAATAAACACTGCTATATCATATCAGTGGTATTTTGCCATGAATGGAAAGGGGATATTTAACTTCTGTAACAAATCTGCCCAGACGTGGTCACCTGAACTAATTTAGAAAAGCATATGTATATATAGGGCTATCATTTCAAGCCTACTTGTCTTCCTATATTTAGCTGTCCTTCCTGACGTCCAGTATCTCAGAGCAGTGTGCACTGACGTCAAGCTATTCACAAAGATTCAGTACAACCGTGACAGCCAGTGGGCGCGTTGGGCCGCCTAAGCCTTTCCCACACCAGGCTGAGGGGCCCTCAGCCTGGGCTGTGTGGAGGTACACTGAGGACAGCATGCAGGTCAGCGGGATACCGGAGTGGGAGGGGACCGATGGAGGGGAGGGTAAGAAGCCAAACATCACGGTAAATATAGAACCTCCGGCATTCTTGCGGCTCAATCCACGAGTCCCGAGCTACTCCGTTTATTCTTAACAATTCACCACAGAATGTAAATGTCCACAGAATTTGTGCAAGCCATACAAACCCCGAAAATGAGTTAAGGGTTTTGGGAAGTAATTCTGTATTTCCCTGCTCGGCCCGTCCCTCCCACTTTGCCCCTAAAACAACCATGGGTTCACACAAGAGCCATGGGAAATGCAGTAAAGAAGTGAGATGTCAGCAAATCAGGCCAACTTACGTTGTGTTTTTCTGCCAAATAGTCAAAGAGCATTCGTCCATCTCTGAAAAAAAAAGCAAGAAAGTTCCTGTAGTTAGAGGCCATTTAACTTGAGTTGCCGTTTGGCTGACATGCTGGTGTTTAGAGCCGATTCAGGTATATTTTTCCACTTCTGGTCTAAATCAAGACTCATACACAAATGAAGACCATTTCACTTTTAAAACAGTGTGATGGGCTGTTTATTACATTTGGTTTGGCCACTATAAATCAATGCTAGCCATGTCTAACAAATTACGTCTGGTGAATAAAGTGAATACGGATTTCTCAGCACAGCCTCTGTGTCTCTATGGGTTTGTCAAAATAAAGGAATGCGCTGGCTCTTCTACACAGTTGTATCCCGAATGCATTTTACAACTTTGCCTATGACATAAAATCTATTTATGTGGACACCACACTGAAACTATGTGTGTTTCTAGGGTAAGTTCACTTTTATAATAGGAATGAATGAGTCTGCATTTGTTGGCACATATGTAATGTGTGCTAAATTAATTTAATTTAGGCTGAGGCAGGATTCTTCACTGCTTCAAGACAGGTTGTCTCTGCTCGGAGGTTAAAGAAGGATGGTTTCTATGAGCTCCTAGGTGACTTCCCTACAGTGTGGAATGTCAGCCTGCTGTGCATTGCAGGAACACTAATCCTGAAAATTTATCACAGCCACAAGCCACTGCACATGAGCATCCCCTCACAGGATAATTAACTGTGCAATGTCCTTAAAAAGATACAAAACATCTAATATTTTCATTTTCTCTTTGCTTTGCTTCAACAAGCCCACACAAATGAGAACATAACTCCTAGATAGCAGTGATCATAATCCAAAGAGTGTGGCTGACAGTGACAGATTGTTTACAGATATGATAAAAACATGACTGATTATGATATCTGAGCTTGGTTTCTGGCTGGAGTAGTTTCCCAAATAAAGCCTGGAAGAACAGGAATGGAGACATACTAGCTAAATGTTGATTAAAAAAAATTAAAATGAGAAGAAGAAGTTTATTATTATGTAAAATGGTTTATGAATCTGTGTGGTGCGGATACAGTGTGGGTCGCTTAAACCTCTATAGACGAGGCGCTAACTTCCAGCACTGCATGATCCTCTAATCCAGACATAATGTCAAAAACAAGCAGCAGTACAAAGCATAATTTAAATTATAATGGTGTAGTAAAACTGTTGCATGTTCTTTGGTTTGAGAGACAATACTTCAGTGACCTCAGATGATTTTCTATTGTTTTACAAATCAAATGGTATGAAGAAAAAAAAACGACCTTTAACTTAAGACAGACATGATTCCTCATCTAAAATGAACGTTTCCATACTGACAGCAAACTAAAAATTATGTAGAAAACGCTTTAATCAGGCTTCATATCTCACCTAACAGTTCTTACTAATCTGTTGCTTAAATAAACAAAAGTCTGCAACCCAAGCAGAAACTGAAAGGAGATAAAAAATGGAAAACGGTTTTGATTAAGTGTACACTCACTCGCCAAGAAACAAAGGAAAGAATAAATACTGAATATAACCAAACTATTTTAATCACTTCAGACGAGAAAACAATCTTAATAAAGTTAACCACAACATCAAGCGGCTGTCTTTTTATAACCTTCGTGTCTGCTGACTTCACTCAGGAAAAAGCTCTGAAAAGGCTAAATACATTTTTATTCAAACTGCACTTCCATGGACTGTACAACATCCCTTTGCAATACTGCTGTGCTGTCTACTGTTTCAAATAACAGGTTTTACTAATACTAAAATCACGACAGTAAGACCAGCTTTAAATTTCACAGCCTCACTAAGGCACATCATGTCTTGCATGAAAACAGTTTCAGGATAATGATTAAATAAGGAGGAAAGATACCAATTGTGATTAGAAAATTACAGGTTTCACCTGGTAGACTGCATTTGCCTGGTTGTCTCAGGGTCCTCAAACATTTTCACAATGGGTTCGGTCTCAGACTGGAGCTGCTTCAGCTGGGCCACAACCTCTGTCCTCTTCTCCCTCAGAGCTGACACAGGGAGGATAAAGAAAGCCATTAGCTACAGCAGCACCATAAACCATCATGTACGTGGTCTGTACCCCAGTAGTGAAAACGCTGTAAAACAAAGTTTACTGCTAAATCAATTCTCAATGGACAGTGTGGTGTAGCGTAGTAGCTCTTTATGGTGTCTATCAAGAAATATTAATATATAATGGTTTTGTGTGCGTCAACTCTGGAGAAATAAAGATGAGCCGTGTGTATTCACCAAAAGCTATCACTTACTATGGGGGATCTCCTTCTCAGAGAAGAGGCTTCTGTACACATCCATGGCGAAGTCCACCATGTTTGTGTCACTGAGGAGGTCCAGTTTTCCATGAAGCAGTTCCTGCTCATTATAGATCTAAAAACAAAGCAAATAATAGAAAACAGAGCAGGGGGTATGTTTATGTTCATTACTAGCTAACCAGGAAGTTCTGACTAAGTTACAAAGACTGCTCCATGTTGTTTGTAAGGTAATAATTGTTACAAGGCACAACGCTTTAACTGGATAATGAATTTAGCTCATGTTTTCCATAACTTCTGACAACGTCTTAATACCCGTGAAATGCCAAGGCCTTCAAAAGCCAGCAATTATTTTGGATGTGTAACGTTAAACCATATAATAACCATTGTACCTATTGCCTCTATCACAACGTTCAATTTAACTTATCTAAACGTCATTACTGTTACTGCTAGCTACTATAGGTAGTTTAAAGGTTTCAGACAACTGAAGAAGTACCTGACTCTGATGTTAGCTTTATAAATTAACCTCGAGGTTACCTGGCACTAGCGGTATTCTAGCTTCCTGAAGTGACTCTGCTGACTCCAGTTTATGTGTTAAGTGTTTGAATGTTTTTATAAGTATTTTCAAGCTATTAAGAGAAAATTCTAAACTGTAGTCTAAATATCTGTTCCAACATTTGCCGTTTTTACTTCAATTAAAACACTTTTCTTTAGCTTGCCGTGGTTAGCATTGCCCGAGGAAGCCCGTTTTTGAATGTTTCGTTACCCAGTACATCCCCACTGGGCGGCATCATCGCTGACATGCAGAATAGTACTCTGTATGAAAGCACCGCCCAACAACTACGTACAAACTGCTGCTCCTGGTTTACAAAACGCGCGCTCCTAAACTCATCTCAATATGTAAGGGCGCGAGCATGGTCTAACCATTGTAAAGTTGTACACAATCAACGGCACAGCTTCCGATAGTGACTTTTCAACTATAAATCAGCTCAACTTTCAAAGAATCCTGAAATAATCCCAAAAACATTATTTTAGTATGGCTTCGTTACACTGACATAATCGCTATTCTATAGTTTCTTTGTTCTGGTTTCCTCAATACTTTCCCATTTTTATCAAAGGTCCACGTGTCTCTCCGCTTTTATTTTGAGAGCTGTTGACTACATTTCCGGTTAAGTGACGCTACCTTTACATAGCGGCAAAAAATGTGGCCAACTCCTCAGCGCTCCTGGCTTTTAAAACTGTTAAAAAACCTGTATAATGTTTTTTAAAAATAACGAAAAAACACGCCGAAGTATTCGTATGATAATATTTTTCATACCTCTTTGACAGACAGGAACTCCAGCAGAGGAAAAACGAGATGACGGTCTAAAAAGTGGGCAATTTTGGTGGTGAGATCGTACTCCGCCATCTTTGCTCCGAGAGAAAGGAAGTGGATGTGTGACGCAGCCCTGTACAGAGGAATTGGCCAATCAGCGATATTCTCAGCATTTTCACTAAGAATGAATAACAACAAAAGAGAATTGTCATGTCTGATGTTGTACGACTATTATATCCTATAATAGTAGTATAATATAATATTATCTGACCTGTTGCTTGAGTACACACAACTGACCCAATTTATTATCAATTCAGATGCATATATTCTTACGTTCAGTTTTGCCATTGTTTTCTCAGTTTTCCCTAATGGCAAACAAACCACATTCAGTTTCAGTCATGCTTCTGCACTGTGCAAGATTATGACCTGATGGTTTCATTCATTCCTTAATGACTAGTGACATTTGAAATTCTTGTATGGTTATCATTTTGGGAGTATAAAATTTGTGTAATATTGTTTTTGAGGTATATACAATATAGATCAACAGATATAAAAAAAAAACAACAATCCTGAAAACAATCCCAGAAAAATACTAAACATCAGAGCCAGCAATCAACTGGGTCAAAATTAGATGAGTCCCTAATATTTATTATACATTTTGTGGTGTATTTGATTTCACTGCATGCCAGTTAATATATAGCTCCTTGGTGTAGAGTAGGAGACTTGAGTGTCACAAACAGTTTTATCCTTTTACTTACAACGTTGTCGCTCATGCATTAAAGTGTGTGTTTTTTTTTTTTTGCTTCACTGGCTTCTCAGAAGGATGCATGGCTGTAAATTGTAAACTTTCAGAATTCCCATAATTACCTTGTGGTGTTGATACAGTAAAACATTTCATTATAAAGGGGGATCCAAGTGAACATTTTGTTGAAAGTGAAAACATGGGCTTTTCTCCAGACGCCACCAATATTTCCCCTAAAGGCTTGTGTATGACTTCTTTATGAGGCTAAAACCCTTTGAGGGCAAATGTAGTCATGATGAACCACCAGTCATAAACCTGCCTAATTTGAATGAAAACATCCGGATCATTTCCGATCATTAGACTTTTCCAAGCGGTTAGAATGTCTTCACTGTGCATCTGGACCATCCCTCTTTGTCCTCTTTCATTTCAGCAGCTGCCTCATGTGTTAGCCATGCCCGGCTGACAACAGCCAATATCAGCTACTAAATGGCCCATCTCTAATAGATTTCCCTACTACCTTGTTTTCTTGACAACCACACGGTGCTGTCTTGTATCCTCACACAATTCGTCCCTTGTTAGCACTGGTCTCTCTCTCTTCCACTCTCGCTAATCCCTCCCGCCTGACGGCAGGTAGAAATGAGTCATAAACAGACACCACTCACCGTGGCCAGTTGCTGTTTTACTGGGTGCTTCTGACACAGCCGCCTCTCACTCAGTGCAGAACAGAAAAAGAAAAAAAAAAACAGAAACACAGCTTTTCCTCTGCTGAAACCTCTTTTGTGCCATCTGCTTTGTTTCAGGAAAGATTGTTCAGTAAAAACAGAGGCCCCTACGCAATGATTCGGTCTGTTTGGCAAGTATCACTTGGGAATTTGTTTCAATTACCAGTGGATCATTCGTAGATTTAATATAAAGCAACTTTGGCTGCCACTACGTTGGCCTCATAAGATGGCAAAAAAACACTTTCTGCATACTGGTTTTCTTCACTGGTTTCAACCAGTGCAAGCAGCCAGTGATGCTTTTTTCTTTTATTTTGTATATTTGTTTTATACTTGGGGGCTGCACGGTGGAGCGGTGGTTAGCAGCATTGCCTCACAGCTAGAAGATCCCTGGTTCGCATCCCGGTTAGGATGCCCGGGTGTCTCTGTGTGGAGTTTGCATGTTCTCCCTATGCAGCGTGGGTTTTCACCGGGTACTCCGGCTTCCTCCCACAGTCCAAAAGGGTGATTGATTATTCTAAATTGTCCGTAGGTGTGAATGAGAGTGTGCTTGTTTGTCTCTATATGTAGCCCTGTGATAGGCTGGCGACCTGTTCAGGGTGTCCTTCGCCCGAGTCGGCTGGGATAGGCTCCAGCCCCCCGCGACCCTACAGAGGAATAAGCGGTGTATAGATAATGGATGGATGTTTTATACTTTTGCCTTTGCATTCCTGCAGTTGAATTGTTGTATTGTTAAATGTATTTTACTAAATAGGTGGAACCCTTCTTTCTATTATGCTTTTGAGGATAATCATGATACTTATATTTAAACCTATTATTTCTTCTAACATTGTGTAGGTCGCCCCCATGCCTTGGACTCTTGATTGTGTTCCTTGAGCCGCTCCGTTGAGGGAAACCATGGGTGTTGGGAAGTTGTGCTGCTTTGAGGAGGGGTGCTTGGTCTGTAATTATGTTTAGGTGGGTGGAACATGTCAAAGTAACATGTACATGAATGCCAGGACCCGAGGTTTCCAGTCAGAACATTCCCATAACAAGACAGTTGGTGTTTTTTCATTCACCTGTCAGTAGTTTTAATGTTGTGACTGATCAGTTAATGCAGTATCTTACCATTCCAGGCAAAATTTTAAAGTTAGGGAAAAATTACAAGGGTTGAGTCATAAAAGGGAAGATGAGTGTAATTTTCCTTTTGGCTGAAAGTATGATAGCCAGACTTTTGTAAAGGAGAAGTTGAGGGTCTTTTGGTTTTCATCTCCTGAATTGATATTTGCATTCTGTTGCAATTTAAAGTTGCAATAAATTCAAATTCAGATACATAATGAAACAAATTGTACCAGATGAATACTGTTAATGAACTATGCACTAGATTAATATGCAAATATCGCTTTGACAGTCTACAGAACATCTTAAAGAAAACATCACTAGCCCTGGAAATGGCCTTCCTTTTCTTTCTTTCTTTCTTTTTTTACAAATTGAAACACATTGTTCAGCCCTTCTCACAAACCCCCTAACTTTCATACAGTCCCTTACCAAGCTCAGAAACCTCTATTTGTCCTTCCAGCCTTAATTTACTCCCAAATTATCAAAACCCAGTAATTGTTCCCCTATGAAACATAAACATGTGCACTATATTGTTCATTTACAGTGCAATGTGAATTGTGTACTCATATTTTATGTGCAGGCAATAATACTTGTTATTACACAATATTGAATTAGGAAGCAGCGGGAAAGATCTTCAATGGTGCAGGCAAAGCCAATAAGCATTCTCAGATAAGTTAAATACCACAAACTAAATCCAAAATGACAAGAAATGATGTATTTTAAACACTGATTTGAAAGCCAAATTGCATTGGTTTCTCTTGTTTCAACCAGTCCAGAAAAAAAAGGTGCTTGGGAGGTAGTATTTTGGAAAAACATGTGCAGGGGAATTCTCTTTCCTTTCGTGTGATTCTCTTTCAGTTTTCTTTCCCAAAGCCACAATAATGTTATTTTGCTGATAACATTAATCTCACAAAAATATGTTGAACTCGTTCATTCTATCCAGACCTCAGAGTCTTTTACAGCAGGACATGTAGGAATATGAAGCATTTCCCATTACAGTGTTTAATTAATTGCTATCATCTTTCTGTTGAACACTAAATCTCAATAAGCTTTCACATTTGCTAGCAGAGGACTCGAATAAAGTACATATTGCGCAAATCAAACAATCTTAACCAAACAATAAGCCACTAAACACCAATAGGGCCTCAGCTATGCACATTGCCATGTTTTTAAAAGGTTCAGTGCCAGCTTGCTCATCCATCCCCTAAGAGGAAAGTGAAGCCAAACCCAAGATTTGCAGGCAGTTGCAAAAATGGGCACAGGGCAATTGAGACAAACAATAGAATAGCAACAACAATATCCCCAAGTATGAGCTTCATTAGTTATAGGATAAACAAACGGCAGGAGAGAAGCCCATGCAAGGAGCATGGATGAGAATGTCCTGAAACTGGAGAGACAAACTCTATAGAGAACAGGTCATAGAAAACCAAGCTGTTGCAAGTGTCTAAAGAAATATTTCTTTTCTTTCTTGCCAAGAGCTACATGAGGACATAAAAAATGTCTGTCCACTGAAAATGGAGCTAGAACTGGGAGATGGTTAGCTCAGCTTAGCTTAGCATAAAGAATGGAGACAGAAGAAAACGGCTGTTCTTGTTTCTAGCCTTTTGTACCAACACAGAAGATGATCAAAATGAAGCTGAAGTCGTCACTCCAGGCAAAGAAATAGTCGAACACATAGCTTCCTGTAATCCATGATATTTTTGCACTTCTATTTCTACAGATTGAACAAACAAGATACAACATGAGCTGACTTGTAGGTGGATTTTCTTACCGTCAGACAGGCCTGTTTGCAACCTTTATCCTAAGCAGTCAGGTGCTAGTAGTGGGCAGCTGGCAAAAAATAGGTTGAAGGTCTCATGTAGTGAAAATGCATTTTTATTTATAGTTTTGTGGTTGTTATAAACTTTTTTTAATCCGTGTCTTTGATTGATTGACAGATCCAGCTGTCAATCAAAGACACAGATAGCTTGTTTTTCCTGAAGGGGGCGGGAACAGCTGTCGCTCTTTGGTTGTCACAGCAAAAAAACCTGATTTAGTACAGCTTCAAAACCAGGGGTTATAAAGTCGTGGTGACATGAACCATCTTTGCATTATTTAGAGCTGGAAAAACTGGAAAGGCACCCTGTGGTGACATGTTAGACTTTAATTAATTTGCTGAAACAGATCATGATATGAGACTTTTAATATAAAGACTGGAAACGTGGGAAAACAGTGATCCTTGTTTTACACCTAGATCGAAACACAGAAGACTAAAAACTGAAATGACACTATTTAGCCTAGCTATGTCCCCTGTTTGGAATCTTTTGCTAAGCTTCGCTAATCAGCTGCTGGCTGTAGTTTCATATTTAAAGTCCTTCTGTGGTAATTGATAAACCCCCAAAAAACTCATGTCAGTGTGTCAAAATTACAAATGTAGAAGTTTTTCCATGCAAAATAATCTCTTCCTGACTTAAAATGGCAAGGCTGTAACTCTGTACTGTCGTTTCCTTTAGAATGTGTGGATCTATTAAGTCACTGTCTCCATGCAGTAACCCCTTAGCCACTTGCTTCAGCTTGAGCATACCTGCTCACCTACAACACTTTCTAAACACCGTAAAATGACTGTTGTGTACAATGGTGAACTGTAATATTAATTTAATTTTGCCTGAAGAAGAATAACAATATTGTTCACATTCTCCATTCCACAAGTTGACAGGATTGGTTCCATAGGTTTGTTGTGGATGAGACCCCAGAAATCTAAATCCATGCTTTTGCAGTGATTAGAAATGCTAAGCAGTGGCTTTGAACACTTATTTCACTCATGATGTGTCCTTGAACATATAAAAAACACTACATGCACACATTTACAAGGCAAAATGTGTCTTTAACATACATGAAAGTGGTATGAATCTTCTCCCTAAGCTTCTGTTAAAAAACTGAACAAGTACATTTCTCAAAACGTCAAGCCTTTCCATTAAGGCTGAGGCTGTTTAGTTGTGCACAGGTTTTACAAACATGAACCTAATCTTACTTAACTTTATTGTTTGTCAGACTCGACCTCTGCATGGATACAGTTCATGGTGGTCTGCACTCTAGCTTCACTATGTCTTGGGAATGTTGTAATCTCCTCCTGCCAAAGCGCTTCATGGTCAACCCAATCTAAAGGGTAAGTGATGATTTGCTCCCAGCAAGTCCCATACTTCCCAGCCAGACTAGTGAATGAAGAGGTTTGGGCTTCAGGCTTATCGAAACTTTAAACAAAGCCCATAAAAGTGGAGCAAATATATACAGTCATCCACCATTTCAGACTCTGAAAATCAAAGCATGTGTGTGTTTTTGTAGGATGAAGCAGTTGCAGACAGTGATGGCTTTGGCCACACATGACATCCAGGTTCAATACTGGGATGCTGTCAGGAACACCAATACATTTCAGCATGCACAACAGCTATCCATCATTCTACGTGTTTGTCTTGAAGAAAATACTCCTCGGCCTTAATGGGATAAACTTAAAGGGCGCTGGAGTGATGGGCCAAATATTCCATGAAAAACCTCAACTCTCTGGTTCCCTGAAAGCTTTCTTGGTCAACAAATGAATCCAAGACAGGGAGAGGAGATGACACTGCCAAAGACACCCACCGCTGGCCTCATTCTAATATCTGTCAAAATATAAATCAATAAGATCTGAAGACAAATGACTCGGCGCTGGATGTTGCGAAGCCAAGCATCCCTGCTCTGAATCTGAATTCCAGCATCTCATATGAATTTCAATGATTCCTCTGTAAACTTTTTAGATATGCATCACCTCGCTCCGACTGCATGTCAGGTTATAAATCAGCGGCCCACACTCCTGATTCAGAGCCCAGTGCTGACTTCAGCACTGTCACACTCGATGGCAACGGGATGAAGGTTATCGACCAGACCCACAGGCCAGAAAACAATACAAACTCCCAGTGAGCACCCAGTGGCACCCGGCATGGTGGAACATCTGTGCAACACATGTCCGCCGCACAAACAAGGAGTGACTTGTACTCACACACATCAGCAGTATCACAGGAGGCGCACAGGGGAGTCGATCAATATTTGACCCCTCTAATCCTTCCTCAACAAGCTCTGCTTCCATGTTTGCTCCTCTCGTTATGCACAAATTCACTTTTCCTCTGTAATTTTCTTTGAAAACATGACATTAGAGAGCACATGGCGCTATCTCCAAATTTGCGGCCATGAGTGTTCTTACCAGAAAAGAAAAGTGAAATCTGATAACTCCAGATTATACTGTGAAGTTACAGGCTTCCATTGCACTGGGGATGGAATCTGAATACTCCTCTTCTTGTGGATTTTAAATTTCTGTAATAACTGCTATTGTGTGTATTTGTGTAGCTAAGTGGAGGTCCCTGAATAAAACCTCTCTTGAATAAATGGAAAGAAAGTAAGACCAGTGAACGATTGTTGTGCCTTCCATGAATGTCAAACCTCAACTCATACCCTCTGAGAGGTTGTAGAAGTACTTTATATTTCAAGTTGGACCTATAAAAAAATGCTGCTGGAATGAATGAACTCCACCAGCTGCGGCAACTTAGGATGAAGATGATGTGATTCTTGGATACGACTGAGAAAAAATGTTCAATATTTGGCTCTGAGGTGTCAAAATTGTCAAGTCACTGCCAAATCCTCTCTTAGAGATCAAACGTCATCTTTAATAAGACTGCATGAGGCTTATGCAAGCTTAGGCTCAAATATAACGTCTTCCAATATGACTTTCTTTATTATTATTATTCACTCCAGGAGAAGCGGAGCAATCTGTTCATTTGGAAGTCAATTTATGGAAGTGTCGAGCTTTTAGAGATCCCTTCTCATGATGAATGTGGCAGATCACCTGCAGTCTGCGCTGGACACCGTTGGAGGTAATCTCGGGCATTGTAATGTTAAATCCTTGTTCGAATTTAATGAGAAAGGACGATTGGTTATTAAACCCAATCCAGCAACACATAATATACTACATGTGGTAATACTCCAATCCACAATAAGCAATCAGGCTACTACGCGAGGTGTCAGGGGAGCAATACATCCTAAGCTTCGTGCTGTGCATGGACCGTCAATTACGAGTGTGGTGCTGCTCTGACATGGGCCTGAATATTGTTCTTGGCACCAAAGCTAAGAGGGAGAAGAGCAAGAGAGTAAGGAAGCCTAATTGTGATGTGCCATAATTTCCCGCTCAGGGCCTCTCAGTCAGGATATGGGCGAGGTCAAAGGTGCAATAGAGGGAGTCCATCAGAGGCAAAGCGTGCTGAAGTCATCTGTACGGAGTTATTCGTGGTGAGGTGAAAGCAACTTGGTCAGACAGGAGACCTAATCAGATTTCAAAGTAAACACAGTGCCGCCGGCTCCAGAAGGCTGAGTCCAAACATTGTTGCTAATTGCATCTGTCTTCATTTTCCGCAACTCACTGTACAACACCAACGAAAAAGAAATCTAGATGGAACAGGAACTATTTCAAAACCACAGAGAGCACCTCAACGTTACCTCAATTTTTAGTCCATAACTGTTCATTTTAGAGATTGCCAACTCTGATTGCTTCTGTCAGAAATCAAAATATAATGCCTGTGAAGTGTTTCTACTGGAATCTTTCTTTTTTTTCTTCATACATGGAGACTGAAAAGGAAAATATATATATGCTTGTCCCGTGTGCCATATGTGGGGGCTTCCAGAGCATGGAAACCTACGTAAGCACCAGTCAAGTAGTACAATTTGGGTTTTCAGATGACTGCAATTGATCTCTCATATTGTGACATTTCTGTACAAGAGAACTGCTCCAAGTTAAACAGGCGCCTTATGTCAAGAAGCTTTTTTTTTCTCCACCACCACCACATCCAGCTGCATCTCAAAGTTATGGACAGTTCAGTCACAGAGCGATTTTACCATCATGTTCTGAAATCCCAAGAGTCACACCCGCTGCATGGTGTTTATTGCAGGTCACTATTAGGGCCCTGGCCCTCAGTGGCACCTTGGCAGACAGGGGAAGCCCTTTACCCCAGAGGACAGAGTGTGATTGTTTTAATGTGGTTGCTTTGGTATTTCATGTTCCAGCAAAAACCCAACCACATATCAACCGACTGCCATGTGCAGACTTGAAAATTACAAGTGCACAGATCGCCAAAGCTGAGCGTAACTTATACTGTGCACAGTGTTATTATTTGCATCCCTGACAGGGATGATGACAATTCATCATTCCCTTGTGTGCTTGCACTTGCCTATTACTGAGGATGCTAAGCCGTTTAATCATATCACTGTCAGAAAAAAAATCTCCTTGTTGTCCTTTTGCAATAGAACACTGGCAAAGTATGCAGTATGCTATGTGCACTGAGCACCACTGGATATGACATCAGATCTCTGAAATGTCTCTGTAAGCAAGTTTGTGCTGAGTCCACATCAACAAGTGTGTAATGTGGTAAGAGAGAAGTGTGTTAGCAAGCATACGCAGCGAGGGGATGAGATTCACAGAGGATCCTGAGGGAAATCAGTATAAAATGGTAGCTGTGCTTAGAAAGCACATTTCATATTTTCAGAGGAAGCTGATAGATTCTAGTTGACCATCCAACCCAATACTTAGAAGGGAAATTATATAAAAAGGAAACTGGGGCATGAGAACGGCAGCATCTGGGTTGTGGATATCTGCAGCAGCCTGCTAGTCATCATGCTTTAAGTTAGTGACTGCTGGACATTGAAATATGTATGCAAATTTAGGTTTTACGGTATACTGGAATTACATCTGTCATGTGTCTAAGCCAGAACATTTTCAGTTTGGGCTTATATATGCCTAGTATTAGTTAATAAACAAAACAAAACAAAAAAACAGACATGGATGTTAATATAAAAGGTTTTGCCTGTCACATGTCTTAAAAGACATTCTTCTTCTTCGTCGTCGTCGTCTTCTTCTGCTTCTCCTTCTCCTTCTCCTTCTTCTTGTTATTATTGTTACAAAAACATTTGTCATTTTTATTTCTGTTAATATGCAAGCTTTTTCGATGAATCGTCACATTTCACAGTATTATTAAAAAACATTATAAATGCATTATAAATAAATAATAATAATAATAATAATAATAATAATAATAATAATAATAATAATAATAATAATAATAATAATAATAATAATACGCCAGACACGCCCTCAACTGGCAAGTCCATGACGTAGGCTCAGCGTATGTTGTCATAACGGAAAAGATGGCGTCGGTATCAGAAATGTACGATGTAGGATGGGAAGGTAAGAAAGATAAAATAGATTCTCCTCAAGTGTCAGCGAAGCATGTGTTCATGTGTTTTGAAAGCATTCGTCGTTTTCCTGTGCAAAAGCATGTCGTAGAGTCGTCGCCGTCCAAGACTGAGAACACGAGTGGACAAGTCGACGTGTGGAGTGTTAGCTAATGCTAGTTAGCACGGCGTGCTAACCTGTCGGTGTTTTGTATACACTTGCTAATACTGGCTTAATTGCACTTTAGCTGCTAATGATTTAAAAGCAGTGGAGGGTGTATAACAGAAAGCGATGTCTGTTCAAAGACGGCACCCGACGTCTGTTAGCATGTTATCCTGTTCATGGAGTGTGACCGAGGAATGCTACGGCTAACGACAGATGCTATAGCTGACATAACGTTGGTGTCTGGTCCTGTAAAAGACCCCTAACACTGAGATAATACTGCTGTACATAATTTAATGCAATGTTATCGGTGTTTTTTGTTTTCCGTCGCTTGAGTGCACTTGTGACGTTACTGCTGCTTAGTGGTAACATACGTAATATCTTAACTGTAAAAATCTGATGAAGTTAAATGGATGCATATCATTTTACGTTAGATGTATTTTTATGTAATGTGCTTTATTTATATAGCCCTTTACAACAGCCCAAAGGTGACCAAAGTGCTTTACAAAAAAATCGAATAGCATTAAAAAGACAAACACGCAGCATAAACAAGTCGACAGTTAACATAAATAGATAAAAATAAAAAAAAATAACCGTGTCAAATGTGTCTGAATAGTCTCAGTATCTCAACTCCCTTCATCTGTACTAACTCAAATGTTGGAAAAATGTAAAATAATATTGCATATTGCAGTGTCGCTTCATATGTCCACCCACACACTCAGTCACAACAGTGCAAGTTTTCAAAGTGTGATGCGAAATGTGGTGTTGCTGTTAATTGTCTCAAATAACAGTTGTTCTTATGGTTTTAATGTCTTTGTCCACAGAGATGAGAGACAAGCTACGCAAATGGAGAGAAGATAACTGCAGAAATAGTGAACAGATAGTGGATGTTGGTGAAGAGCTCATCAGTGAGCATTCATCCAAACTGGGGGATGACAGTAAGTGTGACAAGACTAAATATACCAGTGCATTATTTACATCACTACAGAGTTTATTTTTTTCACAAGCAACATACACTGAGGAGTTGGCATAAGATTTGGAGGTACATTTTTATTGTCAGAAATGAGACCAGAGGTGAGAAAAACACTTTTCACTGCAGTCTTCAGTTTGTTGTGCAAAATTTAAACAAATGACGGCAGATGTAAAAGTAGAGGAAATTGTGGTCTTAATGATAACCTCACTTTAGTAGAGAAAGCACAACTGTTTTGGTAATAACACAGTGAACTGGTTGTTGCCTTTCTTTTGTGTCACATCTCACCTTACGTTATCAAAGTGTTGCTTCCGCTTAGGTTTACAGTTTAATAGCATACTTGAAAGAGATTTCTTTGCTTTAGAGCAAAAAACCAGTGGATATTCCTTGGTTAAGAGACTATGGCCAAAGTTATTGACTTTGGGTTCATGTGTACATCTGTGTGAAATATGATTGATCTAAGTGGGTGATTTTCTGCTAGCTATGTCCTTCCCCTCCTGTCTTTTGTGGTATATATTTTTCTTTTGGATAGATTACTGAAAAGGATCTGGGGTTCTCTCTGATGTGGGAAAACTCAGACAGACACAGGCATTGCTGAAAGGACAAATCCATAATGATGGAAGGCTTACATTAAAGAGATACTAGATAGACATAGAGTAATTTACTTAATTAGGGGAAAAATGAATAGAAACGGGTTTTGATTTTTCTTTGTTTGTTTCTGGAGTAGATAACTTTGCAACAAATGTACAGGCAGATTATCAGTAAAAGCTGAAAAAAGTTAATTTGCACACATACAATGAGCATAAACACACCACTAGATAGTAACTTGAAAGGTGCAATAGTAGGTTTAGTCTGTCGCCTAGTTCAGTGTTCAGTATACTGTTGATTTCAGATTTTTTTGAGGCAACAGTGAGTTTTACCTATTATGAACATGTCAAAGGCCACGGTTTCCTTTGCAACTTTACTGTCCTGCTGCATTGCCCCATAAAACTCTCTCTTTTCCCCAAGTCATTATGATTCATACAATCCTTAAAGGAGGCGGGTAAACACTTAACATACCATGCTTTTATTGAAACCAGCTCTTAAATTGGCTGTGAAATGAGATGGCAATTATCAAAACAAGAGTTGGAATCATTAAAGTCAAGAAAAACTTGGAGCATTTGTTTGTTTTGGCATAACCTGCCAGTTTTTGGGTGGAGCTCTATTTATTATTCTTTTCAATTAAGAAGGGTGTTCATTTGGCTGAACATGCACAGTTCGCTTGTCAAGGCTGTCTGTCTAACATGTTGTATTGATTCCATTAATTGGCTGCTGTATCCAGACTATTAGTCAGTTTGTTATAATGTTACAGTTCACTGAAAGAAAAAATATTTTAATAAACATTTCATCATTTTATTGCTGACCACAGAAAGGAATGGCTGTGCTTGTTATGTGTAACGTGCTTTGCTCTGCAAGGATATAAATATAACAGCGCTGACATTTCCTTCCTGACTGACTTGTTTGAAATAGATTTTATTTTTCTAAAAAGACACATTTGGCAATATTAATGCATTCTAAGGTTTCCACATAAATGGAATCTCAAGAAGTGTCATGGACTAGAAAGTGGAAAGAGATGTCAATTACCTAGCTGTGGACCTTTAACAAATATCTCTCCGTAATGTAAACACATAAATAATTTTAATGGTGGTGAAAAGTGTCAGGATATTTAGAATGTTTATGTAAGTATATCGCTCCTGCTTTAATATCACCCACTGATCATATTAATTTGATGTTATGTTTCTGCTGAAACTGATAAACATATTTTTAGTTTCATTGAAAACAGACACATTATATTGTTAACACAACCACATTTAGCTGTCGAACTTACTTTGACATGAGAATTACAGTAACTGCTAACACAGCCACACAACCCTGAGCAAAAGATGGCAAACATCTCAGCATGGCATGCAGAGAAAATTTAGCTGAGTTACTTTATTTCAAAGAGCATCAGCAGGGTTTTTAACAATGCCAGCAGTGTGTTTTATTTGAAAGTGTTTCCATTCTCACTAAACCATCCACATTGTGACAATTCCCTTCCTTTCCTCTGGTACCTTAAAAGATCATCTTTTCCACATTTTATTCGTACTAGCAGAGTGTGTGTGTGTCTAATAATGAGGAAAACAAATTGTGGGCAGAGGTTGAGGGCAATTTTCAGATAGTCGAGCTTTAGGCTGAAATTGGGAGGGATTGGAACTTTTTTGCTTATTAATGGCATATTTATGTTCCTTAAGTGTAACCTTATTACTGAAATTGAATTAGTTTTATTACAATCTCACTACTGGCAAATCAATAGCATGACTGCCAAACCTTATACAAGGGTGTTGCAAGTTCCACAACATTTTTACATTTATGATTGTTATTAATAGTGCAATGCTGTCCAAGTTTCAAATGAATGCAGGTTTTTGAACAAGTAACAACTTCAATGTATGTCATACAGAAAATAGTAAATGTAGCATCATGTGCTAAATGGAATGGAACAGTCCTTTGAAAGAACTCTTAAGCCGTTGATTCACATCATGGAAGCTTGTTCATGTGAGTTAAAAACATCATAAGCAGCTGTTGGGGACGGACATTTAAGTTTGTATGTCAAGTGTACAGTTCAATACATCATTTTTTCATGTTGCACCACACAGTGGAATGGAAAGGGCGTTAACACTGTCTTCTTTGTCTGTGTGTCTTCTTCCCAGTATGGATTATTTATGAGCAGGTGATGATCGCAGCGCTGGACTGCAGTCGGGATGACTTGGCTCTGGTAAGTTTTTACCGCGTTTCCTCACACACCCAGGAGCTTCAAAAGCAATCGTTCACTTTCTCGCAGCCATTCCTACTTTGCGGCACCCGCACTGCCAAATGTGAAAATCTGATTTTTATTTGGCCAAGTGGTATTACTCTGTCTGTACTTTGGAAAAACAATTTACTGAGAGTTGGAATTAGAGGGTGTAGCAAATGAGTGGAGAAGCATGTTTCAAGTGTTAGCTGAACTTGGCCATCACGTATAAAGTTAAACTTTTTCCCCCAGAGAATTTATTTGACGACGTAAAGCTTCACGTGATGTTTCTGAGTTTATCTTTAGAAATATTCATAGCTCTGGAAATGAGGCAGAAGACAGAAAAAGACAAAAGATCACGGTAATTGAAATGGTTCTCCTCCAATCAGTATGGATGTGACGACTCCCTTGGCAAAATGAATGAGTCATTGAGTAAAGAGAAGGCAGAACTCAGTCATTAGAATTAGTTGTCTGTTGGCTATCCTTCCAGCCCTGCTGCCAGACTTTTAAAAAAAGCAGAAGGACCAGACTTGAGCTGATGCATAGCGTAAATGATCCAGGTCACACTGCAGACTTTTCCATCTCATTCTGGATAATGCTGAATGTGATTGTAACTATTCCTCACCTCTTTTATTTCTATGTGATCAAACAAATTCAAGCTCTGTGTAAAGAACAAAGAATAAAATGGGAATCTTAACTGTCCTTTTAATAGTAATAAGCTTGGTTGCCCAAATGAGCACCAGAGAAACAGCAGATTCTGTAGGACAGTTAATCTTTGATGATCCGTAGCAATATCAGTGAATTGTGTTTGTTTAGCTGAAACATAGAACAAGTGTGACATTTTCAAGGAAGGTGATTTGAATCGAAAAACCAGGGGTATTTGTGTGAGAGCAAGAGTGTAACATAAAGTTTAAATACTGCCATCTATAATTGGTCTCTCTCCTCTGCCCACATCCTTGCAGACCTGTCTACAGGAACTGAGGAAGCAGTTTCCAGATAGCCACAGAGTGAAGCGATTAACGGGCATGAGGCTGGAAGCTTTGGAAAGGTAAGCATCGAGTACCGAAAGCTCCAGAGAGAGAAGAGGCAAAAAAAAAGCTCAGCCTTACTGTTATGTATGGTACTTTGGGAGGCTTGGGGGCGAGAATGTTAGCAGATCCTAAGTGGTACACTGGTCTGGGTGTGTGTAAGTACAGTATGTATGTAGGGTATGGTGTGTTTATATTGGATCACACAGCATTCCTTTTAGAGAATAAGGGAATGGAGAGAGGAAAGGTTCAGTCCTGGGTAGTCCTGTGGCCCTTTAGCTTGAGTCAGGGATTCCCGGGAAGGAAGTGGTTGGATCCCTGTGTTATTCTGGGGGTCCCTCACTCGTCTCTGGTTTCTATTCCAGTGTTGTTTCCTTATTTTGTTATTCCTCAGCCCTCTGTTTTTGTCTCTATTTTCATACTTTACTGTCCTGTTTTGGTCTCCATACTGCAAGTATGTTTAGGCGTTGTAAATATCGTCATGCCGCCACAATCAGAATGGTGAACTTGAGGAAGAAAGATAAACAGGGGATATTTTAGTCTGTTCTGAGCTGAAATAAGGGTAATTCAATCTGTTTACTACCTCGCTCACATTCCCCACCCAGATCACCATTGCTGGTTTATCGGTTATGTCAGAGTTTATGTGATAATTGAGAGTGATTGCTTCGGCACTGTCAGATTAAATAAACGGCACACTGGGATCTAATTGGCAGCAGACAGAGCTACACTTGAATGACACAGCTTCAAACAGTAAGGCCTTTCCCCAGCACACATGCGCACACATACACACACACTTGGTTCCTAAATAAATAAAGCAAATCAAAGTGGCTCGTGAGTGGTTGCCTGGTGCCATCTGAAATCTCCCGAAGTGTGGCTGAGTAATAAAGTGAATGTGAGGGAAGCATCAGCGCTGGAAGTGGGGCTGCTCATTGCTAATGGGAACCAGAGTTGCTTCTGTCTGTTGCAGGCTGTGGGTGGGACAGTTCCTGATCACAGAACCATGCCTTTGGCTGCTAAAATGTTAGCGTTGCAGATTGCCCCTAATAGAAAAAAGTTTAATAATCATCCTTAAGTGCCTGATCTGACATGACAAGTGGAGTGCACATGCCTCTTAGTGAAAGATTTCTTAACCGTATGATTTCATATTTACAGCTCATAAATTTCAGTCTTAAACAGTATCGTGTGGGCTCTGTCCAACAGTTTGAGGCACACTGTTTTGGATATCGTTGCTTGTCAGGTTCTTATGTGTGCCATAGTATTATGTATCCGCCAAAAGACAGACAACTGGAAAAAACAGCTTAGCTACAGATCTGGACAGATGGAAAAGCAGCCATTTAATTTTGTTTAAAGGTGAATCAAGCTGGATACAATCAATTGAAAACACAATCTTCAAAACAGTATGCTTTGCCTGTATTGATTTCATGAGTCATTGTGATGTGATATAAGCCTCTCACAATGTCGACTGTCTGACCAGCAACTTAAAGTTAAACAAATGTTTATTCCTTTCTTTAGATCACCACTGATTTCTGTACAGTCTCACTGCAATCATAGAAACCTGCCATGCTCTGTACAGAACTTGATTACCTTGAACTCTTTTTGAGTTCCCCACCACCTAATTTTACCCGACTGGGGACTGGGATTGGTTAAACAAAACAAATCTTTTCTCTTTCTCTCTCTGAAGGTACGACGAGGCCAACAAGCACTATGATGCCATTCTCCAAGATGACCCCACCAATACGGTAAGACCGGGAAGCAAGGAAAGAAAGGGAAAAGTCCCTCTGCTTAGCGTTCTACTTTGCTTCACTTTGTGGTCTCAGCTTTTTGGAGGGCTTTAAATCTGTCGAGGCACTTTGGTGTTAGCGGTGGGAGTTAGCTAAGTTAAACTCCCCTTGGCCTCTCTGGCCTCAACCACAGTGCTGATCAGCCTATCACCCACACAACTGAAAAGTGTTTCTGGGAGGGGGCTGGGTGCTTGGGGGGTGATTCATGGTCTTAGTCAGTGGCAGACATGTTTGGTGGAAGTAAAGCGTAAATAAGGCTCTGGCCTTTGAAGATGTTGATTTACTGGACTTTTTAGACCCCCACCCTGACTGAACAAGGCTACGCTCCTATCCCAACTGCTCCTTTGTCATCTACTGGCTTCAGGTGCAAAGTCTACGGTGTGCTAAGCTTTTAACACAGTCAAGTTCGTAATAATCTTTACTTCCCAGAAGCGCTCTCCTTCTATCTTCTCTTCCCAATTTGCTATTCATCACTGTGAAATGACTTGCAGAAGCATGTCTGGCCAGTGTTCTGCCAATCCCACATCACCGTCCCCAAACATAATGTACCTGCTGTTAATTGTTTCCATAAGGACATGTGGCCATGCAAGAAAATAAATCTTTTAAAGGGTTTTCAAAAGAAACCATGACCCTATTTATTTTGGCTGTACCCCTCCCCCTCTCACCCCAAAGATGTTCAACAAGTTTCCTGTGCCATGCTGACATATGGATTGCTTTACATGTATTAAACATTTTCTCTCAGCTGGCAGTGTGCGAGAGACACATCACAGTCATTTGTACTTTGGATGCCATGCGAATAGTCTTCACATCGTCAGCTATGTGCTTTAAACAAATAGAAGCCTTTCTGAAAAAGCTAATAATCTTTACTTCGCTCTGTTGCACCCCACCCTGCTCGCTCTTGCTGTGGCATGGAGAAATAGCCTCCTCGTCTTTATCTTGCCCTGTGGATAGCCACAGCTGCTGCCTCCCACCATGCTCAGTCTCACTCCCATCTTCACTTTGTCAAGATCATCTCTGTTTGTTTCACGCTTTTGTTACTGTTGGAAGTTTGCAGAGCCGGGTTGGCAAGTCAGCACGTAAAACAAGGTATAAGACTGTTTTGATAGACAGGTCCATGTAGTTATATTTCAGTTTAAAAGGGTGTCTGGGTCACAGTATATGCTGTCTTGTAATGCAAGAGAATAGATAAATGTAATTCACAATGAATTGTAAAAGCATTTGTGCTCAACATAAGATTTAAGCGGGATGAAGATTGAGTCAGACTTACTTATTTTTTTATTGTTCCTGACAGTAAATGTATGCATTTTTACTGATGCTGCTTACATCCGATGCCCAGTTTTTTCATTAGCATTTCAAGGAATCCAAATTACATTTGGAATTTTTTTATTGAACCTCATTATGTTAAGCACTAGTTAATTGCAAGGCCAGTGACTAAAACTTTAAGTAAGAATGACTCATGTTGTCATCAACATGAATTAAACTAACATATGTAATTCTCACTGCTTGTAGTTTCAGGCTGAAAATGAGATGAGTAGGAGATAGGGGATATAAAGTGTTGACTGTTTAAAATGTTGACACACTGAAATAACAGCTGGAACATACTGGCATGTGTATTTAACAAACCAAGTGATCCAAATAATGGAGGTCAAACTAAGATGCTAATGAGCTAATGTTAATAATAATAATAACTAGATCCCGTTGTGGACCTGGCCGTTGGAACCCTAAAAATACCATAGAAAAAAACTTATGTCATTTTATTTTCACAATTTCATGAGAAATAATGGCAACAATCAAGAACATTTTTCTCACAGTCTGCTTTACTAAATTGCCCCGTAGGCTTTCTACATGCCATGTCTAACAAGGAAATAGCATTTGGATAGTCGCAGTGAATGTTCTTAGAGGATTTTGTCCCACTTATCCTGTCCAAAACAAGATTTAAGTTAAAGCCACAAATCATGTTATTTCCTTGTAATGCTGTCATTTTCATATACAAAATGGATACCGCTGCAGCAAATTTATGTTTTGCAATTGGCTTAATCTGCAGCAAATTGCTTTGCATTCATCTACTGTTCTGACAATGGGAGTTGTAATTTCGCTGAATCCCAGGGCACCTCCCCGACATGGCACAGATTTTATGAAGATTGCAGGGACGTCCTCGGAAAGGGAACGGTCTGTTTCCTGGTCTCTGCATGCTGGATACTGCCACCCTTGCGAGCATGTGCTGTCAGTCAGACTTAGGACTGGGAATGGAACAAATCAGACAAACGTGTCTCTAGGATGTTAACCTTAAACCTTTTTCCCACAATCCATGTCCTCAGTGGGTGTAGTGATGGAGAGTGGAGCAGAGATATGACATCACCTGAGTCACCTGTCTTGGGCTGAAGACAGTCCCCTCCCTACTTGTTCTCCAACATGCTTTTAAGAATTGGGCAAGGGATGGGCCTGAGAAATGGCGGAAAATTGGCGACCACAAGGAAGACTTGCGAGGCATCCCAGCATGCGAAGCAGAGATTGGAAACTGAGCTGTTGTAATTACAGGCTGTGGAATAGATGTGGTACCCATTAACCAAAATTGTTGAATCAACAAAAATTGCTCAAGGTTTTTTTTTTGCCATGCTGCTGTCCAAAAAATGTTTCAAACTCTTAGCCCTTCCATTGCTTGCTATGTTCCAATACCTACAGCAATGAGCTGGCAAAATTCTTGTCTGCGTGCATAAATGCAATTTTTCAGCTTTTTTATTTCTTCTTTTGAGTATTATAAATTTGTGTGGTGCCCACAACATTTGCATACAATGATTTACCGGTTTAGTATTTGTTTAATATTAAGTGGACTCAATTATTATGTGATATTACATTCCAATGCTCTCATTTCCCCCTAATAGTTCAATATAAAAGGGTAGTATTTCATTAATAAGCCACTGAGGTCACAAGGGGGACTCCTGAGGTTGACCCACAATCATATGCAATTACAGACTCATTGTAGGACAAGTGTATGTTTGTGTGGGACAAGCGATCTGAAATGTAAAAACCTCAATTCAGAGTTTGTTGACCACATAAATGTCTGGTACATTCTAAAAAAAATAATGGAAGATTTTTATAAATCCATGCTTCTGTGTACAGGTGTGAACAAATCTTTAGCAACATAAAAATTGATATCTGTCTTGAAATTTCTTTTTCACTTTTTATCACCCCTACCTCTTTTCCAGAGTCTAATTTCAAGAATGTACAATGTACAAGGTGTACCACCCTTTTTGTAATGGTACTTATTATGAAGGAAGGTTGCGGTAGGTCACAACATAGAACCAGGGGTGATGTAAATAACCCATTCCTCACTCCTAGGGTCTCCTCAGAGCGCTAATTAAAAAAGAATCACGACAACAGAGGGATCAGACCCGCTGCCAGTTTTTTTCTGGATCATTAGTTGGAGAAAGGAGGAGAGAGAGGAGTGGTTTGGAATTGCTTCTCATTTAATAAAGTGTTGTGTGACTCTTCTGGGCTACCAACTTCCATATGTTCCTTTGAGCCCCAAGTGGTTCTTTATCTGGGGAAGAAGAAAAAAAGCTTAGAGAGTAGAGAAGTGGGTGTGGTGATGGCGCAAGCACACAAGTGCAGAAATCCACATTCAGCATCACTGTAGTGTTTGTTTAATTTTATTTTTGGTATTAAATAAGGAAAGATCCCACATGCTTGTAATTTAGTCTGAAGTGAGTATAAATTCCTGAATGTCACATAGCATCTAGTTCTGATGAAAGGTACTGTAGGTGAAAATGGTGTGATCTTTGTTTTATAGTGTGAAGACATTAAAGATGAAATAGCTGATTGACCTTTCACTGTTTCTTGTTGCTTGATAACTTCATATTTTCATAATTTCTGCTCAAGTTGCCTTGAGACCACACTCAAAATCTACACTTACAGATGTGTATAGTGTGTTTGGAAGTAAGATACATTGTGGTTCAGGTAGAAACTCTTACTGGTGATGTTAAATTATTTCTGTTTTTTATGAAGATGTTGTTCTGTTGCCCATAAGCTTGCTTCTCTCAGAGGCTAAAATATTGTCAGTTTAGGTTGCAGTGTCCCAGCAGGTCTCTGTCACAGCTTGATGGATAAGTGCATTTCTTGTGATGGCAATGTCAGAGGAGGCCCAAATTTACAGCCCCCTAGACATGACTCATACACAACCCTCAGTGGCTTTGGTTATGAGTATAAGAGAGGAAGCCCCACTCAATCAAGTGCCAGTCCATAAATAAAATAGGCTGTGGCAGGGCAGTGCACTCTTAATGGAGCAGCAGCCTCACGTTAAGGTTTTCACTTACTATCAAAAGAAGGAGAAGGAGGTGGGCTGGTGTGAGTCGAACATTTGGAAAAGTCAGAGCAGCAGGAGTAATACTTTCTAATTCAGATTGATGAGAATCTAATCCACCTTAAGGTCAGTTCAACATCAAAACGAAGCGGAAAGCAATTTTCAGCTGATGTAAGTCAGGCTGGTGCAGCGGTAGATGCGTGCCGTGCCGGCAGGAAGACAGTCGTTGGGGTTTGGGGAAGTGTGCCATTTTCCCCACTTGGTTAGCGGATGACTCACCACTTTATCTCAGCCACTGAGCTCAGTCCAACTCCAAGCATTAACTCATAATGTGTGTCCATCTCCTGTTGGACATGGGCACTAACTATCTCCAATTATGTCGTTATAGCCTTATATTAATTTAAGTCCTACAGTAAGAATATAAACAAACATGACAAGGTTAACTTCATTGTTTAAAGTGTAGTTTGTCTTTTTTTCTTCATGGCTATTGTAATTCACCAAAGATTCCTCTCACAGAAAATGATTCAGTGCTGTAGCGGAAGTTTAAAAAGGATTGTGGTGCACTGAAAAGACACTTAAGCTCAGAACTGTTACACTCGCTCATTCTCTTTACCCCCTCAGACAAACACTCGAGGAGCTGAGTTCTTAATCCTGTTTACTCTCTGCTCTGCAGGCAGCAAGAAAGCGCAAGATCTCCATACTGAAGGCCCAGGGGAAGAGCACTGAAGCCATCCGGGAGCTCAATGAGTATCTGGAGCAGTGAGTGTTTCTACAAGAGGAGGAGAGGGTCAGGCACCCCCTCCTCTTCATCTCCCCTGGCTTTTATTTTAATTAAAAATGAGTCTGCCTTCAATGGAGCTGGCACAAGTTGTGCATTAAATGCCAACAAACTCTTTCCCCTATCTTGATAGTTACAAGACTGTCGTTATTGTTATTGCAATAGGCAATGGCATGCTTACATTTTTTACTTTGCTACAAATGCATTTCCTCTTCAACTGTGTCTTGAAAAAGAGAATTTAATGTCATTTTGTTTTTGCAGATTTGTTGGCGATCAGGAAGCGTGGCACGAGTTATCAGAGCTCTACATCAACGAACATGAGTAAATACATTTTGTAATTAAAGCGACAGTATGATTTTAGTACTTTATTTGCTCAGAAACCTTAACGTACTTTTAAATCATGGTGGTCTACTTTTCATTTCCTAATGGCATAGAACATAATAATTATGAAATTGGCCAGAAAAATCATTCACTGTCATGAACAAAAGTGTGAGTTTCTAAGTTGTGTTCAAATGCTGTTCATCAAGCTTTTAAAGTGTACATTTTGAAAAAAGTTCATCACTGAATCCATGACTCCATTGAGGATTTCTGGTAAATGTGACCATAGGGCCAAATTTCCTCAATTATGTACTTTTCTGTCTGTCTATTCAGTATACAGCTTTGAATAGCTTACATTCTCTGTGGTTATACTGTGACCCACCTTTTGCAATTACAACCCATTTTCACCAACACACAGTTCAAACAAGACATTTTAACTCGCTGTGATGGATAAAATGAAGCCTCATTTTACATATTTACAACATAAAAGAAGCTCTTTTCTCATTACAAGGACTATACTAAAAGGTATTTGCCAGTATTGACTTCAAAACAGCAACTGAGAACAACCAAAACACGGCATGACGTTACCATGGTTATAATAGCTTAATAACAAGTGAAAAGGGACTAGGTCCAGATGTCCTGTTCAGACAGTCTGAGGATAGCGTTGAATATGTATGTGCTGTAAATGTTAAGTTGTTATCTGAGTATTAACTTATACTTCAGTGGCAAATATTTGTCATTTAAAATGTGATTTCGTAAGACAGACATATGTTTAGGTTGTATCTGTCAGTTTATCAGAGCTTCACATCAGACTGATGGCTTGATCTCCAGAGGGCCGTTGGATGGCCACAATGGAAGGCGTTGAGATGCCAAACTCAGCCAGGGGTCTGAATGGAGCCCTGTCCATGTTTGTCACATAAGAGTAGTTTAATAGGATTTCAGTCTTAAGCCCCCTCTCCTACATATGAGAGCAGAAAGACTCCCTGGCCTCCCACTGATATCTCAGTTGCCAAGGAGAATTGCCAGACAGACAAGAGCATCGTAAGAAAAAAATAATTTTGTTTGTGTCACCTTTTATCCGTCCTTAATTGTCTGCGGCTCAGAAGTTAGTGAAGCAGTGTCTGCAGTCGAGCTTTGGTTGTTGTATGTGTATGTATGCACATATGTGTGTGTGTGTGTGTGTGGGCACGCTTGGCTATGTGGTTGCGTGGTTGCTCCGGTAGGAAGGCAGTGGCAGCAGGAATGCGTAACACAGTGAGAAGGCTACTTATTGGATATTTCATGCTTTTGTCTGGGAGGCTTTATTGCTGTAGTAGCCAGAGGAAATCCAAGGGTGAGCGGATTATCTCCCAGCTTATCCCAACACTTCTAATATCACACCATTCACTCCCACAGCCCCTTATCTACAGGCGTGTCAATTTCTTTTCTTTGTTTTCTTTTTTTTTTGGTTACAAACTCCTGTTTCCTCTCCTCCTCCTCTTCCGGATAGCCAGGCATTATCACCACTCTTTTCCAGAGGGACAGAGCAGTAAGCAGAGAGAGAGAACACTTGCTGTGAAATTCCCAGGAGAAGGTGGTGGCACTTTTCTCTCCCCCCAAGCCAGAGAAAACAGAGGTTGATGGAGAAGCGAGCAAGAGAAATAAACTCTCCTCCCCTCACTGCACAACACCCTGGAAGCTAAAAATAAACAAAGCATTGTGTCTCTGCCCTGCCGTTGTTAGGGTTGTAGCAGGCGTCAGCATTAACACATTAAGAGCATAATTAATTGCCTCTGAGTTGACACTGTTATGCCAGTGATGTTTAGACAGGAGATTATTTTGTCTGTTTGCAAGTATTGCATGGAGCCACTGTTGGAATTTCTTGTTGGCTCTCATTCTGACCCAAATTATGAGACTGTTCAACAAAATTGGACTGGTCATCCAAAATTGCAGGATAAATAGTAATAATTTTTTCAAACATACTTTGCACAGTCTGAATCCATTTTTGTCTTTATACATAGTCAGAATGTGGTATTGAAAAGGGGGAAAGCCACTGCTGATGGTTTTACTAACCTCCAAAAGAAACAAATATGATTCTTACAGTCTCGCACATGATGGTGACTACAACTTTGCTCAAGCGTGTGGTAAAGAGTGAGCTTAGGAGCTGCTGTAGAGAGCAGCTTGGTGATGGCAGGGTTAGAGGAAGAGTAGAAGAGGTAAGGTTCTGGCTCTGGTACAAGATTCTGGTTGATGGCTGATGGAGCGGGCTCTGTTGCAGGCCACGGCCACTGCACGAGCACATCTGAAAGTCTTTATGGAGAGGAAGTGGTAATTGTAAGCAGCCCCCAACCTTCCAAGCCCTCTGATCTCCCCCTCTACTCAACCCCTTCCCACTGTTTATTTCTTTCTTTCTGTGTCCCCACCTTCCTTTCCCTCCTGTGCTGTTAATCTTTCAGCCAGTTACAATGGCAGACTTCAAGTAGACTGATGAGTTCTTTATGTTGTTGTAAGCAACATTTTATTTCCTGCAAAAACTCTGCATGTCCGCATTTCCCTCATTTTTCACATTTCTCACAAGCAGTGAAAAATGTTATGCTTTCGCAATCAGGGGCTTTTTGGTTTTTCCTTTCACTGTTAATGTTTGTTCAGAAACATATCAAATCTTGCAAAGTATTTTTTTAATGGTAATGATAGAACAATTCAAGGTTGGATAAAGAAAGCCACGTAACTTTCAGTTCCTTGAATGCATGCACAGATGGCCAGTGTAGTCGTTTTCTGGTGGTAGGTCTGCTTCTGCCTTGGTCTTAGTGCGCTTGCTTGTATTTTGTTAGGTGCACAGGCGTTTTATGGCTTTGTGCTCAATGATATACTGTATCTTAGCCCGCCTTGGCCTAGTCTCGTGAAGGAAAACTGTGTATTAGAAGTGGAGTGGCAGCAGATTAGTGTGAGGTCAACAGCTCAGCAGTCTGCTGCTGAGAAGTGATCTCATCTGAGTATAGGCACCGTGTGCCAGCTTTTACTGTAGTGCTGACCTCAGGAAGGTAGTTAACTACACATTAAAGGCAGAAAAAACACACAGACTGACAAGATTGATCCTCAGTGTCCCCAAAGGAGGGAGAAGCACCACACTAGATAGGCTTTTACCTTTGCCAACTGTCTGGTCTGAGTACCCTTTACTGTAAACCTGTAAATAAACTTTATGTCATCTAGTGGATCTTTACACATCTCTGGAATAAGTCTGTCACTTGTAAACTGACCTGTACCCCATGTAGCTCAATTCAGATTTATACCTGTAAATTTATTGGGCATGGATGTTGTGCTTCACAGTTGAGCAAGCTAAAGGATGACACATCCACAGCTGTATCAATCGGCTTACTGTTTTCCTTGTCATTTCCACAGCTATGGAAAAGCTGCGTTTTGTCTGGAGGAGCTGATGATGACCAATCCTCACAATCACTTGTACTGTGAGCAGTACGCTGAGGTAGGTACTGGCCTGGATGTCCGTCATCAAGCATGAGGGCAACCTGTAGAATACATGTTAGCTCTCCGTGAATGATGCCTCTTTCTAAGACTGAGAGACACCGACACGCACCTAACGTCATTGGGAATATAGGCTCATGAAAGAAGATGTGTTTTCACAGGGTGGTCATGTATTGCTTATTCAGATGTCATGCTGTCATTGCTTGAGCTGCCCTTTACCAGAGCTTATTTGCCATGTTTAATGCCTCCTCACACAGGTGAAGTACACTCAGGGGGGGCTGGAAAACTTGGAGCTGTCCAGAAAGTATTTTGCACAGGCGCTGAGGCTGAACAACCGAAACATGAGGGCATTGTTTGGTCTGTACATGGTGAGTACTGCTTTGCATGAAGAGAAAGTGGGATAGAAAGTGAAGGAGAAAGAAGAAAACAAAAACAATATAACCTTTTTTGTAACCCTGTGGTTTGTCAAGGTTGAGGCTGGCCACAGAGTATGTCAAGTAAGACTGTACTGTGTGTGCGTAAGTGTGTTTTTGGGGAGCGAAGAAGGGGCTCGCAGACAGGTCAGCTCACTGCTGACTCAGACGGTGAACTCCAGCATCGGAAAAGTCTGCCGCTCTGGAGCTCTTTATTTTAGTAATAATACCCCTTTGGTGAGAGTTTTTATGTTCATGACTTAAGTAAATAAAGCAGTCATAGATTTAAAAAAAGAGAAAAATACAGGACAGAGAGCAGTACAACTGCCACAAGTGTTTTGTCACTGGCAAATTATTCAACCATGCTGGTTTGATAGTAGTTTTGGTCGAAAAGGCCTTTCATCTACATATTTGTTTAAACAGGATGTTGTCTGCTGGTGCCGGCACCTCATATGTAAAGGAGACCTGACATAAAAACACAAACGACGCTGGGTAGGGAATTAAAGGTGGAGAGGGGAAACAGGTCTTCCACATAGAGCCCCAGTGTTTTCGTGTATTATGCACTGGATTTCTTTAGGTAGTCCAAACACCTCGTAGCAGCCCATACCCTCTGAAACCTGCAGCAAGTACAGGAGGAACAGGGCAGGGTCAAACCCAAGACATTTGTTTCTGTTAACTCTCAAGTTCGTCTGGAGACAGAGCAGGCCAGATTTTCTGACAAGTCATCCACTGACACTCGGGTCTTTAATGGAACCTTCAGGTGGGAGTTTATTCTTTATCAGTCACAGATCTGTCTTAAGAGTGTGTTTTGCAGATTGTCAAGCTGGTCTCGGTGGTCTAAACCTTGACAGGTGCAAAAAGTTCAGTGAAAGGGCAGAAAACTTTCACCATCTCACACCGTCTGAGTCAGTGTGACTGAAGACCTAGTAGCACTGACCACAGTTGGGTTGTGGGTTAGTTACTGACAACACTTGCGTGGGGATTCCCCTCCATAATGGTGCACACTGTTATTCGGGGATAGCCTGTCTGGGTTGACATCATCTAAATTGAGGTTTCTCTAGAGTTGAAAAAATAGAAATAAAGAAAATGCTTACTAAAAAAATACAGAAGCCAAACCATTTCATAGAAAAACAGGACCAGGTTGATTGGTGTGTAGTTAAAGTTTCAGCACACTGGTAGGCAGGACTTTGAAGTGCAGGCAGGGTAAGCCCTCTGGGGTTTGCTATGTGGAGATGATGGCAGGAACATGGGAAAGACATGGGATTTGTGGTTCGGAGGGGAGCTGTCGGGGCAGGCAAAGACCGTGATTCACACGGCGCTCCTCTCACTGTGCAACGGGCTTTTTTTGAAACATACAAGGTCCTTTCATCGCCGGGAATCGATGGTGTTGGAGAAATTAGGCCCCGTTAAGTGACAATTTACGTATGAAGCATTAAAACACTCACTTTTTCCTCCCCATAAATGATTTCCCCTGTGTCATCAGGCCAAGGTCTGTTTTTTCTCTTCATTCTGCCACAATGACTAGTGGAGTGGTAGATGGTAAGAGTGGTTGCACATTCATCTCAATTACGCTTTTATTGCTGTTTCACCAAGTTTTGATATAAGAACACCCCTTCCCCTGTTCTCTCCTTTGCTTCTTCCTCCTGTTTTCTATTTTTCCTCTAGTCTGCAAGTCACATCGCTGCCAGTCCTAAAGTTAGTGCCAAGGTGAAGAAGGACAATATGAAGTATGCTGCTTGGGCTGCCACTCAAATAAATAGAGCCTATAAGGTGAGTCACAAAGAGATTTTAATTAGACTTGATGTAAGAGCACCTAGTTTTACTACTTTTTCCTTCCTTTTGGTGTCTGTCTTCTATTGAAAAACCTCTTTTTAGTTTTTCCCACATCACTCTTCATTCCACCAGACACTGAAACCACCAATCAGACTCTTCTGTTGTGTTTTAACTTCCATGGGATATTTGCACACAATATCCAGACGTCCTGAAATCCCCCTCATTTGTTTAGAATGTGAAAAGAATTCACCACCAAATGACCCCTAAATGCACAGCAGTCCTGAAGGATGCCATCGACTTGCAGTGTTGTAATACCAACCATCGTGTCTTTGACTGTATCTGGGTACGTTTACTGTTAATGTGTTGACTTAAGGCCACAACGTCTGCTCAGACTTTATCCCATAAACTGGCTTCACAGATGAGCTTGTTGCAGAGCCACAAGCTGATTCTCAGAAGACAACAATCACGCTACACTTTACCAGACAGTTGTCTGGTTCAGCCTTTCTCAAAGTGGGATGTAGGGGCCCATAGGTGGATTTGAAAAGAATGTAAGAGGTTCCCAATCAATTAATACACCCTAATTATACATTTTTGTCTTATCTTCAGTTGAAGTGTTTTTAAAGTATCTAGTCTTTTAATAATAAATTAACAAATGCAATGTTCCCGGAGAGGCATCCCAGGCAATAAATGTGTTTACCGTAGGTCAATGAAACTGTTTGTGTCCATTAGAAGAGAAACTCTTGAATTATATATTTTGACTCTGAGCTATTACCATGGAGAATAATGGGTCAGAGGGAGAGAGAAAATGAGCAAACAAGGGAAATAAAGTGTGAATGCGTACGTGTACGCATGTGTGTTCGCTTATTAGTTTCCACACATATGCACATAAAGCAGGAAGGGGAAAAAGTGAGGAGCTCGTCAGATGGTATCGCTAATATGGTTTATGCTGTTGCCATGGCAGCTAAAGTATTAAAGCATATTTAAAAGAAATCTTTTTTTGCCATACAGACCATATGTGTTGCTTATTTGGCCATCAACAATTAAACAAGTAATAAGTGGTTCCCTGCTCAGCATGTGTGGCTCCTGTTGAGAGAGAGGCTCCCTGCTGAGCCTCTAAAAACCTCGTCTCACCACACTCGACTCTCCTTTCCTTATAGACACATTTCACACAAGTCTGATGGCTCAGTTGGAAAAAAGTGTGCATGTAAGTAACATCACAGTAAATGCCTGGGGCTCTTGCAGAATTTTCACTGAAGACCTCCAAGCTTTTACGTGTTTCTTCAGATTTCAGCTAAAATAAAGTCGACTGTCATAGCTGAAGGGGTGCAGCTTGTTCGGCTTAGTTTAGGACTTTTGGAGACACAGATCTTCTTGATGGATTGAAAAATGTGAGGTGGTGTGGTCAACAAAATTAGTCAAATGTCTTCACTGTTGTCAAGTTAACACTGTTCATCACTTTGATCAGTGTGCTTGCTGAAATTACATTGCTGTCTTAGAAAAGCTTTGATCCCTGCCAAGATGAATACGTCAAACTGCTACCTTTTAATCATAAATCAGAGGCCCAAAGGAGGGAGAGAGACCTTGTGTAAAAAGAAAAAAATCATATTTGGGAGAAATCTTTACAGTCCAAACCTCCAGTATCCAAATTCCTGAATGAAAATAGTACTGTGTGATTTCATCTGAGTGTTATTACAGATATTAGACAGTAAATGTAACTAATAGTATAGCACGTTTTTCGCCACAGAACCACATCCACATTTAAAACTCCGGTATAGTGCAAATTTAGAGATTTATCTGAGGCTAATGGGCTTAATCAGCATTATATGATCTTGTGTGGAAAGGGCCTGAATGTAATGGACATTCATTTGTATGTAAAGGTGCTTTACTGAAGTACTTGAAGTACTAGCTACTTCAAAGCCGCTGGGCAAGCGTTGAAAGCTTGACTATATGTGGTTTCGACCCTGTGTTGACAGTAATTACGACACCTCAGTCAGTCAGAATTGTGTCCTCCAGAGTACATGATGTGAGCTTCATCTCACTTGTTGTCTCATAATAAAGACATTGTACTGGGATTTCACCTCTGCTGTGAGTGTGTATGTGTGTACTGTATGTGTATAGATGCTACATATCATGTACATATATGATTATTGATGTATTTTTGTTGTTGCTGCTGCGTGAGTCAAGTTAAATGACAAGGTGTGAGGTTGCCTCCTTTATTTCCTCGCTCCGACCTCCAGTTAAATAACTTCTGAGATCTTTAAAAGGGTACGGTGGTGGGGCCTCTGTCACACAGCTGCAGGCTGCTGTGGGCTTGTGCTGGCTGATTGATGGCCCCTTTAAAGCGTTGCTCGTGTCAGTCGTCCACTTTTATTAGGCTGCGGTACCTGGTGATTGTCATACCTCAGTGTAAGAAAAAGGTGGGCAGGTGAGCGCAAGTGGGAGCAGACGTCGGCAAGAGGTCACGACTGACTAGGGCCCCTTCTTTTAACAAAAAGAAAGAAGTAATTACCCTGGTGGGGTCGACTGACATGTGAAAGACCTGGAGATGTGTGAGTTGTAGGTGCAGGGGGCTTTAATGCAGTACTACACAGTTTGCCCTCCTGCCCTAACTCTCTAAACAAATTCTCTGATTAGCTCCTCTGTCACGGACCACAGGCTCCCACTGCGTCATGACTCTATTATCAGATGCTCTAAATAGATGTGGAGCTGTCTGGTCTGCTCCTACTGTTGTAGAGCAGGGCAGGAGTTAATGTGGTGGTCTCACCTCAGGCTGAGGAGATAATTGACTACCGGGCCTGGGGTAATGGCGCATTAGGCAGCAAAGCAATGAAATGCACTGATCATTATAGCTACACCACACACACACATACACACACACACTAAATCTAGAAGAATGAGTCACCCTTGGAAATTACATAGCCAATTGTACACCTTAGCCAACTGCCCTCTCTAAGTTGGAGTTTGGCGAATGAGGAAGGAAAAAACTTTTGCCATGGAAATACAGTATAGGCTAGGTTAAGGCCACAGTTAGTTCCTGTTTGTAGTGGCCTGAGCACGACCAAAGGTTGAATGAATGAATGAATACATGTGTCACAGCAATAAAAGCAGTGCCTCATGTTGAATACAGGATTGACCACTGTCTGTTGTGCGGTCTTACTCCACAAATAACATGTAGATGGGTCATCTGTAGCTTTGGGAAAAAGAACAAGGTGCCATCTATGGTAGCTGTAGGTGTTTTTCAAATGTTGAAGTTATTACAGTGTGTCTGTCTGCGTTTCTGTCTAGTCAAATGTCCAAACTCTCTCAAAGGGTTCATCTCTCATCTTGGAGGACATGCAGAATTTGCTCTGTTGTCCAGAGGCAGCATTGCCATGAGAATGAAATGATATTCCTTGCCTGTGTTTGACTAGTTGTAATGGGGTTTTTATTGTGTTAGGCTGTGTTCTAGATGTAATGACACATCTGCAGAGATTCTCCTTGGATTTTCTAAGTTCTGTGTGCTGACAGGGGCAGAGAGCACTCTCCCGTTGCTGTCTGCCACTGTGTCTTCTGTGATACCTCCACTAGTTGTCACCAAAGTCATAAAATTGTTAAAATCAATAGTGAGTGGCTTTTATTTGTCAGTTTAGAACAACACTATTAGTCCTCTTGATGATTTCACATCTGTCTGTAGTGTTAATGTGCAAATGTTTGCATGCTAACACGCTATACATAGAAGGTGGACATGGCAAACATATAGCTGCTAAATATCCGCATTTTAATGTTTTTATTTTATATTTTACTGTACAGACTGTAGCGTGCAAAAAGTGTCATTAACTTAAATGAAAATGAGCATCTAATGGAAATGCAGGCTAGTTTGTCTTATATTGTAACTTCCACCAGTTCATACTTCTAAATAGTTTTGGAGTTGTTTCATAATGATTTATTTCTGTCTATAAATGTGGGTCACACACGGTTAATTGGACTGACCCTTTGTTATATTCCTGGTTACATGCCCAAGGTTAAGGAAATCATCTCTCCCTTATTTGTTCTTGTATTTTTGAGGGGATGCCTTGTCTGTTGGAAAGTTAAATTGGGTAGAAAAAGCGTATGCCTGTATGTGTATGCATGAGTAATCTTGTACGTGTTTGTGGATTATAATTTGCGGCACTTCCTGAGAAACCCTGTGGCCACAGTGCAGAAATTAGAGTGCGGTGTTATATACTCCTGTACTAGAGGCCATGGAAGTGGACTAATGTGGACATCCTGCCTCTGAGCACACTCCAAGACAAAATGGCACTTATGCAACAGTTGAGGAAAAATCCTCTGATTAGAGGTATTATTTTGCTTTGCACGACCTATTTACTAATTTTATCTAATGACCACTGTTGTGTCTGATTATTTCTGCTTCTAGCCTTCCAGATTCCAAAGAAGGGCAAAGATGTTTTTGCTCAGTCTGTGCAGCATGCCACAGGGTGGATGAGGTTATCACTGCCTCAGAGCCTCAGAGAGACGGTGTTTAAGTGCGTTTGGCTCTCCGTTACTTGAGTTGGCAGAGATATCTAATGTGCTGATGTTCTCTTTTTCCCCTTTTCTCCTCTCTCTTTTTTTCCCTGCCTCTCTGCTTCTTACCTTCCTTTCTGACCTGCAGCTGGCCGGTCGCGGAACCAAGGAGAACAAATGTTCCATGAAGGCGGTGGAGGAGATGCTGGAGTCCATGCAGATTACCATGTCCTAGATGCTCTTGTCCGCACCGTTCTTCTTCTCTCCCTGTTCACTTGGAGCAACATGGCAGCTCACTTAGCCTTGCATTGTGACCGGAGCTGGGTCTTTAAGTGATTCTTTTAAAAAAATCCTTCACGTTTTCTTCTGTAATTGATTTACTTTCACATGGACAATGGAAGACATTTGTGACTCTCAAATGCAAAGATTTTCTCACCCACCTGGGACCTCTAACAGCAAAATCCACATACTTAATGTTATTTAATACAAGTTCTATGTAGTATTAACCCAGCTGTGCTCCCCCCAGACTGGACTGTCCTATCCCTCTCCATCCCAGGTTCTTTTAGGTATAGTTTGAGCTGATATCACTACCACATCAATGTGTGACCAGGAAAGCTAACAAGCTGTACAGTAAATGCTATTTATAAAGACACTGTGGAGATCCCACCTGTTTGCACTGACGTCTTCTACTGTCTGTTTCTGTGCTAACTGTAAATGAAACTAATAAACTAGCTTTTTTCTTTTGTCAAATCTGTCATAATGTCTTTATAAGGCTGAGGCAGAATTGAATTTAAAGTTTCTTCTTTGGCGTTTGTATCTTCATGAGAGCAGAGTTTATAAGTTGTTTTTGGATTTCCACTTTCTGATGTACTCGAACGTGCAGTAACTCTCCTGGAGAAGGAAGACAGACATTTGTCATCATGATGGGAGCAATGACAACAACAAAAGGGACATAAAAACGGACCTCTTCTTTCCCAGTGATTCCAGATGGGAAATCCTGCATTTCAATTACCCCTGGACAGCAGCTGAATCAACTACAGAACACCTCTGTCATTTCAGTTTAGGGAGCCTCTGAGAACGCCACGAGTGATTAACACGCCACAAGTTGGAAGGAAAAAAAGAATCTATTCATGAATCTGTGAGGATTCATGACAGATGGGAAAGAGAGACATCTCAGTGTTGTGAGAGGCAGGCCTGGTTTCCTTTGCTGTTCGAACAGTACATTCAGTTCACTTGGTTCTGTAATTGTTGAATCCGAATTGATCCAAACGATCATCTTAAGTTGTCGCTCACCCGTGCAGGGTCAGCTGTTACTTCCATTTCTTTTGTTTATTAAGTCATGGCAATTGTCTCATAATTTCACTCTTCGGCTGACGGAAAACTTGAGTGTTGAGTTTATGGTCTTTTTTGGACGGCTTTTAAATTGAGAGAGGTCACTAGCCCAGAGTTGGGAGTGTGGAAAGCCGTTTTGTCAAGTTTTTAATACTCTCTGGCCTTGGTCAGTGGATGAATGTGTCTGCATTTGATTTGCCTCACCAATCTGGTGGAACCAATGAAAGCCAGGGGACGTTTGAGCATAACCTGATTTGAGTTATTTTTACAGGGAAAGTGCTGAGGGTAAATGCAGCTCTTTTTGAAGAGTTACAGGGTGAGTTGTTTGATTTGAAGCAGAGTGATTTTTTTTTTTGTTGAAAGCCCCCATGTAAATACTGTGGTACTTTCAAAGGTCATTTATGAACTTGTAAGAGGCGAATGAAGGTTGTCAGTCAGTTTGAAGGGAGTCATTATTATCATTAGGAGATATTAGTATCTAGTGCCAGCCATACTGAAGCAATAGTGCCATCTGTAGTCTGGATGAAGAACTCTTATGAAGTTGGGTAGAACATTTGTATGCAGCAGTGAGTGACAGTCTGCACCTGGAAGTAAGCTGTAGCTATCACGCACTAAGCTTAACCTGTATGTAATGTTATTTCTAGCCTGTCTGCAACTCTGATTTGCTGAGGAAGAAAAAAAGTGGGTTACGCACCATTTATCACTCATGGATCTGCTAAATCTTTTCCTTGCGTTCAGCTATGCTATCCAAACATATCCTTGTAGAGTCAAGAAAAATAGCATCTCGGCCTCTCTATGTATTCTAGAGTCAGACTAAACCTTATAGCATCACTTCTCACCTCGCTGTTTAAAACACCTCCTGCTCCTGACAGCCTTTTTTCAACCTTTGCCCCAACAGTCCAGATCCTATAGGAATATATTCTTCGTTCATACCTGGACAGCAACGCCAGACCAGCAGACTGAGGAAGGCGAGGGGAGAACCTTGTAACCCCTACTAAGCTGCTGGCTCAGCTTAGTGTGTACAGGGGATTCACTATTAGTGCTGCCCATAATCCTGGATTCCCTGGGAGATTAGCCCCTGGAGAGGGTTTGCTTGTCCTTGGCTGCTCTACAGTGGTCAGGTTAGCTGAACAGGATGAGCCCCAGGATGATGAGCTTACACCAGGACAGAGCTGTCCCTGATCAGCCTACTCATCAAAAGCAGGAGTGATGACAGACCAACAACCGTCTCAAGTCTTGCACTGACTGACAAATATCTGTAATAGAATTTATCTTTTTATTCTAACTTAATTAAAAGACATGTTCATTTCTCTGTCACAGGTTGCCCATGTGTTCAGCAAATGCTGGGGCAAGAGGGAGCTTGTGACTTGATTTCTGCTGAAAGTTTCTTGTTGCACAGTACGATTAGTAGATGATCCTGAAAGATTAGAATATAAAACAGTTTTGACTCAGAGTAACTGCAAGGCTGGAAATGTTGGTCACATAGTCAGTGTACCTCATCAAACTCTTGAATGGATTGTCATTAAATTTGGTTTGGGCATTGACGGTCACCAGGGGACGATTCCTTAAGATTTTGGTGACTTATTTTCTTCTAACTCACTAGCATGTTAACATTTACTCAACTATTGGATTGGTTGTCACAGATTTCTTTGTTTGACTGCCGTGAAATTTCTTAAAAACATTCATTTAAAAATTTAAGTCGTCCCACCAATGACCAAATACCTACAAAACTAGTGACATTTCCAGAAGCCTCAACTGTACTTGGTGTTCAGTGCCAACACTAAATGATCAAGGTCAACATATTGAGCACCTGCTAAATGTCTGAGTATTAGCATTGCCATTGTCTTGGCATGCTGATATTCGTTAACATTATACATCAGCTAAAAGCAATACCGCTCCCAGCATCAGCTTTGCAGAGCATGGGTGGGGGCTGGTGTGTGGAAATGACCGTGGAATTGGCAAAAGGGTTGGGAGGAACAGGGTTTGTGTCAGATCAAAGTAAGGGAGAAGTGCAGATGAGATTTCAGTAGAGGTGAGGGTCACTGAAAGAACAAGAAAGTGGAGGGATGCGAGACAGAGGGTGGACCAAACTGTTCCATGACGCTCAGGACCGGAGCAGGGTAAGTTTCCCAAGGTGAGGGAGTGAATGGAAAGAGGGAGCAGGGCTCCAACAAACTCATCCATCTCTGTCTGTTTTAGGAGGAGAGGCTGGGAGTGCTAAAGATGGATGAGGCATGCAGCGCTAAATCCTGCCCTGTCCAGTCACACAACAGGGCCTGGTGATGAGATAGTGTTTTGGCTATGAGCAGGGACAGCCTGACCCACTCCCACTTTTTTTCTGGGAATGGAGATGCAGGAGAAGCAGAGAGTTGGACCAGTGAGGATGGATCAGTCACATATAACATCTGACATGTAGAGGAGAGTAACTGCTACAGTCGCCATACAATCGGCCACCCGGAACACACTTAACAAGTTCACAATGATTCACTTCCAGGCGTTTTATCAGTTTCAATTAGCTTTGAACATTAACATGTGTGCACTGCAATTATGTGCCTTCATTAATTCTGCAGTATTTGCATAGAATTGCTTGGCTTGTCATGTCAAATGAGCGCTGTTTTCCTGATGAAATTTATTTTGTGGAAAATAATGTTTGACAAGCGTGCATTCATTAAAGCAGGGTTTTTTTTTGCCTTGGACGCAGTGCAAAGAGCTGATTGCATCTCATTCATTCATCCGACACAGTACAGTCAGTGCATCTAAACTGCTTAGCTGCATAATGATAAAGAGGTAGGGCGGAGAAGTGAAAAGAGGGTGAGGGGGGATACAATAATACAATGCAAGAATTTTATATGTAGCAAGGTCATCTGGCAAAGGGATGTTTTTTTCTACTTATTGCACAATGTCTCTTTGTTGATTCTGTCTTATTTTTTCCTCTACACAATTGCACCAGCATGAATGCAAACTTAATTTTTTCTCCAAGGGCATCGATGCTGGGAAATAATTTCCTCTCAAGGCAAGAGAACATCCCTGAGAAAAGCATGTGAGTGTGAGAGCGAGGGAAAGAGGGAGAGAATGTGTGGTTATGAAAGTGTGATTATGAATGTGCAGACAATGTGCAGGCATGCCTTTGTGTCAGCTTGAGTTTGTGTGCACATGTGAGTAAGCCTATGTGGTAATTTCAACAATATGAAGAGCTTTTGCCCGTGGAATTAAAACTATTGGCTTCAGGCGGTGCTTGTACTCCTAAGCCTCTTGACCAGGAGGCTCCAGACTGCTGCGATCTTCTTCCAGAGGATATTCTGTGGCCTCCACAGGCCTTTATGCTCGTTGCTTTGGCTTCTCAGCTCCAGGCTCTCTGGCAGAGGCCTCGACCGTGCACATGTTGAGGCTGCATCCTGTCTGCAAACTCTGTCACAGTGTAGGGCATGTGTCAGATCAGAGAGGGGCAAGTTGCTGGCTCCAGCAGACAGTTGTTCTTTCCAGCCCAGGCTTCCCAAACCGCAAATCCCCTCTCAGAGCGTCTTCTCAGCCAGAATGCACAGGCTTACCCCACACAAGGCCTGGGGCCTAATTACAAAAAGGAGGGAAAACCAGAATTGGCTACTGATTGAGCTTCCTGGGTGAATGTTAATGGCAACCACAGAGGGATATTTTATACCCTGAGTGGGATGCAGCAGAGACTGGGAGTATTTGGAAGTTGGGGAGGCTTGGGGTTGTACAGACAAAGCTTTACATGGGTTTATGAATACAAACAAGCTATAACATGTTGTTTTACTCCATAGGCCTTGTGAGACATCTCATCTGTGTCTGCACTGTGATAATACCATCGAGGAATGGTAAACACTATTTTACGAGGGTGCCGGGGTCAGAGCAGTTCCAAGGCGTTGTGCCAAACCTCATTCCAACTGGGAACAATGGGACACATATTCCTCCACATTGCAGCTTTGATGGTGTCTGAGCACTTCCTTCTCTTGAGTTTGATTACTCACATATCGTGGTGTCAGCAGTGGAATGTACATTCACTCTAGTACTGTATCTGAGTACATCCTCAGGGTTGTACTTTACTTGAATACTTGCTTCTACTTCACTACATCTGATACAAAAATCTTAGCACCACGTGGATGTGACAGCTACAGTCGGCCTATTTGTGGCTTTCCTTTTACGCTTAGCTTAGCGTAAAGAATGGAAACATGGAATCAGCTACTCTGGCTCTAAAACTGTGCCATGTTGTTTTTATTCCTCCTGTTCTGAAACAGCCCAGCTAGCTGATTCCTCCAGTTTCCAGGTTTTATGCTAGGCTAAGCTAAACGGCTGTTGGCTGTAGATTCATACTGGATGAACAGATATGAGCTTATCATCCCCTGGAAAGAAAGAAAATAAAAGAATTTACCAAAAGGTCAAATTATTCCTTCTTATTAAAAATGCTATCCGTACTATATGCTGTCCATGTATCTATCTACTTTGTTGCGTTTACCCAGAGTCAGGTCATTGTGGCAACAGGCTACATTTCCCACGTTCCTTCTTCCAGGTACATTTTCCAGTTCCTCCTGGGGGTTCCAGAGATGCTCCCAGGCCACATGAGGTATAAAACCCCTCCAATGAGTTCAGGGTTGATTCCAGGGTCTCCTTTCAGTTTGAGGTGCACAAAAATCTCCAAAGGAAGGCACCCAGGAGGCATCATAGTCAGATGCCCAAATCACCTCACCTGGCTTATTTCAATGCAAAGGAGCATCCAGACTCCCCCTGAAGAATCACCATCTGATCCCCCCAAAGAGTTGCCAGGTTAATATTCCACCACAAATGACCTCTCTTATTTTGCCAAACAAAGATGTGATAATACCCATCCCCTTGTGAATTGGCATCTCTTTGACTTGGGGTTGTTTTTAAAAAGTTTTTTTTCTCAAGGATTTCTGTTTTCTCAGCACTTTTCTTCTCCATTGTAACTGCTTGGGGAAGTGGAAGTTTGGACAGCAGTTTAGGTGTAAATTCAGGAGGCTCATGTAGCTACGCAGAATGCAGACCCATTCACAGAAAGAGCAAATCCATCAGAAGTGCAAAGTCTTGCAAGGATGACTAGATGGATGACATGCATGGCAGCCTGCGGTAGGGAACATTGTGCTGTGTTTCAACAGGCTCAACAGTTATTATGTGGCGCAGCCTATTAATATCATATCTGTGGACAAAATCAGTAAATTCAAGTGATGCTTCGACTCTGCGTATTCCTTTGCACCAAACTAAACACTGATGTGAGTGGGTGGTTGGGTGGGGGCTCATTTTTTTAATCACATGGTCCCAAGGTGGTACTAGTCCTGCACAAAGGGCTTAAAGCTCCATCCCAAAGAAAATAAGTGCGTTTGCCAAAATGTCAAACTCTTCCTCTTAGTAAATGATGTAAATGCTTCAGCTGCTGTACTACTAGTGCCTAACTCAGCATTCCTCTAGCTCGCAGCTTAATTCCGAAGCATTGTGTTGTAACTTCAACAGCATGTTTTTAGTATTTGCCAACAATATCAGTTACATCCATATGCTCATAAGAGCCGCACCCATGTATGGTTTAATTCATCAGATGGCTGTTTTTTTTATCTTCATAGTAACCATTTGTCTCTGCAGTAGCTGGTCACTGTTAATTTCCTCAACTATGATAACTGGCAAACATGAAGGGGTTTAAAAAAAACACAAGAATTCCCAGTAAAAAAAAAAAAGGCCCGACTCAGCCTGCTGCTGTTCAGTATGTGTAAATGATGGCATCAGTGAGAGATTCAAGCTTCCATCTGCAGCGCACACTGACATGCAATGTGGTCTGCTGGCTCGCTGTGACTGCATTATTCACTTCCCACCGTTCGCCTGCCGTCTCATTTTGCAGCACAGGAAGGTTACATCCTCCTTTCGCATATATCCAGTCAAGACCCATCGCTCCCTCTTCCTCTGACATGATCAGTGATAGACACAATAACATGTAGTACACTCTCTGTTGTGGAACATAAAGGAGAACTTTCGAGTAGTTTTTCGCGATGGATGGGAATGAACTCCACTGTGTTGCTGCCACGTACAATTTTATGTGCGGTCACGCACACATACACACCAATGGATACTTGTGACACACACACACACACACACACACAGATTCTCGTCAGTGTAAACTTGGCAGACTAGCAATGCTACCATCTGCTTGTGGGGAGAGGGATATGGCAGGCGGATGACCACAAACAGCCAAGGTAATAGTGATGGGTTCCACTCAGTCTCTATCTCCCAGACAGCACTAGACTCCTCATTCCACAGTGTTTGGACTTTGCACAACATGGGCCACGGCACAACGACAAAGTGCTTCTCCAGTTCGCTGGCAGCTACTGTAACATTTCTCAGACATTTACGTAGCTCTGTGTAAACCTGACAGAATCTCTTATTCATGCATTGCTTTCCCATGTAAGTCTTGGAGCCAGCGTCCGCCAGTACTTCCAGGTAAGGATTTTTTAATAAATGCTAATTGGGCAGGGAGATTTTTGCATGTGGAGGATTCTTTGCTCTCGCATAAAGTAAGGAACAGAAACATGGCGAGAAAGCTTTAAACTGCGAGGTATAGCCAACAGACCGACAGAAAAACAGAAAAACAAAATAAAAAACTCAGTTTATGAGTTGGGTACTCAACCAAATGAATAGTTCGAATCCCTGCCAGAGAATAAAAAAGCTTAGCCTACAAATCCATTACCTATGGCAGCATTTTAATGGACACTTTGTTCATCTGGACTGTGGACAGCAAAAACTTTTAATTATGCATTTCTCTATTTCAGGAACACTAAAGCATCCAGATATTCAGAGAGCCACTAATGAGACTTGTTAAAGCTGGTTTTCAGTGATCACATTAAAGTTGTAGGAGTCCATCCAACCTCATGTTTCTTCAGTCGGACATACAGTAGGTGTAAATTCTCGCGTATAAATCATTACATTTCCTAAATTAAATGACACAGTTGATCGGCTAAATTGCGGTTGCCCCCGTGACCTTCCATGAGTATTAGTGTTGGCTGGTTTTTGCTGCTTTTTCCTCCAGTTTTCCACAGAGCCAAACCATAGAGTCCAATTTCACCACATATTCTTCTTAGGTCAAAGTGGGCTCTTTCGCATAAAAAAACACATAACGTAGGTGCTCGCATGGAGGATTTTTGCTGCTTTTCTTGTTGGAGTTAATTGTAACACGTTTGACATTGCAGATTGTATTGCTCTGAGCAAAAAGCATAATGCATTACAATCAATATTGGCAGTGATCCACTCTATCCATTTTTAATTATTCATCAGTTATGCATCAAAAGCAGCAACAGTGAGAAGGAATGATTCAATAAATATGCACAGGGGCAACAAACAAACATGCTTCAGAGCTGTTTGTGATTAAGAATGTTGCCACAATCAATGTGTTGTGCGATGATGATTTTAGGTACTGCATGTCCCACTAAATGTATCTATGATGTGTTCTTTACTTGAATATTTCCATTTTGTACTACTTTACATTTAGAAAGTGGCATTTTAATGGAAACCTGTTATTCTACTACACATTTGTCTACTAGTTAAGCATTAAGGATATACATAGTAATCAGCAACCCCGTTGTTACTGAACACAAAAACATGGAGCTCCCTCAGATAATGTGATTATGTGAAGTTTCAGTTGTGGCTCCCTGTTTTAATAGAGCCACCCTCTGACAATTCTTGTTTTGTCCATTTTGACATGGTGGACAATCGAAATGCTACACTACCCACGAGCCTCTTACTGTGGCTCATGTCCGATGAGTTTCACACCAATCCAAGTCACGTTCACATTATATTCTGAATCTGGTCTAACTCCCAGTGTATCACATACTGCTGCTTTCTCAGGACCCCTTGGTGTCACATTTGAATGCCCTGGGGACCTTTCATGTCATTCCTCAACACTCACAGCAGTCTAATAGAGCTATAAAATTTTGCAGAAATGTACACCATGACACCGTAATCAAATGTTTTCTGTTGGTGTCGCCTTGTAACATCTGCTTTGGTGCCTAAACTCAATCAAGTACTGTTGGTGTTCCATCTGAACCAAACAGCGACTGAAAATTAAACCAAAGTCACAAATGAAACAATGTGAAAAAAATAATGGTTTGATACAGGAAACCATGTGAAAGTCAGGTGACTAACACCACTCCCACCGCTAAACTAGAAAAACTTTGCCTCTAGAATAATGACACTGACGCCAAAGGACAACTTGTCCATATGTCCATAGGAGATGCCAAGGAGCTTGATAAAACAGCAGTTTTTGACACCATCGGAATGAGACTGTGTTGTCATTATGAATGATTTTCCATTGAAAGGAACTTTTACATGCTCCTCTTACTTCGCAGCTCTATAGGTTAGGTAATGTCGCAGAAGAAGTGGCTCACACTGTCGGACTATGACTATGTCTGACAGCATAAGTAGTTTACGGCTCTTTCAAGCAGCACACTGACGAAAAATGCCACAGAGAGGGACTAGGCACTATAGCTAAAGTTTAAATATTGAGATAGGACAGGGAAATGTTAAAAGTCTAACAATACAGATCCAGGTTCTTTTCTCACCCCGACACAGCCGACCAATTGTTGTGTGAGGTAAGTATGAATGTTAGATTGTTGTTTGACTTTCCCCTATAATCCTGTCAGATGGTTTCATTTAAGTAACTGTCTGCTGCCCTGCAGAGGTAGAAGTGTCCAGTGATTATGAAAAAAGCAAGAATTAGCAGAAATTTCCAAAAATAAGTCCTTTGTTTTGTCTTTTCTCACACCCCTTTAATAATCTTAACATTCTCCAGTTTTTTTTTTATTGTCCAGGTAGCCAGCAAGTATTGGCACAGCTTCTGGCAGCAGCTCACCAAAAGTAAGCCAGTTGTGGCCCAGTAATGGCTGCCAGATTTGGAGAAGTTTTGGGTGGGTGAATTTGGGCCAGTTTGGGCTTAGAATCGGCACAGATACCTGCATTCGAACCAACTATGGACAATGTGTGATGGCCTCGATTTTAGCAAAATTCAGACCTGGTACAGTTTCAGCACCCAGACTCTGGCCAGTGTACTTCTGGGGCATCATTCATACCAGATTCTGGCTTAGTTATTGCTTCTGTCCTGCCAGATATTGGCCAATGTGAGGCCAAACCACTAATGCCTTTGTATTAGTAATCCAGTCATGTGAACTGTTATACAGTAGGGTAGCTATTTATTGCAGAACCAGTGCTTTTACTTTTAGTTCATTTTGCTGATCATACTTTTTATTTTTAACTGGGATTTTGCATGCAGGGCTTTTATTCTGAAAGGAGTATTACTATATCATTGGAAAGGTACTTTTATTTGAGCTATGGATCTTCTGTCAACGCTGTGTTATTCCGCCACTGAATAACACAGCATAAAGAGTCAAAGCCGTCTTTTCAAATAATATTATCACACAAGCTTTAGGTAGAATTACTTAAATGGCACCATTCTGGAAACTGTAGCTGTGTATCAGCACATCCAAGGGAACATCAACAACACCACAGCAGGCAGAAAGAGGAGATCAAATTCTTCTTTAAGCTATCAAATTATGCAAGATCCAATAAAGTTTACCTTCTCTTGGGCGACAGAGACACTTTAGTCCAGCTCAATAATCTCAATTGCCGATGCCTGCTCACATTAAAACCACTGTATCATGCAGCAATGCAACACTTGTAAAGATCTAGATAAGTAATACATATCACATGCTGAACGGTGCATACTCTTCGCAGGGGTAAGGTTACCTTTGTGGTGACTGTTTGTCAATAATTGCGCTGTTTATACCTCTGGAAAGTTTCTGCAAGAATTTTCTCCCCCTTTGGAAAATAATCATTGATGCAAATTTGTTTTGTTGTGGAGGCTATGATTCAGTCCAAGATCGAGACCGGTCCGGTTTCCTCGCAGCCCAAATTGGGCTATTTTTCCTCTGAGAGGTCTCAGCTAGTGGGATTAAAAAACCAAAACTATTAAGTTTCTTGACTGAGAGCATTACTGTTTTGCCCTCATGCGTCAACACTCTTATGGTTCTTATTTTCTTTTGATACATTGTTGGAGTGTTATCAAGTCCTTAAAGGAGTAGAGTCTGGAAGTGTACCTGAATACTTTGCGGGTATACTTGAATCAGGAAGCACAAAAGGCCTTTTCCTGTCCTCAATTACAATTAGACCAGATGGTACCACTGCTTGGGTTGTGGTGTATCTTCATTAGAAACGCTGCGTCTGACTCACTGGTAAGAAAAGTGGAAATAGGTTGAGCTTCACTGTTGCAAGAGGAGAATGAGTGAGAGCACGGTGGGTCCCTTTCTCCCACAGATGAGCTGAATTCATATAAAGAGTGAATGGATCCATGCTGGTCCCTCAGGGTTCGGGCTACTCCCTGGAGATTAATGAGCCTGGCTCAGTAGTACAGACACTAAACCACAGACACCACCATCAGTCAAACTGACAGATCAAGGGTTGGCACATTTTATTAGAATAAATAACTCCCCATGGTGATGCATTCCATCTCATTACCCATCCTCACTGCTACCACTGACGTCATTGCCACCAGCACTAACTCCTGCAGCCCCAATAAGAGCTACGGGGGTTAAATATTACCTCTTTAGGGCTGGATCGAACATTCCTTGTCTGTTAACAGTAAAATAAGGAAAACAACTCGTCCATCATCAAGAAGCAATGATTTGTTCATGGCTGCCCAGTCCGGCCCTGCACCAAATCATCCAGAACAGATGCCCTGATCCAGCTAGCTGGCATCTCAGCCCTGCACCCTCCTCTCTTCTTGCTGGCCAGCTCTGGTGTCTGGGAATCAGGGATGCTGTCACTCATCATCAGCCAGTCAAGTAGGAAGCCAGAGCTTTATATGGATGCCGAAGTGCAGCGGGTTGGGATGACAACAAGCCAGCGGCTGTGAATCCCCGGCTGCTTTTAGTGTTATTTTTAGAAGTAGCACTGTAGTAGTAGTAGTTGTGCCAGCCTTCTCTGACTAATAGTGCTACTTCTAATAATAATCTATTAGTTATGACTGAATTGTTATTATATTTCTTGTAGTTTGTTGTAAAATGGGTTACAACTGCATGAATCTGTAAAACAGTAATTTTCTTAGTAGCCAAGTCAAGTATCAGACTGGTATTACTGACAATTGTTGCACAATCTGTACAGCTTGGCCCTGAAGACAAGACAGTTATCATTCATTCTGTTTCAGAATGTAAATAAAGTCTGTTCATTACAGAGCCATCATGCTGGAAGGGACAGATTTCACACTAGATTTGTATTTTGTCACAGTGAAATCAAACATAAGCCCATCAGCACCTCATTATCGCATTGTCCAAGTTTTGCAGTGGATGATTCAAAGAAACAGCTCGTTTCCATGAAAGCCTGTAAGACTACATTGTACCATTACTTTTTGAAGAAGGTAACAGGATGCAGAAAATTATTTAAAATGCTTTCATTATCTGAACAAAACTATAGAAGACAAAGGAACAAGAACAGAAATACGACGTAAAAGTTAGCAGAAGGACAAACATAAAATTACCATACTGAATATTAGACCAAATCACTGGAGTACATAAAACTGTGCATGAAAGAAATAATTTTAATTTGCTCATTTGGCATATGTTGGCATAACATGTTGATCAGTGCTCACATTCAGATAGATTAATGCATTACTATGCATGTTTACTGAATATAGACTAAAACTAGAATGCACTCAAGAGAGATGCAGATCCACGCCGGATGCCTTCCTAAACATGGCAGGCAGCCCTACGACCTTGACATTTGACCTTTTGACTATGACTAACCCTAACCCAAAATTAATGGATGACCAGGGTAGGTCATGATCAACATCTGTGCTGAGTTTGATTATTCTATCTGTATTTGTTATCGAGTTATGGTGTGGACATACTCAAACACATACACACAGACAGACAGACAGACAAACAGACGGACAGTAGTAAGTCAAGGTCAAAGATCAAGTTCAAGGCCAAGAGGTGCAATATGGTAGTCCCACCCTTAGATTTACCAAAGTTCATCATTTCAAGCTTAGATTATAAGGGGATTTTGGACTAATTAGCCTTGCAACCTTGACCTTTGACCTTTTGACCCCAAAATGAGTGGGTGACCAGGGTAGGTCAAGATCAACATCTGTGCTGAATTTGATTACCATATCTCTATTTGTTCTCAAGTTATGGTGCGGACATAGCCACCCACCTACATACAGATAGATTGCCATGACTGCCCCACCCACAGCCGACTCCATCGGCGTGGGTAACTAAATATTGTTTGAGGAAACTCTCTTGACATGATAACAGATACTAAATTAACATTTAAATTAGCCGATCAAGTTTTTCTTTTTATATTACTGTTATTACGAATGTTATATATTCATAGGCTGAGGTAATAGTAAGTGACTAATATTTACTTCCCTCCAAAGGGCTTTCAGAGAGAGTATGTTCTCTCTGATGGGTAAAACAAAGTGATGTTCAAGGTATTAAAACATATTTACTTTAAGGAGAATTTGACTTTTGAGATCTTTTGCTGTCTGTCTGCAGTCTTCAAACACCAGTGTAGATGGGATCTCTTGTTTTCTGCAGAACTATGGATAAGGTTTCATGATTTCTTAAACAGTAGGCTATTTGCATGTTTTCCACTTGTTCCTGCACTACATTTGGTTGTCCAGTGTTAGCTTACAACAGGAATGCCTAAGACTCTTCTGTTGGCCTGGGGATGGTAGAAGTAAAAGGCAAGACAGAAGAACTTGTCTGTCAACAGCCTATATGTGGATTTTTGATCAAAGTGAGGCCACAGCTGTTCAGTTTTCTTACGTTGAAAATGAAACTACGCACATAAAGTGAAATTGTGTATATTTGAACACATGGCAGAACAGGCATGTTTAGTCAGCATGAGTAGGTCTGAGACAAAGCTGAATAGTTTCCTGCCACAAGGAGAAATCAGTTCAAAGGCTGTCAGGGCTTGTCAATAAGCATGATGGCTCAATACAGGAAGTGCTGTCAGGTTTTCCTACTGTTTTCTACATTCTCTGCCTACAACTTGAGTCATCGCCGCTCCAAACTGAGGATACTGTACTTGTACATTCTCAGAAAAGGATTTGGTATTTCTGAGAATCAGCATGTGGAGTTTTGACCATATGAGTACAGTGTTTGTTTCTCCTTTTTCCTAGAATGCATTACCAAGTGCTGATCACTTGACAAACCATAGTCGGTCATTAATCTCATACACCCTCGGATCCATCCACTCTCATCAAGCTTTCTTTGCTCAGTCTTGGCAGTTGGCCATTTACTGAACCAAACATGATCATGTTCCTATGAACAAGTTGTACTTCCAATGAAATATCTGAGCTGGATAAAGAGTGACGTCACAATTGAGTTGTGATGGTGAGTCCTACGGTGGACATGATGTTCTGTATCAAATGGCAATCCATTTAATAGTAAGTGAGCATTTTCTGTATGGACTAAAGCAGTGAACTGGCGACCAGTTGGCTGGCCAACGCTGCCATCTTTTGAGCCATGCTGCCAACATGGCGAAAAACTAACACATTTTTTGTGTCTTTTTCAGTTACATTTTAAAGGAAATGTATTTTCTTTCATATTACATTTGTTTGTGAGGTGCAAGTATGTTTAAAATCCATACATCTTTGGCATTTATTGTGTTGCTTTACAGTTGCTCCCTTTCAGCTGACCAAGCATGTATTAGAATGGGTGGGACTCATCACCCTGGTAACCCAGAAAATGAAAGTTCCAAACAAGTCATAAAATGTTCATGTTTTACCCAAGCCATGATATTTTCTGAAACCTAATCAAGTAATTTTGTTGCCTAAACCTACCCAAGCTTCAAACATGCACTTACTGTTGTAAAAGTGTCAACCAAATCATGATGTTTTCCTAAACCTAACCACATATTTTGGTGAATGTATCTAGACAAGGAGCCAATAAACATACGTCTATTAGTAATGATCCTGCACGGGATACAAGCTTCAGTCTCCTGAGTGAAAGTCTGATGGCTGATCTATGCCTCCATCCTCTCCTCTGGCCTTCTCACTTGGAGTTTGTGGCTCTTTCAAACAGGAAGACTTTCCACAGTTGAGAGAATACATTTGTTTTGAAGTGAAAAATGAGAATGCAGCTGTATAGGAGTATAGAGACAGGGTTGGATAGGACAACTCGCTCGTCATCTGTGTAATACTGGTCCACTGAGCATGGCCCAGAGCTAAGAACCACCTATACAGCCTTCTTGAAGACACAATGCAATCTGAAAATCTTACATAACAATTAGGTAGCTGGTCAATAAATTGTCTGTGCTGGAGAGAGATGCTGGTGAGATCTGACCTGCTCGAGTTGTGGAATCTGTGAGAATGTGCTCTGGGTCTCCATGTCAAATTTAACTCCTGGAGAGTGCTTGGCTCTGAGTTACTAAATAGAGCCATTAGTGTTGGGTAGACTAGCGGTCTGGCGGCCTCGCTGAGCGGCGGGGGTCCTGTGGTAGGAAGTCGTGGTCTGTACAAGGCAGACAAGGGGCTTGGGAAGCGTGAAGCCCAATACACACGGCCTTCTGGCTGGACTGGATTACGAAAGAGATAGGGTGTCTGGGAAAATACGTGGATATTTTGGATTCATCACATTTGGAGACCACAGTGGACACTGAATCACACTATCTATCTTCCTCCAACGGTCTCTTGACAAGCATTACCAGTGAGCTGCTTTCGTGTAGTATGCAAATGTTATTTCATTCTTTCCTTTTCGCTTCTGATTGTTTTCCATAGTGGACAGAAATGGAAACGGTAGATTTATACTGAAGGCGCTGTATGTACTGTACATAATCCAGCAGGTTATGTGAGTATTAGTATGTCACTCATTGAGTCGATTCATGAACAATTTGAACCACGTACAGAACAAAGCAGGTCAGGCTACCTTCATTTCCTGCTGATTTGGATGTTAGAGCACATTGTAGCCTCCCCTGGAAGTGGCTTGGCTGTTTTTGAACGTCAGTAGAAAAATTTATTTCATCATTGTTTCCATTCTCAGATTTAAGACCATTGACTTTGGCAGAACATTGGGGAAAAGGAGGCAAAATCATTTTTGGATGTATTATATTTTTCAGCGTCAGATCCAAGCCACTTTCAGTAGTTACTGTCACACTGCAGTGGGAATTGAAAGTCAGCTGGGAATTAAACAGCTGGTAATTGGTTTTATAAATATTATCTGTGATATTTAGTGAACAGCATGTAATACAATCTAGTGAAAGTTGTATTTTGTGGCAGTTTAATATCTCAGCTCTAAACTTTCACTGCTTTCACCTTAATATTGACAGCTAACAATTTCAGTTTAAATATGTGGTCCATTCATCAAGCTAATACTTACTTGAAAGATTTACTTCCACTTTTCCTAGATGTGAGCCATGCAAGACAAGCCAGAAACCCATGAACAGTCTGATCCTAAAATTTCTTGTCCTCCTAGGAGATGGTAGTCTATGGGTCATAGTTGGGTTGGATCTTATGAAAAACTATACAAACAGCAACAGAAGCAACCAACAGCATAACTTTCACATGAGCAGAAATGCCTTTGTTCCAGTAGCAACGATGTACGATGTACATTCTCAGGAGTTTGGACACCCAAATACAGCTTGGCGCATTTGCACTCCCAAGAACACAAGACCCTATATAGTCTATATTGAGAAAGTTGTATTATCATGGTGTGGTCTCTGTTTTTACGAGCAGCCCTTCCCCTCATATATGTTTGAGCTGTTGGTCTGGACAGAATCTGTACTTATTTCGGAGAGGCTTGGCGGTTATCGCTTCAAATACACACCACATTTTTCCGCATCCAGGAGGGTTTTTACCTGTGGTTGCATGTACTTCCAACTCTAATGAAACCCCACAAACCTTAAGGCAACATAAAAAAGTCAACTGTTAACTTGTTTATTTTCAACAGCTACTCTGCCTCTCGTGTGATCTTCTGTTTGGGGAGCTCCTGGCACCTGCTGGGGGGTTTTCTTTGAGCTAAAGGCGAGCCAGGCTGTCCTCATTGCAGCCACACTGGACGGAACAAGGGGAAAAGAGAACTCACATTGTGGTTATGTCTAATTCCTGTTGCACTGAAACAGTGATATCTTTGGAAAAATGGCTGTGGTGAGCAGCGAGATGGTGCCATGTATCAAACCCTGATTGATTTTATCATAACATCAGTCTTCCTGATTGCCTATTGTCATCTAAACTGTCTCCCTCATACTCCTGACACACACAGACACCCTTTAACAATAATTCAGACTTACTGAGTGAATGAGACGGTACAGAAGTGTGTCTCTGCCTTAGACAAATCAAATCAGTGGCATTAATTCAGGAAGCAGTGTATAAAATGAAACATCCAGGGCCTTTGGGAAATGACCGATTTTCCTGGCCTCTTTTTTCCCTCCTCTTTTGCTCTGCTGTCCCCAAGGAAGAGGAGGGATATCTGAAGATGATCAGAGAGGGCATGTTCATAACTCGTCTTGCAGGGGCCCAAACAGCAATGCAGCCACAGCACAGTGGAGAGGGTCATCATATCTGTGGGGTCTTGGCAGGATGACTCATGCTGGGTTATATATTGGTCACAGCAGGGCTTCCGTTCTGGAGTTCACCACACTTCTCAGAGGATCATCTTTCCAACCACCATAGGGCTAAATTCCATATGTGCGTGTTAACTTCTGTTACTTTTTACCTAAAGCAGGGGGTAAAGTGAAGATGAACCAGCAGGTGTTATCTGTTTCCCTCACAACATGAGGCAGATGAATGGTTTAGGGCAAAAATACAGGATTTACCAGGACATAAGCTGGAAAACAAACATGTTTGAGTTGGTACATATGTGGAGGTGGAAAGGATGATTTCATACAGATGCATGCTCCACTGTGAACTTTAATATAACCCCAAGGATGTTTTTGCAGTTATTATGTTTACTCTGGTGCTTCCATATCAAGCCAAGTCCTCCTCGTACACATAATGATAACCATAAGCGGAGAGCATCCTCGTGGGTATACTTTCAACCTGACGTCAGAACATCCACTTTGAGCCGGCTTTTGATCAGCTTCAAATTGCCATCGGATCATTGGTAGTATACAAGACATTAGTATAATTTATGTCCTCTCAAGGGGAAGCACTTGTGTAAATCACATCAAATCAGATGATGCACCACTTACGAATGTAATACACAGAGTTGTTTGGGTTTCCTGGCTTCACTGTCAGATGAGGGTGCAGCTGATCAGATGAGTCACCCTTCAATAGAATCGATCAAATCTCCATCTTCATGCTGACATCAGCTGTAATTTGTTTTCCCCATGCAAAATATAAAATGTATTTGTTGTCCTGGATGTTGTAGGACATAGTAGCACCAAGGACAACCACTCAGCACACTGGAATAATAGCAAACACATCTTATACACATTTTTGAGCAAAGTCAAATTTGAGTAAAATTTGAAATGTGTTTTTTTTTTTGTTTTTTTTTTTACAAGGAACTGTGGTGATACAGTTGTTCTGCAAATTTCTTTAAAGGAGGATTAAACCTTTTGCAGACTTATGTGTGGAAATTTTGCCTTCTATAAATGTTATAGCACTCCATAAAGTTACCTTTTGAACACTAATACAAGACACATTCATTTTCCTCAGAGAATATAGCATTGGCTATTCACCATTAGCATTTAAGGTGTCTGTCCCTAACTTGCAAGGTATCGAGCCAGGCGAATTCACTTTTGGCTAGAAACATAAACCTGCCTTGCTTGTAGACTCTCATGCTGAGGTAAAATGAAACAAATGCATATAAATTAAGTAAATATCAGAAATAAAAAAACTTCATTCTTTCTTTGGTTTTTGCACCAGCTGAACTCTAGACCGCACTTTTGCTTTTTCAATTGTGCTGAGTGGATTAATGGGAAGAGCCAATGGTTTCAAAGGGAGGGACTCACATGCACTGACATGCATGTGACAGGCTGCCAAAACGCTGAACAGAGAAGCTGGGATTATGCCATTACTCTACTATGTCTTTTCGCAGCAGATAGTTGTTTCTTGCTATATTAATGTTTGTATTTGTGTTCAGAATGTCACATATTGCACCTTTAAATGTGCTAAACAGAAATTGATCATATATTGCAGGGGTGTCCAGTCCTGGTCCTCAAGGGTCACTATCCTGCTTGTTATAGATGTTTTCCTCTTCCGACACACCTAATTCAAAGGATCGGGATAGTTATCAGGCTTCTGCAGAGCTTGAGGATGAGCTGACAATTTGAATCAGATGTGTTGGAAGAGGGAAACGTCTAAAACATGCACAATAGTGGCCCTCAAGGACCAGGATTGGACACTCCTGATGTATTGGAAAATAACAATTGCTCAGTTGCACTTTGTGCCCGATAAGCATTCATTTTAAAAAGTTTCCATACTGTATTTGGTTCATTTCTGGCCCTGTCTGAATTAGTGCTCTCTATAGGGTTTGTTTTTTCACTTCATGTGATTGTAAATTCCTGATGTAGTCTCCCTCGTCCACGCCCACCATTACTTCAGTGTCCTGACTCTCGCTCCACTCAGCAGCTCATTAGTTGGCCAGTTGAAGTGGAACCACTGAGTTTCAGGTTGCTGCAGCCCTTGAAAGAAAATGAAACAAAATTTAATTTTATCTTTACAAAACTAATAATGTTGATAATAAATGCACATCAAACTCAAATTCACTGAGTGGTGGTAACTTATGGCTTTAACAGTATTGAATTGAGCTAAGCTGCGATGCCTGCTGGTTCTACCACCTATCAAATAGCATTTTGCAGTTACTGTTTTCAAAATAGAGTGAAGCTCTGGCTCCAGAGCTTTGGATGTAAGTGTTTAACGATGGACTATACAGTACTATGTCATATTATTCGTCTTGACGGCCTTTATCTTTGCAATAACACCACATGTTTTTCCTTGCTCAGCTTCTGTCATCAATAATCTCAAGAAGAGAAATTATTCCAGTATTTGTCCTCTTCATGGATTGTGAACGAGAGGTAATCCTTTGGCTACATCTGTTATATCAGTTATAAGTCATTTAGATTACTCCTTCACAAGGTGTCATGGACCCCACTCATTAAGAACCACTGTTTAACATATTGTGTGATTCAAATTATGATCATAGACTAAACAGTCTCTGATGGAACTAAGCAGTGGCTAACAACAATGGCAGGTGTTTACCAGGTGTGGCAATTAGAACCATCCATGGCTGAAACTGAGGTAATACTATACCCCTAGAGTAACTGAAATTTAAAAAAACATTCTTTTTATAGTAGATACACTTTTTACTGGATAAAAAGTAAAAGCACACACAGTTTATTTTGTACCAGTTTCCTATGACAATAGAGAACTTTTATTTAGTTTGACTTCATTAACTATAAATAAGTAGATATTTGAGATGAGTTTGCAAAACTAAAGTGGTTAGAGGGGAATTCCAGGCAAAGATTTTGTCTTAAACAGATTCTTACTTTTATCTACCTCTCTATATTCTCTCAATGTGATTATCATTCACCACTCATTGATCTTTACTGGCTTTTTATACTGCCTGTATAACACCAGAGGCACTATAGTTTAATTTTCCAGCATGTGCGGGACACTCCTCTGAAACTCTGCAGTCCTATACATTTTGTCATTCTTGTAGCTTCAACTTTATTGTCTGCCTTCAACACTTTAGGATTTATGGAGGAGCCATTCGAACATCCACAAGAGGTTTATGAACCCCAGTAAAATGTTATTTTGTTCCGTCTCCTAAATGGTCAGACCACAAACCATCCAATCGTGGCATTAACAGTCAGTATTGACCTGTTTTTCTGCTGCGGCCTGCTCCCATGGCATCCAGTCAAGACTCTGAAGACAGGCCTCCAGCCCAAACCTTTGCTCAGATGGAGAGAGCAAACTGAGCCAAGCACTTCTTATTCTACAACAGTCCAGAAAATTTGGAAACCTTCCACGGCCTTTTATTGGTTCAGGCCCTCTGGGCTCTCGCCTTGATCACAGCGTCAAACTGTTTCTGGGATGTTTTTGTGTAAACCGAGGATCACGCAAGGTCAGATATATCAGTGCATTCCATGTGGTGTTTGCAATTTGTGTTTGTCTGTGATCAAATCTTTTGTTCGATACGCTTGTCCTGAAGGCATGTTTATTCTGACTGAGGTGAATGTGGATCTCGACAGCCATCTTGGCGAACTCGCTGAGTTTTATGATTTTAACATTGAACAGAAGATTGAACTCTATAAAGTTCTCAGAGTATTATATTTCAATAAGTAATAACTTCTGTATTGCCTATCATTATTTAATTTAAATGCAATGTTCTATCAGATGGGACAATCAGAATTATATATTTAACTTGTCAATTTGAAGTCCTGTGTGAGTTTTATAGCTTTAGTCCAGAATTACTGCCTTACTTCTACAGAAGATGATGCTTACTTTGAAACCACACAGAATAATATCTTTGCATAGTTCTGACTCTTCCTTTTGATTGGATATGACATGAATGGAGACACACTAGTACAATGTCTCCATTCACGTCAATTCAAATTATATGGAGGAGAATGTATTTACATTTAATTCAATGTAGTTATTGACAAAGACAAACCTTGCATTCCTCTATTCCAGATGACTGACAAGTAAACATCTGCTATACTGTATTTACCTCAGAGTGAATAAATGTTACATAACATATTCAGCCTCACTGTTGTGTTGTCTTGGGAAATTCCCAAAGTCTATTTTCGTCCATTCCAGATGCCATCAAGAGCGTCAAACGCACTTATCCATTATATATTTGTTATCCTTTCCAATGAGCAATAAATCCTGTGACCGTCCCTCGAGTGCTAAAATTTGGTGGAAAGAGCACATCTTAAACTGTACAAGGGAGAAATCCATTTTCCCACCACAAATGGATTACATGAAGGAGACATGACTAGAAACAGGCAGTGGTTTGACATAGAAACAGCACAGTGAGGCTGTTGTGGTCGGGCCAGCGGAGGGCTATGTGCTTTCGCCTTTAACTGCACTGACCCAGGTTAAATTCACAACACGACAAAAGGGCTCCTACCACGAGTGGTTTTGATTGTAATTTTCCATATATTCCTTTACAGTAAGAAAACATTTTTTTCTTATGTGAAAACACTACTGGAACCATCGTCAGCTGCTTAATCCTTACCAAATCATTAGATGCCTTTCTTTAATGTAGCCCAAATCTGACTTTAAGGCTGCTTTAACCAACATTTCATATTAATGGAGCAAATGACTGAAGTATAATGCGAGCTGAGTCCCCTGCAAATAATTAGGTTATCACATGATTTGGTGGTTTCTCTCTGCTCCATAGAGCTTTATTTGTTCCATCTTGTTTCAATTTTAGAGCAACCTTTTTGTTTCAGTTCAGACTCATCACTCTGAAACTGCTGTTGTTGGAGATCTAAAACCTGGTCCAAGGCACTGCGCAAGACCTGCTGAGCAACAAACAGCAGATTGTGCTAGGTTGTGAGTATAGCATCAACTTTTTTTCATCAGGAGTTGGTGGAGACCAAACCTGAGCAAAAAGAAGAGTGAATACTGGGGCTGCATTCATCAGATAGACACCAATATGATCAAATATATCCGAGTTCAATGTGCATTCAAGCCACTGTTTGCTAACCAGGAAGTCATATCCACTAAATAAGTTAAATTATGCTTTTTGCTGTGTTTACAGCTAGTTACGCTGCCCCCACGTGGCCAAACACAATCAATAAATGCAGGCTTACAATAGCAAGAGGTTTTTAACATGGCATGATGGAGATGTCTGAGGGGTTCATTTGAGCAAAAGTCAATGTTACAAATAAAACCACCTATTGTAAAACAAGTCTCAGCCTTCCTGTGTAGACTCTAATGTGGCTTCTTTCTGATGAGAATGGATGAGGAGCAGCTTCAAACCCTGCTTCATTGTTTATACATTTAACTGATGTTCTTATTCGGCAGTTTCCGTGTTATCTGACTCTGATTAGACCACTAGATAGGATAAATAAACCCTTCCTATACAGTTAATGGCAGTATAATGTGCTGTCAGTTTACTAAATCAACTTTTCTCTGATTGCCAAAGTCTCCAAAACTGGTCTGTGAAGTAGGCACCTGTCTATATAACTTAAATGCTACAACACAGGTGTTCAAATGTGACTGTAAACTTCCCAGCAAGCATGACAGCAGAATGATTCCCTGTTTGAAATAAATCTCAAGATCAGGGATTCAGATTTCTGGGGTTTCAAATCAAAGGAACCAGTGCTGTCAGCTTTCAGGGTGGCGCTTATCATGACGATCATAATTCTTCTTCAGAATTGGTTTTTGGTTTGAACATGCATAACTGAATTCCAGCATTACAACTTTCCATTGTGTAGTGCAGAGACTGGTGTGCTGAAACTGCAGCAAGCAGCGGAGGGGTGGGTTTAGACAGAGGTGAGGACTTAATAGATCCAGACATTCTAAAAGAGGCAACAGATGTAGAGTCACATCTAAGCCATTTTAGGGCAAAACATTTCTAAATATGTAATTCTGATACGTGGAGATGAGCTTTCCAGGGTTTTATCAATGACCAGAGTGAGACTTAGATCAGAATACCGCCTGATAAGTCACAACATAAAGAGAAACATGCAAGTCAGTGTAAATGACTTGTGTCCCTGATACCACACAGCACCTCTCACACCTCCTGTTTCCCAACCAAGACACACATCTGGCACTGTATGAGTGTGGTCAGTCCTTGGAAACTTTGCTACCATGGTCACAAACACTGTGACAGGTATATTTCCATGTGTCCTCTCCTCAAGGCAATGAATCAATCAAGCCCCCATGCAATAAAAGCAAAAAGGGGGTGTGATTATTATTGCACTAAATGCGATGTTGTCAGAGTGCCATTTTTTTCTTTGCTCTGCTGCTTCTTTTACTGTTGGCCGTAGATGAGTGTTTTATGGCCCCCCCCGGCCCCGAGCGCATGGTCTTGATTCGGTAATGGGGCCCTCATATTCCCATAAGACTGCTTTTTAAACAGACTGATGTTGTAATTATGGCTGGCAAAGGGCTGTGACGCAGCAAAGAAAACGGTGCGGCTATCTTCATGCATCCTGTGTAAAAACTTCTCCTGGAAATCTGGGGCCACATGGCTGCATAAAAGACCTCCGGACTGCAGCTCACACGACCCTCACTGATGGCTCGGCCTGTGGAAACCATCCTGCAGGGTTCTCTCTCTCTCTTTTTTTTAGATTCTGAAATAACAACGCAGAACAATGGAGGCGCCAGGCCACAACCCACGCTAATCTGGACACACCTAGTGCAGTGTTCAACTGACACTCAGCACCGTGCTTTGTATTACTGCAACTATGTGGTGCTGGTATCCGAAAAGAGCAAGGAGGACAAATGAAAAGAGTGTTAGCGAGTTATGGGGTGGCTTATTGGACCCTGGTTGGAGACCCTGGCCTGAGCAGAAGTCCGAGTTGTGAGGTCATCCACACAGAGGGTGGGATTTTAACATGCTCGCGGCTGGTCGCTCGGTGGGTGGTGTGCAGTCAGGACAGGGGCCAACTTATTAGCTGTCATACTTGTACCCACATATTAGATTTCTGTGAAATAATATTTAGGTTCCTGGTGACTCCTCCTGCTCCGCGTTTAGTCCAGACTCCTCGCTTGGCCTCAAAACCCAGGAGAAGCATGTGAAAATATTAAAGATAGCGCCTCAAAACCAACAAGAATGTGTAACAATACCCAAAGGCCAAACTTGTGTTTCCTTCCATTTTATCCATCGCGCTCCTCCTGCAGCCTGACAGAATTTGATTTATCTGTAATTTATTCTGAAATGTCAGTCGGACAAGAATTTATTGTGTTTTCTAAGTGAAATAAACCATGTCAGGAAGATGTGAAAATTATAAATGACTTTCATAAGACACAACTTATATACTTATATATATGTCTGACTGTAGGGCTGCTAGTATTGGGCAAACATCTGCAAGGCTGTCTTCTGCTTTTAAGAAATGTTTATGAGGTGAATAAAGTGTAAGTAAGGCATCAAAGGAGATCTATGAGGAGACATAGAGGTGCTGTGCTGCAGGTCTCTTACAGATGTGAACAGGCAGCTTTGAGCATTCACATCTGCGGGCTTCTTAACATTTATTGTCCAGTGGAAGGACGAGGGAATTGGTGTCTGAAATAAGTGCCTGTTTTGCCTTTATAACTCCCTGGAACTACACCCCATGGTCACCTATCAGTCAGTTATAATCACATCAGCAGGAGGAAGTAGGAGGAGTGTCCCAAAAGCTAAGATAATTTGTAATTTCCCATTCACAGATATCATAAAATGAACAAGTTATGTTTTTCTCTAAAGGTAGTTTCAGACAGAGATAAAGGCAGGTTTTAGATGTGATCATCACATGTAAAGTCAATAGAAATGTGTAACCACGGACAAACTGAATTTTCTGATGATTTCTGGTTACCACAAAAACACACACAGCACTAATGTATTCAGAGCACGCTCCTCGCTAACTTACAGCTACTGCAGAGTCACTATATTGGCTTGTTGGGGCACATAAACACAGTCTACCTGACTATGTTTATGTCTGAACACATTTTTATAAAGTTCATAAAAACAGGTGCCACTACAACCAAGAAAGCTGACATTACTGCAGGCTTGATCAGCACTTTTACAACTTCAGACGCTGGACGGGTGAGAAATGGCTTCGCACCAAGAAAGACAGACGGAGCTGTAAAATGGCTTTGGCTGTGAGAGAGAGAACGAGATCAAAAACGTGGCTTTAAACTGCTGCTGACTTCTTGGTAGTTTTAACACCCAGACGCATAGACATTTTGAACCGTCACAGTAGGAGAATCACAGGTGTGAATGGTAGAATTGATGACGGCTGAATGCCATTTAGCTTCTTTGTTTTCAGGGTTCTGGTGTTGTTGGCCATGGACGTATTACAGCATTTGAATATCAGACTCACAGATGGTGCCCAGTAATGTGAATGAAAACTGCTTACTCAGCGCATAATCCAGGAATGTTTATGGGCTTCATTGTCACTTTCTGCATTGCACAGCCCACTGCACATGTGTAGTAGTGTCTCACTCCCTGGCTTTTTTGGGCCACAAGAATCTACAGGTTGTCGTAAAGGTTTTTAGTAACACCAGTGCATTTCCTACAGTGAGTTAAATATGATCACAGTCTGCCACTGGTAGAGAGTGGAGAATTGTGGGGAAAATCATCTGTAACTCTAAAATTTTACATTATTGGCATTGTAAATAAACTCATAAAAGTTACTATTACTAGTAAAACTTGGTACTATTAAAATATGACTTATGTTACATGCTGTGTACAAGCTGTTTGCTTTATTACCTCTGCCAAGGCAGTTATGTGATGGCCGGCGTTGGTTTGTTTGTGTGCAAAATAACTTGAAAACTCATGGACGGATTTAGATGAAATTTTCAGGAAATGTGTGAAATGACACAAGGAACAAATGATGAAATTTTGGGACTGACCCAGATCACTGTCTCCATCCAGGAATTTTTTTTAATCTAAGTGTGACCGGGTGTACAATTAAATGTGGTTTACTCTAAAAGCCACCAGAGGGCACTCTTGTTTTTGGGGTAACCCCCTGTGACCACATGAGATTTTGGGGCTCCATGCGACAGACAGCGCAATGCCGGAGTTGTCTTTCCTTCCTGAGCGACATACGCAAGATTGGGCCGGCATTCTTATCTCCAGTTGTCTAAGAAGCTGGGAGGCTGTTAGGAGCTGCAGCGCTAGAGGCCGCACCTGTTCATTAGGTCGGGTGGGGTGAACGCTGCATTGTCGGTAGGACATTTGACCTGTCTGTAATTACATTTGTATCTGTACCGTTCCATACAAAATATGTGAATTGGGAGATTATGTTGGGGGTGGACTGAAGGTCCTTGGCGTAGGTATGTGCTCTCTGAGTGCTTTTCTAGTTCTGAATTGTTAGAATTATGAAGTATCACCGTAATCATTAGAGGTTTCATGTACTTCAGGTGCACAATGTTCCTCAAGCTCCAAGTTTCGAAACATAATTAGCTTATTGAAGTTTTTTGATTAGTTTAACTAATGGAAATGAACTTTCAGCAGAATCAGAAAAGTAAAAATGAGTTATTTAATTACTTACTGTTTAACATGACTCTTGCAGCAGCCAGGCAGTCTGATAGCAATCCAGCATTTATGGATTGCACCATTAGATTACTGAACTTTTCCTTGTGCAGCTTCTGTTTTACAACAGACTGAGCTAGAGTAGCACTTGTTGATGACTAATTTACCTTATTTCTGCTTTTACAACATGATTCGGTGAGGTGTTATTTGATTCTCTGTTACTATGAAACACTTTCACCATATAGGGACTAAAGTAAGATGATTTTCCATCTTTGTTGTCAGCTCAGGTTCTACTAAAGAACTGAAAGTGAGGTGGAAGCAGTGAAGCTTCACACAATATTGCTATTGTGTGCAGAAAATAAATATGCTGAGATTTCAGACTGCACACTCTCTTAGAGGTGTTAGCATTTTATTACAGATACATCGGTTTAGATTCATTTAGGCATTCAGGCGTAACAAAGTGTGTTGAAAGTAGAAGAGGGCCTGTAAAACTACATGTGTACAGTGCCCAGTCCTTTGCGCGGCTGAGTGTCCATGTGGGTAAACTGTCAACGAACTTGCCAAAGTGACTAATTTCAGATGTCAGAGCCTCATCCCTTTAATGACAGGTTTAGCTTTTAATAAAAACTTCAGTTTAAACTGTCAACAAAACGATTAAGTTTTCAGTGACTTCCATTTTAAATACTATAGGAACATGTGACTCCAGTTCCCAGAGAGCATTTATGGCGACATGGCCATTAGCAAGAATAATTCAACATCCGTCCTTTCATTTTTCTGACATGCAGTCTAATTAGGGCATGCTTATTCATCGTAAAAAAAAAATCACTCATTTGACAAAGCACCACCATACAGTAGATAGACCTCACCCCCATCCAGTAATAGTATAATGGGAATCACCACGTTTCTGACCGTCTGACTGTGAAAACAGTCATGGTTAGCAGTCATAACAGAACAAGAGCAAGCCTCCACAGTCATAATTCTGCCTCGGAGGCAACAGAGGCACTGGCACGAATGCAGCCGCTGAAGCTGAATAAAAACTGAACACCGTCAAGGTCACAGTGCCACAATCCACTCAAGCACATTGCTTTGGGAAGTGGGAGATGTTGAAACAGATGTTTTTCATATTGGCTTTGTGGCGTGGACTTGATGAGTGCTCTGTTACATTAACGCAGCATGCTGTGCTGCTGTAGGAATCGCATTCAATTTCATCTCTCCCTAATTACTCACAATAAGCTCGCGCTCGCTCTGCGTCGATTTACACGAATCCCTCTCAGGACCCGCAGTGCCGTAAGAGTTATCAGCCACCCTGTGCCCCGCTCAGAGGTAGTATTAGTGTGTTTCAGTATCCGCTGAAGGACCATTAAAAAGGCCCTTCAACAACATCATTTAGACAATTTACATTTGAGGATCAAGCAAAAGCAGCATGTGTTCCATTTTTTGAGCGCAAACTTTTCCCACGAGAAATAGAAATGGAAACCAAACAGTGAAAAACGTAAAATAAATAGCCTTTTATGATTAACTTTATTGACCTGAAGCGGAGGTGGGAATATTTAGGACTTTCCAACCTGGACATCGTCAAAACCTCACAGCCCTCGCTCGCCAGGATATTTTATATTTGTCCTGCTGTGCCCTGGGTGCACCTGGCTGTACAAATAAGACAGGATTTGTGCTGGGATTGTTAATGATGTTTGGAAGTATGTTACAGTCATGAAAGCAGTAGTAAAGTCATAAATAATGAACAGATCTCATCCAAAGTACGCACACGCTCATGTGGACGGATCTGACATTGTCCAGCGCTGTCAGATAAATCTGCGTTCGTCCTCTGTCTCCTTTCTCAACCTCTTTTTACTTACACATACTATATGCATGCACACACATACGCATTGTGCCGTTCTATCCTGGGAACAAATGAAAATGGACATGCAGTTAACGATATTAAAAGGAGTTCAACATTGGCTGTCTCCGTCGCCCTGTACCTCCGTCTCCCTCTGTCCTGTCCCTTGGTTTCGGTGATGAAGTAGCTTGTTTTCCTACTACACCATTGCTTTCACTGCGGAGTGGTCAGGGAACACTTTCATCCATCCTGCTTCATTTGTCTCCATCAGTGTCGTATAATATTGCAACACTTTGGTTTAAATAATGGCTGTTTCTGCTTCCGTAACAAAAGGGTGATTCAGCAGTTCAGGACAACCCATCTGCGGCACAGGAATTGACACTTTTATGCATTTTTCTGGTTGTGTTAGGCATTTTAAAATGTTTTTTTTTAAAAAGTCTTTTGTGGTTTATAAGAGGAATAATTTTGGGTTATATGCTTATTTGCCTTTTTGTAATGCCAGAAATCGATTAGCTTAGCAAAAAGCCAAGAGAGAAGGCAGAACAGCTGATCTGGTTCTGTCCAAAGGGAAGAAAATCCACCTGCAAGCGGTGCTCAGCAATGAATTATATCTTGTTTAAGGTGGACAAAAAAGTGAATACGACTCTGATACCTGACAAGAAACAGTCCTACACATACAGTATATACACTCTATGATGAGTTGCCATAAAAAACAATCATTTTTACATGTTGGTTGTTGTGCAGATTAAACAAACAAGACATACTGTAGTAATCAGTGAGCTTCAGCTGTACAAGCAAGCAGGTTTTGTTATTTTTAGACAAAACCAAGCAAGCTGCCTCCCTGTGTTTGTACAGTTTGTGCTAAGCTAAGCTAAACTGCAGGTAGTTAGATTCATATTTACTGCACAGATACATACACTGATCAGGCATAACATTATGACCACCTGCCTAATATTGTGTTGTTCCACAGCATCCTGTTGATGCTTGATCAGAATGAGATCCAGGAAGTTTGGAGGTACAACCAACATCTTGTGTTCCTCAACATGTTCCTGATTGATGTTGTTTCCATGTGGTGGGGTGCATTTTTCTGCACGGGTAGGCCTGTGACATTTGGGATTTCCATTTGCATGAGGGAGTGTGTTTTTTCTGGGCCAATGTTTATTTGAGTGTCTAAGTCTCATCAACACGGATGTCAAAATCCCAGGTTTTCCATCAGAACACCACATAGTACCAATATGATCAATGTTGTTCACCTCACCTGTCAGGGGTCGTAATGTTTTGGCTGATCGGTGTATAAGAGTGGGATTTAACTTCTCAGCTAACTCTACATAAGAAAAGTTCACGTAATAACTTAAAAAGTAACTTATTTTTGTTTTTGCAAAGGACATGAAAACTGAGCAATTAAACCTTCAATAACTGGATTGTATGAGGTCAGCAGAAACAAGCTGTGGATACAACATTCACATAATCCTGTTTTAAGTTACTTACTTAGTATTTCTTATGTACACATCTAGCAGTTATGGTGCAAAAATATCATTCATTTGGAGTCGTACTTATCTCATTTTTCCTATTTTTGGTCTCCACCATCTCCTGAGGAAAATATCTGCTTGTCGAGCTGTTAAATGCTAAAGTTCTATGTTCACAAGCTAGTGAACATAGCCTGTGAACATAGAACAGGCTATGTTCTATGTATCAATTAGACCGTATCTAACAATTAGACTGTTAGACCAAACAGTCTAATTGTGATTGTTTGTTGCTAAGAAGCTAATGTAAAGGTGAGGTTTTAGAACTTTTTGCTGGAAACAGATGCCTACTGCAGTGGAAAATGATGACATGAGAGTAAGTCAAAACAGCAAATTTATGGACTGAACAGCTAAACAATGAGCTGAAGCTTGCAATAAAGGTTCATAGGAATGAGACCAACATCTGAAATGGTCGTCGTATTTGTCTATCGAATAGCCCGCCTGAAAGGAGCCGCTGACTGATGAGCACAAAATCGAGAAAATAATAACATGGAACACAATTCCATGGACCACTTAAGGACAACACATGGAGACGCAACGACTCAAAGTAGAGGCACAGTGGAAAATGTGCTGTCATTTGGTATCATTTTCTGAATCCTGTTTGGCCAGTTTTTTAGGTACAAGGCCAATGGAAACAAGTGCTACTCCGGACTCTCAGAGATTCCAACATTTCCGTGCTTTTCAACATAAAACAGGCTAAAACTGCAACCAACCAACCTGTCATTTTCACATGATGTTGCACATTCTCTTTATCACATGCAGCAAGCATGAATGACTCATCATTTTCACAGAGAGTATCCTCAGCACACGTCACACTCTCCTCCCCTCACTCTCACCCTTTCACCCCAGAACAGGGTTTATATTCCTGTTCAGTGCAACACGCCAGCAAGCCCTCAAGCCACACAAATGCTTCTTATTTTCACTGCAATCTCTCTATGTCTCTTTTATGAGACTTCTGCCAGAGCAGGACGGCTCTTTGGGTTTAGGAAAGAAAAGGCCCGACAGCTGCCAAAAGCGATCGGTGGTTGAGAAACAATGGCACACCCTGTGCGATTCTCACTGCTCCTCGAACCCCAGACGTCCTCCTTGCTGTAATCCTCTGTTCCTTTTATTTGTCAGATCATGGCTGCCTCCTCCAATTGGTTGTGTCAGCTTTGGCCCGGGAACACTGAGACGACTTGACCAACATGGTTGAGCCTCTTGCCAAAAGGACAGAGAAGAAAGCAAGCGGGAATGAGAGAAATGCTTTAATTGCTGCAAGAATCTAGACAGTTTGGGAAGATTTGTTTGAGAAATGTGTGGGTAATAAGACAGAGGCGAGGAGAAAAGTAGCAGTGTGATCCAGCGGGCTCGAATTTGCTGCACTTCCACTTGTGTGGCAGACGCTCTCGGTTGGGCCGAGGCCACGCTGGGACAACGGCGGAGAAGCAAGAGCAATTATAAAAAAGTGGAAGCGTGTGTTTGTTGCAGCGGCGGGGGTGGTGGCAGTTAGGTTGATGCAGGGGAAAGCCATGGCTAATTGATGCTGACAGATGTGGAGGGGGTCTACATGTCCAAGATGCAAAGGGAAACAATGGAGAAGAGACTGAAGCAGTTCCCCTAGACATGAAGACATGAAGTCAACACACTGAAGCCTGCTGATAACACTCAGAAACATGATTTAATGTTTCTTTTATATATGCTAAAAACCGGAGCTATAACTTCTCCAGGACTTGATGTAGCTTAAACCATTCGACATCACTCAAATATTTAGAATATTGTTGATCCTGGATGAGTTGTTCATACAGTAGCTATTAGTAGTTTCTATGAATACGTGCAGAAAGCTGCTTCAGGCTCATTGCTTTGGGCTTACGCCTAGAACTGTGAAAGTGATTACCGCTGCGGTTTCTGTCTGCATTTCTAACGTCCGTGGCAGTTTAATTCTGTGTTCAATCCTGACAGAAAATATTTGAATAAAGCACAAAATTGTGTCATCAAATACCTACACACTCATTCACTTTTGAGAGGTCTGGAGCAAATGCGTATTTCGGCCCGTTTTCAGTGAGTTTATTGGAGGGGACGTGTGGGGAGAACAAGATTAATGGCTCTAACTTTATCTTGGCAAATCAAATTCCAATAAAGCTCAAAGAAAAATTAATATCTGGCCAGTGCAAGCACTAAACTGTGACTTGATTGATGTGTGAGGGTAAAAGTAGTTCCAAAAATCTGCAGGTGATTCTTTTACAGCCCAGATGTCCAATTCAAACTTTAGGGTTTTATTAGCGGCCGGTTGTTGATACAGAGACGCTCATTTCCTAAATGAAGTGCTGCTCACCTGAAGGAGAAGGATTTATAATCTCCTGGTTGAACATTTCATCGTATAAACTGCTGGACATTTAATTAGAACTCCTTGTTCTTTGTTTAAAACTCATAATTTGAGTAAAATGAGCTCAGCAAGTCGCACTGAGGATTACATTCAGAGCACATTTTGGCTACATATTGTAAAGCAATTAAAATAGACAAGATTGTTACTTGAGGTAGAGTCAGTCATATGTACTGAATACCAACACATGCTTTAAAGGAAAATAAAACAACTGCATATCTTTGATTGATGCACCCAAAGTGGTTAATTACAAATATTTATAAATCACATTTTTCTTTTAGTTTTAGGGTGAAGGATTCTTCAGCAGGTGAATGTAAGAGTGCTACTGTAGCCCTGGTGCCAGCAACCAGTCTGACCAAACAGGGACTGATGCTTTGCACGAAAGGAGGACTATGTTTTTATATTAGGATAGTAGGATGAGTCTGCCCTTTCTGGAAAAAGAATCCATCTCATGTCATTGCGTATAATCGTTAACTTTGAGGGCAATTCTCCAGCAGAGTTCCTCTCTCTGTATCTTTATTGCTGACTGTGACTGTCTCATGTTCTCCCTGCTCCCCCTTTCATTCCTTCTGTCCTCCTTGCCTCAATGCTGTCTTATATCTACCATTTTCATGTTAGATCATCATACAGTAGGTTGAGTTCTGACTATCTCTGGTGCACATCAGCACTAAAGAATGCCCTGCTGAGTGTGGGGTTCAGGATGAGGGCAATGTAGTGGAGGCTGCGCTCTGAGGGGTACTAAGGCTGAGGGCAGGCCAGAGGGAGGCCTGATGGATGGAAACCATTATAAGTGAAAGGCGCCTGCAGGCCTGGGTCAAAGAAGACTAACTGAAAAGCAGACTAGATAAATGTGGATGACCGGACAGGAAAACACGATTGTAACCTCTTTCACCTCCAACACCTTGGAGCATTTTGTAAACTGAGACACTACAGATAAGGGCAATTGTACAAGTGTATATAAATAACAGAACACACACACAGTTGTCAACTTTTGTAGTAAAACATTATAATGTTTCATTGATGATAAGTTGAATGCCTACACTGATCTCCACGTTTAGCTTTATATCTTTAGCTTCAGTTCAGGGTAATACCCACTAGCACTGGTGTGGGGGCACGGGGCAGGGCCAGGGGGATGTGAGGAGCTGGTGTGGTGGCCTGTGGTCGGGTGCCAGTCAGACCATCATCGAGAGAAGTCCATCCCCACGAGAGAAGATATCACCATAGCCTGGTTGGCTGACAGCTTCAGGGCCCTTATTGAAAAATCAATGTCCATTTGTGCGTCCAGCTCACCTGGCCGTCTGCCAGCTCGGCTGAAGTCACCTAATGAAGCCTGATCCCGTTACCTGATTCCTGATTCACTGAGTCAAAGTGACTTTGCAGCTGAAGTCATCCACCCATCAGGGACCTCGGGTGCAAGTTCAACATGAACCATGCAGCATGTTGTTGTTGTTGTTTCAGATTGCATTCTCCTGCCCTTTGTCATGTAGAGCAGCATCCAGACCTGCAGATCTGCAGGGGGTAAATTGATCGCATGCAATCATGCTGAAAGTTGTTGTTCGATTATTGGTTATAAAGGCTTACTGTAGATTTACACATATACACACACACACACACACACACACACATGCACACATGCACGCTCATGTCTCACATGTCTCACACATGCTGCATTTATGTAATTTTAAGGTGACTTCAATAATTTTAATATGAGCAGTACAGATAGAAAGGACATAAGGGAAAGGAAAGTAAAGGTCACGCTGACCAGACGTGCAAAAGCCACTTGGCCCTGTGACCTTCTGTTTTTAACCAGTTTTGACCAGTTGCAGATATATAAGATAACATAAGATAAAACTGTATTAATCCTTAAGGAAATTCTTGAAAATGTTTCGAGTGATCCACAATTTTATGGTGGTTTTTTAACCTTAAGCTCCAAAACACTTTCCAATATGCTTTCTCGTTTATCCATCCACAACACACTCACACACCAGTGGTGGCAGAGCAGCCATGCAAAGCACTGGCCTCCCAATGCAACTTGGGGTTCAGTGTCTTACCCAAGGATGCTTCAGCACAAGGAGGGCCCAGGGATCATACCTCCAACCTTGTGATTAGTGGACAACCTGCTCTACCAGCTGAGCCATGGCTGCCGACCCAGTTTTTACCCAAAAATTGCGTCAGCATGCAATTTGTTACCACATCATTCTTCTGAAAGCCCCAATGTGTATGACCTAATAATTCAGTAATTATCCAGAAGTGCTTGAAAACCAGAGACATGGATGCCTTGCATCAGCCAACACTTATCTTTCAAGGCCATAAAAACACCAGTTTAAAAGAGCTTTATTGTCAGTATGCATTATTTTTAACAATCAGCTGCAATCACACAACAATCCTGAGTTGTCTGATGAAGTTAATGTTCACAGGATTTTTCCCTCACTTTACAATCCTTCCCATGTGACATGAAATTTATTGCTCATACATCAGTCAGTTATACTCCAGGTATAGTCAAATTCCTCTCATTCCTGTTTGTTGGCCAGAACGTCTGGTTCGTCAGAGCTCATTCAATGGCTACGCTCACACTGAGCACATTCTGGGCAATAAAAACCTGAAGCATGACAGAATTGTGAGAAGGCATTTTATTCACCAATATTTCATCAAATGGCAAATGTGTGGGGAATATTGGTGGATGTCTTTTTGAGAACTTGGGTATAAAACACATTCTGAGCTGTTTCTTCGATGGTGAAAAGACGCAGTGAAGAAGTATATTCTTATAATCACTGTGCTCTTTTAGCATTTGGAAAACTTGGGTAACCCCTCTGTCTAATAGCATACCGTAAATGACTCACACCAGGATGGATTGCTGAAACCAAAATGCAGCCTGTATCCTAGACTATACACTGTACAGTACATTGTAACTGTGGTCATCTTTTCAAGCGTTGTGGATAAACCACCGTAATATCACAGCTGAGACTGAGGCTTTTCTTCCAGTCACTCCACTCACAGTTTACCATTAGATGGATAGAGCAACTACACTATGCTATTGTGTATTGTGATTCATTTTTAGCCCATGCTAGGACTGTGGTCTAATTGTGTCCGGGAAACCTTTCCTGTGTGTAAACGCTCGGCCACTCTGACTGATCATTATGTTAAATGTCAGCTGGCTTTAAAGTTGTGGCTGAGGCAGCTGAGCAGCAAAGCCACCCTTCTTCGGTGGATTACTGCTCTCTGTGAAGTTTCATCTGTCCACGGATGAACGGCCGACAGCGGCAGCAGGCTGTAATCCTTCGGGCCACAACAGCAGTGCCTGATCCAAGGTGGAATGAAACATCCAACTGTAAAACCCCAATCAGAATTAAAACCCCGGTAACTCTAGTGGACTGGGGCAGCAAGCTGATCCGGCGGCTGGTGATTACCACGGTACATGACGCAGATATACAATCCCTCTCCATCCAGCTGGGTGCTGCGCTCTTCCCTCTGGCAATGGGGACGAAAAGGGGGTTTTGATGATGAAGTGTTCAGAGGAGCATTCTTGATGTACCGTCATGAAAGGTTGAGTCTGTCGGGTAGGGGGGAGAAGAGGGAAGAAGAATGAGGTCAGTGAGGGTGAGGAGAAGAGAATGATGAGGAGGAAGTTGCTTGAGTGGGAAAGGAGGAAGAGGAGGAGGGGAGGAAGGCACTGCCGAGGGCATTGCTCATGATAAGAGACAACATCGTCCAGGAGGGAGAGTGCTCTGCCTTTAAAGCAGCCGATGCGCTCAAAGTTGAGCTGGCATTCATTACCAGAATGACGTAGTCTGTCTGTACACCTTGTCTGTCCCCAGTCTGACCCTGAATTCACACAGGCCTCTGCCTCCTCTCACTGAAGGGGAACCAGAGGAGAAGCGATGCTGAGTGGGCCCGTACAGCAGAAACTCTTCAACATACATGCAACATAAGATTCTCTCCAAAATTCCTTTAGATATTGGGAATGCCCCCCTCGGTGTTTCTCGCTCCCCCTAACAGCATCCCTGCAGCTCCGACTCTCCTGTCCCCCCTTCCTCTGCACCGTGGAGCCTCGCGGAGGAGGCAGTGTGTAATGCAATTTGGTTGATTAAAAGAAAACATTAAAGCACTACCTTATTGAATTTGACGGCACGTACGGATCCGGATCTCACCGGCCACTCTGTTTTATTGGCCGGGATAAAGGGGATCACGTCATTCCCCATCGCCCCCACACCCCCGCCTCCACGCCGCCCTCCCCGCCCAGCGGCCCCGCCCTCCCTCATCCCTTCCAGCCCTAGACAAACCTTGGCAGGAGGACATCCTGGCAGGACAGAGATTTGTTTAGACCCCTCTCTTTTCCGACTCCCCCACCCTTTCTCACTGCGCCTCTCTAACCTTGGCCACCACAACACAAAGAGAGAGAGGGGGGGACAGAGTGACAGAGTAAGAGACATTAGACAGGAATGGAAAGAGAAAGTGAGAGAGACCCTTGGCATAAGTGAAGAGGAGTCATTTTGTTTGTGTCAATAAACAGGCTGATAGGTCATTAATCTCATGAGCGGATGGGTTAGAGGTAGTCACCTCCGTCACTGTCTGTCCAAGATGACTCATCCATTGTTCGGAACTGTTCCAAGTCTCATAGTCTATAATTTAGACTCAGATGTGCCTTTTTGTTGAGGGTGGCGGGGGGGGTGGGTGACAAAGATGCAAGGAGGGGGTAGCCTTCAGTGAATATCAAGCACGTGCCAATCTCCTCAGCAGAGGCCAAATTCGCTCTCAGCTCGCCATATCCAGTCCATTTATTAGAGTTATGGTGATGGGGCCGGTCCGCCGGTCATGTACGGGAGCAACAAAACAACTTCTGAATGGAAGTCCTGTGTTTAGATGACATCATCTGTGGCTGCTTCAATTACGCTGCAAGAAATGAATAACAGCACACAAGGGATGACGTAATGCGTCGGCACTATGTTGAGCCACTGAATTTAGACTTTTAATCCATATTGGCCTCAGTGCATTGTTGACTCCGAAAGCTTCATTACATCATCCACAGTCTGTCCTCAGCAGAACAATGATAAAAGAAAACCTTTTTTCGCTCAGTGAAGGTGTGACAGCAGACTTAACTGTGCAGAATCTGGGGTTCAGACTCAATAAAGTTAATGAAGTCAGTATACACACCGCCTCCCTCCACACCTGCCAGCTGTCAGAAGAAGAAGGACAGCATCCAACAGTTATTGCAGTTTTCTAAAACAATCTGCCGTCTTACCAGGAGTTCAGTGGTGGAGTTGATGTCAGTTTCTGCATACTCAGTAGAAGGATGCACTTATGACCTTCTGAGGTCTCAGTGTGTTTCAGATTTACCATTTAGTGATCATCAAACAGAGTCTGAAAACCCGTATCCTCAAACCTTTCCAAAATTCAGATCAGATGGGCTTCTTCCTACAATTCCTGCCAACTAATTCCAGTAATTTTCCAAAACCACTCAATCGAACAAGCATTCCTTCCTCATGCAGAGATTAGCCAGGTGGTGCAAAGGGCAATCAGGGTGTCCTTCCTGAATTCTTGCGTGTTTATTCATGGACTCATCACGTGTCTCCCCTCTTTTTAGTGTTGTTAGTGCTTCGCCCAAGTCCCAGCCCAGAAAGCTGGTGTGCAGTCTTTTGTCTGATTCTGCACCTCACTAGTAACTCATCTGGCTTGGTTAAACCCAATGACATACCTGTCCTTTGGGGTTTCTTTGAGACACACAAGCCTCTCTACCATGACAAGCCAACAGCAGACTTTGTACAAACTAGTTTGTTTCAAGCTTACCACTGGCTTTAGCATGCTGCAGGTGCTGGAACCATTAGATGGCAGTTAGCCGCTGTTAAAAAAAAAAGGATAATATGATTTACGGTAACTACAAATTTACATATTTTTTATGATGAAATTTGATTTAAAAGTTTGTGACTCTTGACTATGTAACCGTTTATGGCTGTTCTGATTAGTTATCATGCTCATCATCAAAATCACATTTTGGCGTCATTACTACGCTGTTACTAATCTACATCAGAATTGAATTGCCTCCCATTACTGCAGCCTTTAAAAATGGATTTTTACATTAACTTGAGCCATTTAGCATGAAACTTTGCCAATGAGACCGTTTCTGTTCTCTAAAAACAGACATCTGCTCCTGACCAATCCCAGATGTTTTGTATTGTCAAGAGGAAAAAGAGGATGCAGCATTAATTAGCATAGGATGAAGGCTTTATCAAAGGAAAATGCTAACATCATTCGAAGCACAGAGACACCTTTTAGAATCACATCCATGTTTGACAGATTTTTTTTTTTTTAGTTTCACAGATGTCTCTTAGGGCCAATAATTACCTGCACATGCATGACCTCGATTTCATGCCGTCACTTTTCCCACCTGATTTTCCCCTGCATCATTGCGAGGTGGAGCACGAGGTGAGCGAATATGAGGAAGGGAAACATGAGAGGGAAGAGAGAGGAGAGAAGAGTTCCAGAAAGCGGGAGGGAGGCAGGGAGGGAGGATGAGGTGGCGGAGGAGGAGGAGGGTGTGGTGATGGTGGTGGTGGTGGAGGAGAAAAGCAAATTTGAAGGTTAGGATGATGAGAATGCATCGCCTCACATCGGTGCGCTGTGCCACTGGGAAACTTGAGATGTGAGCAGATACGATTGGATGCTAGAGTTTCCCGCAAAGAGCCCCCTTCACAGCAGAGAGCATCGGGGGAGGTGGTGGGGGGAGGGAGGTTAGGAGGGTGGAGGTATTATTGCGTTAAGACATCAGATCCAAGGCATCATCATCTGTGTATCAGTTGCATAACACTTTCGATGCCAAGCCAGAAAAGGTGGAGAAGAACAGTGAAATTGATAAATGAGAGACAAGACTCACAGGGAAAGGTAAGGATGGATAAAACTGAGGAAGCGCAGGGGGGAAAGGGGTCAGAATGATTGCGAAGAAACCGAAAGGAGACAAGGGGTGAGAAGGGAGAAAGTCAAGGAGAGAGTGGAAGATCTTTGGAGGTAGAAGAGTGTTTTATAACCTCTCAACACGGCAGACTCCTGGTGCTTTGAGGAGCCATGGGCCTGGATGAATTATTCAGCTCCTGGCTGGTGGGTCTCCTCTGGGACCGACACTCGCTCTCCTCCAACGTTAGAGCACCACTTGACGGTAAATGCGCGCTGGGACAAACAAGAGGTCCTTAAAAAAGACCTGTGCACTTAACTCGCACTGCAACCCCCCGTCGCCCCCCACACTCGCCCCCTCGTCTTGACCTCAGCCAAGATCAATACGCAGCCGGAGCCAGATGTTGCACAATACCACACTGGGGATGGAAGGGTTTCTAAGAGGAAACCTCCAGAGGAAGTTGTGTGCCTGCATTTATAAATGTACTCATGGGCATGCCAGTGGATTGTGAATGCACTGGCGAGACAGGAGTAGAGTGGCTTGTGTGAAACTTTCGTGCCATTTTTATTTATTCATTTTTTTTTAAGAAACATGTGCATTTTCTACAGGACCGCAGTGATTTACGGAGCTCAGCGCTGTAATCCAGGGATTTCACACACAGTATCAGGCTGTAGATGCTGACGGGGCAATAAGTGAACTGTGCTCTGGGTTTTATTGCGAGGTCTGATGCTGCCATCTTCAGGCAGAAAGATCAAATGACACAGCTAAAGCGACAGCAAAATTACTGTATATGGGTGATTGTAATCCAAGTACAGTGATGACTCTCGCTGTGTATGTAACTGATATTGCTCCGAGGACTCCGAGGCCTGCTGCTGCTGGTACAAATGAATAAAATGAGTACAAGTGATTGTTCATGGAGATAAATGTTCTTTCTGCTGCTGCCGGCTCCTGCTTGCCCCCGGTATAATGTACACGGAGCATTTAGCAAATTAATTTTGCTGTTTGGCTCCATCAGCTGAACATCGTGTGGTAATTTTAGGCTGGACTGGGTTTTAACAGGTACAAGCACAAGAGCTTACATCAGAGCAGCTTCTCAAGTCTCTGCATCAGCTTCCTTTTACTTAGTTATAGAATAAATCCTTCAGTTCCTCCACATAAATTATTACGTTTTTAAGTTGCACCTAAAAAGATCTCTTACAGTATCAATGTGATGATAGTGACATCAATTGAGGCCTTTAAACAACTATCTGAAGCCATATTTTTTGAACTTTTGATATTAATTTCTAGTCTTTTGGCTCTATTATTATAATTGTTTTTATTGTTTTAATTCCTTTCCTATATTTCCTTTCATTTCTTAGCTGCTTTTCATTTTACTCATCTCATCTTTTCAATTAAATTTCATCAGTATCTGATGTTTTAATAATGTGCCATTAGTGTTTGTTAATATCATTGACTTTATTTAATATTTATTAATATTGTATCACTTTACTTAAAGATTTGTGCATCTGTATTACTACTCCTGTAACATTACTGGTGCTCAGAAAGATATCAGCATGTGTAACACACTTAATCTGTTTTATTTATTTGATTATATGTATGCTTTTTGGTTTTTAAATGCAGTAATTCTTCCTGCAAATTAGTAGTTTTACATTGTAGCATTGAAACTCTACTTATGTAAAAGATCTGAAAACCTCCTTCACCAAACGTGTTCTGTTTTTGTCATTCAGGCTTTATTTCTTTCAATCTATTTGCTGCTGAATTGTGACAGAGTGCATATGCATGCGACCATATCCGCATGTGTCTGACTGTGCGCATGTGTGGTACAAGTGAGCATTCCCGTGTGTGTGTGTGTGTGTGTGTCAGCATCCTCCCTCTCCACATCCTGCTGGCTCTCTCCACCAGCCGGTATCATCTCTCAGCAGACTGATGCTCGCTGGTAACACAACACTGGAGAAATGAAAATGAAATGCAGCGCCGGCGATCAGATCTGCAGCGCCTGCTTTTGTTGTAGGCCTCAGCCCTAACAGTGCTGCTGACTCCGGAGTCTGTCCTCTACATGCTGCTGAGTTCTTGCCCTAAAACGAGGTGGTTTCTCTTGTTCAAGCGAAGGGCAAGAAGGGGAACTGAAACTTTAAACACAGACACACAAACAACTGAACACAAGTCGACTCTATGGAATGCTAGAGACAAAAATAATCTTATTGTTTCGATGAGTGGATCCAACAAACCACAATATTTGTCTGAACACATAAATTCAATTATAGAGGCATTCCTCCATTTTTATTGACGTTGACATTCATGATGTAAGAAAGGTCAGTACCAGCTAAGCTAACGACCCAGCTAATTTGAACTTGGAAGGTCACTTTGTTGCTGTTTGTAGTCGTGCTAGCAGCGTGGCTCCAGGGGTGGAAATGTTGTTCAGCCTTTCCACCCTCAGCGACTGGATGGATTGAACTTGCATGTTGTGTGTCACGGAATCCAGGAGCCAAATCCTAATAACTCCAGTGACTCCTGGACGTTTTCTTTAGTATCAGCCAGCAGGTCGATCTTTTAAAGCACCTCTCAGGTCATTGATTAAACTTCTGAAAACCAATCTCTGGGTATCAAAGTTACATATCTAAAAAATTTTTCCCATGAAAATAATCCTTTCCTGCCTTAAAAATGAGTAAGATGTAACTGTACACCGTTGTTTCTGCTATGAAGTCAGTGCCTTGCTCTCCACCCAGTCCACCCGTTTGCTGCAGCCTGTGCACCCCAGGATTACTCCTCTGTATGACAAGTTGTAACATTCAAACTGGAAGTCAATTCTGAAGAAGAATAATGATACAGAAAGTCCCACCTTGCAAGTTGACAGATTTGGTTGCTTTGATTTGTTAAATAAGCAACGTGGAAATCGGAAGACGGCTATCGGTATGCTGCACCTTCAAGCTGGAATCAGCATAACTTATTTTGCTCATGATGTGTCTTGTAGCGTATTAAAAACACCACATGGACATATTAACGAGATTAAAAGCTAAATCTTCACTGGAGTGGGTCTTTAACTGTCCTGTGAAATTATCTCAGCATCTACTAGAGAGACTGACGCAACATTCTGGACAGAAATGTGTGGTTTCCTGAGTTCGATAGGCCAAAATTTTAACTTCAAAAACTTTCCGCAGAACTAATGTCATTCTCATCAGCTTCAGCTCTGCATGCTAATACACTGAGCTAAGATGCTGAATACGGTAAACATTCCAGTTAAACATTAGCATTCTTTGTCACTGAGCAGTTTGATAATAGCTGTAAAAAAGCAAACACGCAGACATTCACTGTATGTTATCTTTAAATGTGTCACTTGCATAGTTTTGTTGCTTAGATGTTGTTGGAGAGAAACAAGCAGCTTTCTTGCCCCAATAGTTTCTTTCTAGAGGACGCACTCTAAGCCCACCTAGGGCATTTGCTGCAGCAAACTAGCAAGCAATCATTATTTACTGCAATTAGAGGTAAATGCATAGGCATAATGGAGGGAAACAAGCATACACGGGAGGCCATGCATGACAAATAACCACATTAGCAATTTGATACAAATTAAATCAATGGAGCCCACTAAGACCGTGTGATTTACAACAGAAGGGGCTGAACAGCGAGGTGATCAAGGGGTGAACAGAGCCTGTGATTTGTTGTGCAATACATCTACATTACCCGCATCTGCTAAGCTGAGGAGGCATTCAGCTCATTGAAAATATCTTGGTAATGTTATTGTTAAAGCAGTCACTGTGTAACCACATCCCTGGCAGGGCCACGGCCTCTGCCATTGCAAACAGCCCATTAAAAATTCACTGTAGTGGATGATCAGAGGGGCTGTGAGAGAGACACAGGGAGAGAGAGAGAGAGAGAGATGTAACCTACAGTGCCTCCCTGCAGCAGCTGAGTGGTTTTACTGTAAGACTGATCCAACCGATCACCTCATTTCCTCTCCCATCTACCATAGCAGCCAAAGCCCGGATAGTTTATCCGTCTGAGAAAGTGATTTTAAGGTGCCAAGTACAACACAGGAAATGGCTCTGCAGACGTTCTTGTATCTGGTTATGGCGGGCCTGATTGCCGGCTGTGGGATGAGGCATCAGTGAGGTTGACCAGCGAGGGAGTGACAGAGCGCTGCTGAGGACTGCTTCAGTGTCAGCCATGCAGAGCCCAGCTGACCAGAGACGTAAATCGATTTGACACAGAGCAGTAGTTGTGGTGCTTTCCTGTAAGAATAGGGTTTTGTTCTGTCTTACTAGGCAGAAACTGCTGAATTGTTGAGGCTTTCAAAAAAAAAAGAATGGAACAAGCAAAAAGACAGGACAAGACAGTGCTGAGGAGGAGGGGGCATATAACACTAAACTTACCAGCAGAAAACACACACAGGCAGGATAAACTTTCATGAGCTTTGAAGTCACGTAGAAGTGTAACCACGAGAAAGAGCTCGGATGAGGCTGAAAAAGGATGTTCTTGCAGTCTAAATGTAAAACAGTCCGACTAAGTGCACCCTGAGCAATGAGCTTTGTGGACAATGAGCTTTCCAAAAATCCAATATGCATATTGACTAAAAATATCCCGTCTGAGTAAAGCGGTGGAGGGAGCAACCAAGAATGAAGTCATATCCCTGAGGAGTTTTGGCTTTAGAATTCCCCTCCAAAGCAATCAATCGGAATGGAAACTCTTTTTTTGGCCTCACTATCCACTGATAGATGGAGGGCAAGCTCACCACAGGCAGGAATTTATCTAATATGTATGACAAAAAAAGAGGCAGCAGCTTCTGCTTTTAGCTTAAAGCTGAGTGCTCCCATTGTATTGATGTACACTGCAAACTATTACAGGGACAGTTCAATATTTTAAGAAACACCCTTATCTGGACTCTTGTCTAGAGATAATCAATACCACATCCCTGCTTCTATTGTATAAAGGAACTTGTAGACAGGTGTGGATTTACTAAGCTTAGCATAAAGGCTGGAAATATAGAAAAAAGATACTAAAGCTTTTCAGCATTCTGCAAAATTGCAATTGTGCATTCTTGGTCAGGTGCTTCATCTTTTGAAGTAGTGTCCAGGACTCCTGCAGGGTCACGAGGAAGGTTGCACTGTGGGTGGGGGAAAAGGTGCTAACATACTATAAAATAAAAAGACATACAAAGGAATACTTGTATAATGTCACCACCTATAGGATACTTGATAAAAACACACTGACTGTGGAGACTAGCTCCTGGTTGCACAAGTTATTTCACCAGTGTAGTGGGACTAAAGAGACAGGCACTTTTTATTTGGGAGAGCATGAAATCCTAAGATGCTGACACTGTGGGCAGAGAAATAAGGAACTTTGAAAAAGCCAAAAGCAGGAAACATGATGAAAATGGATCTTGGATTGTGAGAATCTCCCACTACCAGCTGCTGCGCTCTTTCTTTTGGAGAAAAAAACTCCCTAGTAGCTAATAAGAAATGGTTTGCCCGTCTAGCCTCCCTAGCTGACCCTTTCTATTGATTTAATGACCTGACTACAAAAGTTCAGGAGAAAAATGCATCTTGAACCTCTGACAAAACTGAGGCATTGATCAGAAACCTGCATTCTAGCTCAATCACTGGGACAATAACTATTACTGCATGATTTTTGATAACAATGTATCAAAAGCCAACTTAGGGGATGCCATCAGGACTCATTTCTGTGCATTACATCTGCAGTGTTTCACTTAAAAGCTAAACAATGTCGAGCACAGAACACAAGAATTGAAGTTTTGCGATGCCAAAGTTGGCAGGAATGCCAGTTGTACTGGAGAGCACTCATCGATGTTACAACTGATCTGGCTCTGAAGCAGAGGTTTGTGAAGATGCTGCTTGCTGAATTTTAGATACCAGTGCATAGTGAAAACCTAGAACAGGCTGACTTCTCCCATTGGCATCTTCCCATGTCTGTGTGTCTGGTTTTGCAGCAATGTTGCAGCTAAAAAACAAGCACAGCATTTTCCAAAATGCCACGTTCCTTTAACTACCACTCTATGTCCTATCTAAATGTTATGCAGCTTTTTCTGGCTCTGCCTGAAATCTAGTGACCTTTATTCATGCCTGGGTGGCAGAGCCTATTTAGACCATCTCTGGGCTCTAAATCTGTCCCCAGAAACAGTTTGAAATGAAATTTTCAGGTCAGCAGCTCTTTAATCTATAAGGGTGACTCACACAACACCTATGCAAACTCATAAATACACACATGCACCTAGTCTGAGCAATGACAGAATGGAGGAATGTAATAACACCTTTGGGAAATTAGCTGATGGCAGCAGTTCAGCTGCTCTTCAGCCTTACCTGAAGGGATCGACTTACAGAGGAGCCAACCAAATATCAATAAGGGTGATTTAGCTGTGCACTGCTCAAGGATAAAGAGCTTATGCATGAAACCTCTGGAAATACACTTGAGCTTGGCGTGTAAAATGCTGTCGCTTCAAGCAAATCCCTGATTAAATCCCCCAAACACATTTAGTTGGCTGTATGAGGGGAAGCCTGGTGTTGGCTGTGAGGCACGGTGCCAAGTATGTAGGAGGACAGAGAGAAGAAGAGGGGGAAGGTAAAGAAAGGAAGAAAGAAAGAGAGGGGGAGGAACAGTATATGCCTGAAAACCAACGTGTGGCGGATGAGCTTGTTTGATGTTTGTTAATGGCTTCCTCCTGGCATTTATGATCTTCTGTATGTCACAAGAGCGACATTATCACAGATGATGCCACCGCTCAATATGAATCTGACACTGACATACTTAATGTTTAATGCCGTCATTATACTTGTAGAGTCTAATTGCTCAGTATTATCCCTCATATTATTGCAGGTGGCATCGTTGCTGTTGGCTGCCCTTCAGGTGTTGAACAGGTTTAATTTTACATAAAAGTACTGGTGAGGAAGCGGGAAGAAATGAGTGTCCGGCAACCCAACTTGGGCATCGCACTTTGTTTCCACAGCCAACAGCACCAGTAAAGCTCGCTAAATGAAACATCGCTTCAACATCTGTAATAGCGGATGTGGATTTACAGCTTCTGTGAGGAGAACAGGACAACATTGCCTCATCTGGGTCATTAATTTTTATTACCTTTCCTGGAAATCTCTTCATTTGGCATTTTACTGCCATTTTCAAATGTAATGGTTGTTTTGCAGAGATGCACATGCACTTGTCGGCCCTGTGGTCACAGAAAAGAGAAAATGAAAAGCGGTAGTAAAACAAACTTGCTGCAAGATCCAGGCTCTTACCCAAATTACTTGATTGCTTGAATGATGTTTTCATCACATAACATTTTGCGTCATCCATCTGTGCACCGACTAGCACTCAGAATGCGTGTATATGCTCTTATATTACGCACAGAAGCGATGCAACTGAATGAAAGCACAGCAAAGATGTGACCTCGAGCTGTTTACCCTGTAATCAGCTTACGCATCTCATTAACAGAGGCTGACTCATGTCATCTTGAATGTAAGCCTTGAAATAGGGTCACACAGCCCGGGAAACGAAAAGACAAGAAACCAAGGTAACGGTGACACGGCGTGAGAATCATTAGCGCTCATCTTCCAGAATGCAACCTTTGGCTGTGTATATAAATATATGCAAATATGATTGAATTTGAGCAGTTCATGCATGATTTATGAGACTTACGGGGTAGCCTACACACAAAAAAAGACTTTGTTTCTTCAGAGAATTGCATGGCATTCTTTATTTTTCTTCTGCAGGCCTCTTAAACCTGCATAAACCGTCAGGGAGAAAAGGGAGGGTAGCATTCACAAGGACTTAGCTTAGACAAAAACTTAAATCTTCCTCAACCAAGAAACAGAAGCTGGTCTCCAACTTGTCCGGTCACTAGGACATTAACATTTTTAGCAAGTTTGCACATGATAACCTCTATTCTCAAGCTCTTTGTGTTCACCTGTAGTTTTTTTTTTTTGTTCTGCAAATCCCTGTGATAACATCAAACACAACCTTTTAAAAAGAATGATAGCTCACTTTGGAGAGGTAATTAGCTCTTTGAAGTAGTGACGGCTTAAGGTTTGGGAAGTAGGGCAGCTCTTTCATGTGTGATTAGTTGTTCTTTAGTCCCTCCTCACGTAGTGGAAGACGGAAAAGAGAAAAGTAGACTGGTTGGGAAAAACTGATCAACTTTAAAATATCACAGGCACTTGGGCTGTGGTCGTCCGGGACCCTTCCCACACGCTTTGGAGTCAAAATTTGTAGCAAAGTGTTTGTAGGCTGAGAATACTGAAGCTCTGCAGGAGGATGGGAAGTCTCAGAGGCAGAGAGGACTGGGAGGAGAGGCAAGCAGGAGGGAAAGGAGAACAGAGGAAGCAGAGGAAGGTGTATACGGGATGTCAGCGCTGTCAGATGCAGTCAAACTGCTCACAACAATCAAACCGATGTGTAGCTTTGGCTCAGATGCACAAGGCCGGGCTTACTGGCTTACCTCAGCACTGCACCAGTGAGGAACTGTCACTGGATATTACCATGTGGACCACTGAACTGATTCTCCGCATCACAGTGGACAGCGACAGCTTTACATCCCTACTTTCTCCCACTCTGCTGCCCTGGGGACACACACACTCCCATACTTCCTGAAATGTGTGTGTGTGTGCGTGCAGTTTTGCTGTTGGAAATATTCACATTAAATATGAATAACCTTAATAATAAATGGAAGCTCTCAGAGACTGCATCCTGGGTACAAAAAAATGTGATCCACTGTTTAGACACAAAGCTTTCAACATTCTCTCTCTCTGCTCATGTGGTTTGGTGATTTTAAATCATTTGGAGCAATTTAATACCACACTATGCTTTTATTCTGGCGATTGCTCACTTCGCTTTGAGTGCTTTTCTTGTCCCTTCTGTTTGCAATGTGGAAATATAATACAAGATTTGATCTATTCCTACAGTAAATGAACAAATGTTGCAGACTTACACTTTGAATGTAGCCTATGAATACAGTTTCATGCTACAGTATGTTAGAGAATGTGCGTGAATGGCATTAATCCTCAGTTAAACACATTTTTCTTATGCAGAGCAGCAGCTTAAGTTAGAGTTTCCTCCATTTCTTCGTCTATGGACAAGTGTGCAGAGGAATGGCTGGGACTGGATCTGGTTTTCAGGCTGATCGAGCCGTACAGTTTGGCTGAGCGCTTGGAATAGGCGATGACCTTTCTCCTGTACATCTCTCCTTTATACATGGAGATCATCAGCAGCGTGGAGAGCACCACGCCGCCCAGCGTGAGCAGGCAGAGTCCCGCTATGACGCACCGGTCCAGGTGGGCCCCTATCCGGGCGCTCTCCATCTCCAGCCTCTCCATCTCCCTCGCAGACACGCTGTCACGGTCCACCACCACATCCCGAGGCACGGCGTAGGAGATGATCACCAAGGAGATCCCGGTCACCAGGAACGTGACTGCACTGATAAACCCGTAGTCTATAGAATTCCCAGAGCCGTCCCCGAAGGAGAGGTCATCCTCGGACATGAAGGAAAACTCCGGTAAAGTCTCGGAGCAAGGCTCGCCGTTGCGCACGGGTCTGTGAGTACTTTTGCAACTGGTTTCCGGGCTGGCCAGTCGCAGGTTAACATTTTCATCAATATATGTGAAAGATGTCTCTAATTCCTCGTCACAACAAACTCTGACTTTCTCCTCAGTGAGGTGGCCAAGTTTAACCTCCGCGCCCGCCTTGCGCGGCGCCGTCCTTGGTGCTGAAAGACACCGGCCATGGCAGCTGCGGACCGGGTTACAGCCGCCCTCCCCCGGGAGCGCTCCTCCTGTTGCTCCACCCGACTTGCGGGCATGCAGCGCGGTGGAAACCCGGTCAAGGACGTCGGGAATATCGGGCTCTTTGCCTCCGCCATCTGCGGGAAGCAACTCCGGAGAAGCCATTCGTGCCTCACCCCCTGCTGGTTCACTCTAAGCCGTCCTCCCACGATGTTTTCACTCCACAGCATCCCTAATAAGAGGACAGACACCAGCTCTAAGTTAAATGGTGCATCTTAATTAGATTACCCTCATTGCAAAGCGTGAAACCCTTTTTTACGCAAATGCGTAAAAACTTGTGCGTAAATTTGAACAGTGCGCAAAATGCACATACAGTAGGATACCTACATAGTAATACAGGAATGGAGACCACTTTAAAGTTGATTAGGTGTATTTAGAGAAATCCGTGGGGCCGTCTGGAAAGGCGCTTATATAGATCTGTGATTAGCCAAATGCTCTGTATCCAATTAAGAAAACAATTCACGTAGAAACCGCGTTTAAGCTTTAACCTATTTTAGTTCTGCTGTAAAACTGAACACTGTGTTATACATCGACACATGTGTTAAACTGGGCTAAAACTAATGCTCACACAGCAAATAGATTCATGGATAGAGGTAGCCATAGTAAGTCATCTTCCGAGAAAAGCATCATCAGCCTTAAATAGGAGAAATACTTCCGTAATGTGTGCTGGAAACGTCCCGCACACTTTATCTGAATTCAGCAGAAGATGTGAGATTCTCCTCTGCATTAGGGTGGACCAGCCATGCACAATCCGGTTTGATTTTTTTCTAATCCCTGAGCAAAATAAAGAAAGAAAAAAAAAAGAAAAACCCCTCCTCAGACTCCACAAATAAAAAGAAATCTACTCACCGCGCTACTTCAGCATCCCTCCCTTGTCTTGTCTTCTTCCGAGACACTACAGCGGGTCAGACCACGCAGTGGGGACAGATAAAAAGCCATATCGGCGGATAATATGCCGTGGATGGATTCGGTCTGTGCTCGGTGCTGTGGCGGCGGGCTGCACTGAGGGGAGCTCTCCTTTAGTCCCTCCCACACACGGAGCCTCCGCTGCCCGCGCCGTGGCGCTGAAAGGAGCGCCGCTATCTGGGAGCCGATTGAGATCACTGCGAAGTCAGTCAACACAGACGGGATGGGGGGTTTGGAGGGCTGCGGGGAACCTTGAGAACTGATGATCATATTTTTTGCTTTACTGGCACTGCCTCCCCTGCAGGAAGCACTTGAGCAGAATCTGATGCCACTGAAATGTCAGTTAAGAACCATAAAGCTCCAATGGAGGCTAAGACCAGTGGGCCATACAGGAGGTAAAAAACCATTAAGAAATGAACACACAAGTCTATATATTGGAAGCTCAAGTGCTGTAAAGAGTCATAATGTTGCTATAAAGTGATACTGGATACCAGAGACAGCTGGAATTCATACCAGGAGAGATAAATAATCATAATGCACAGTTAAGCAATAGAAGTTCAGTATTAAACACCTAAGTCACCATAAATGCTCTCTTAGGCTATATTGCATTCTAGAGCAAATAAAGTAGACATAGCGTGAGAATGTTTCCAAATAATCTGCACAACTGAAGATCATAGACATGCACGCACTAATCTGTACTGTATGTTGTCAGTTAATGTCCTCATCATATCAGAGAAAAAGCTCTCCAGCAGTATTATACAAACACCATTGTTAAACCTGATGTATCATGCACCATCTGCTCTCCGGTACTCTCTCTGAAGATTACTGGTTACTATGTCAAAGCCATCCTAATCCATGTTTAATCTAGAGATCTAATAGGTCATCTGATCTGCAGCCTCGCATAAATTCATTCCACGTTTTCAGACTCGCACAGCATCTTCGCACAAACAATTAGCACAGTAAACAAGTCATTTTCTTGCTGGAAAGTGACTCTTTGTAAACTAGATGCTAAATGCAGGCCGCCGTCAACCACTTAAGTGTCTAATCCCACTTTAAACTGAATATTAATTTGCTGACTGTTCCACATAATTTGGCACAAGCAGGCAGCAGCTATAAATATAGTTGCCACTTTTTCCTGGAGTCCTCGTGGCTGAGTGAACAGCTTTGGCTCATTTCCCAACAAGACTCCATTTAACAGATGAGTAAAGAGAGAGGGAGAGGTAGTCGGAGCAAGGAGGAAAGAGACGGACGGAGATTTACACCGCCGTTTTTGTTCCAGAAATTCAGTTTGCAGGGGGAGACAGGAGACACAGATATTCCTGGGTCACCGGCTGATGGATAACGATGGTTTATGGTGCGTTTGGCCAGATTGTAGCCAACTTTAGTCCATCCCATGCAGAGTGACGGAGAGGAGAGGCTGAAATCTGACTGTGTGCTCGTCTGAGGAGTAACAGCGGCCAACTATCAGATGCTATCTGTCTGCAACAGTGCACCACTTTTCCTGCTGGCAAGGACACCAGGCCTAGAAGAGGAGGGGCAGCTGGGGAGTCAGTGCTTCTAAAGGCTATATATCCTCATAGAGTCTCCCTGCCACAGGCCTGGACCCACACACACACACACACACACACAATAAAGAATATGAAACATGGATGCAGTCCTGCTTCTTCTTTGGCCAGCAGTGGATATTAGAAGGTGATGGGAAGGGGAAGTAGAGGTCCCTCCAAGTACAGCAGCCGCAGCAGGGGAAGAAGAGCAAGGTAGTGTATATGTAGGAGTGTGAGTTATAAAGTGAATTAATGAATGAGGGAGTGAGTTCATCTCACCTCCAACTGCTCTGGGAGCCGCTCGAGCTGGTCAGTGTTGGACAGTAGCTGACTGTATAGCAGAATAGGTGAACACGAGTTAGAACGGCATGAAATCTCAAATAGGCTGCTGGAGAGGAATAAAGCCCAGAGGCTCTCTGCACCAGCTCTTTGTAAATTTAATCTAACAAATGTATGCATCATGAAATTAAAATAGTTTGCACCACCCAAATTCTTACTTATGAATTAGTTGTTAGGGAAGGCTGTAAGGTACTGCAGCATTCATATGTATCAATGTTGCACATAGTCCAGGTCAATATCAAAGTCACAAATGTTTTATCCAATTGCGATTATGAATAACTGAGTCAGAAAAAAAATCCTCATATCAGCCTCCAAGTAATAACACCAGATCAGTGATACTGACTCTTTTTTTTTTTACATCTATGAGATGTCCCACTTAATTTTAAGAACTAGAGAAATTCCAGCATACAATTTGCAAACCAAAATGGCTGCAAAGCTCCACTGCTGGCTGTTGGATCTGAATAAAATTCAGTGATAACACTGATACAGTTGATTCAGCTAATATAAAAAAGGAGCTATACACAGTTTTCTGGTATCTGATTTAACATTTCCCAATTGCATAACACTGCAAAGCAGCTCCCTCTGGCTATTGAATTAGGTCCCCACAAGTAGGGTAACAATGTGTGAGCATTTCTAAGTAGAAGTAAAGAGATTTTATGTTTTCTGGTAATATGATAGAGAAAACTACCATTTTCAGAATTTGCATAATTAAATGCAAGTATTTGAAAACAAAAATAGCCCCCACACCTCCAGCTGGGTAAATAAAGAACATAGTGTAGTAACATTATGGCATAATGTGTTTAATCTTCACACAGCCAACTTTAAAATCATACAGCCATTATGGGTGTTTCAAGTCATAAACACAGGAAATGGTTCCCAACATTCTATCCATCCTATAAGACATTATTGCTCAATAATTGAACTTATACTGACAAAGCTCACATTAGCAAGCCAGTAGAGAACCATTTACATTGAAATGTAAGAAAGGCTAGTATGAAATACTGTAATTATAAGTCTGACCTCTATACATTATATACAGATTGACAACATCCTACCTCTACCAAAATAATACAAAAATGGACGCTGTGCTTGTGATGTGATTTGCAACCAGAATGTGAGCAGTATTAATGGAGGGGTAGAGATTAAGTACTCCTGGCTCACCAAAATGTGAAATTATCATAGACTGTCTCTATAAATAGCTGTAGCCATTGGGTCTGAAAAGCAAAGCCCCTGTGGAAGTGCCTTAAACATGCTTTCTTTCTGCAGAAGTCCATACAGAAGTCTATGAGAAAATAATGCTACTTCTCCCTTGATCTCTTAGTATAAACTTGCCATCTCCTCTGTGCAGTTCATGCAGCTTTCTCCTCCCCTCCCACTATCTGCATGTAACCATTTTCAAAATCCAATTTGCTATGGGGAAACAACAACAACAGCCTCTGAGATAGCAACCTACATTCTGAAAATCTTTGCCAAAGAAGGCAGCCCTGCATGTTTGTGTGTGTGTGTATGTGGATGTGTGCTGCTTTAATAACAGTACTCACCTCACTGCAGGCACATGTTCCCCCCAAAACAACTCCCCTCATCATTATTATACTGGGGCACCATTGCTGCATCCTGGGCTTCGCACTACCCATGATTATTCTGACTGTATTTTTTGGGGGGAGACAGGTTTTTGGATGGAAAATACATTCAGATGTGTTGCTTGTGGCCCAAACCTGCCTAGATTAATGGTAATAAAATACTGCACATCACTTTTACACCGTTGCCTTCTGTAGACATGTTTCAAACTAGGCTCACAATTTAGCCATACATAAGTGGTTATTTATGTAGCTGTATTCATTAACCTCTCTTACCTAAAATCATGTTTTATGTTCATTATGTTTTTTTAGATGAAGTCTACCAGTTAAATAATAATACATTTCTCATTGCATTTTTTAAAAAACTTTCTTGGTCCTCTTGGGGAAATTCCTTCTCTGCATTTGACCCATCCTGTTCAAAGTTAACCTTAACTATATAGGAGCAGTGGGCTGCTACGGTGCAGCACCTGGTCAGGGGTTAGGAGCCTTGCTCAAGGGCCCACAGTGGTGGTGACTGGGACAAGCAGTCACTCTCACTTTCCCACCTCAGCCGTCTGCCAGTCCTGGGTCTTGAACCAGCGACACACCAATTACAAGTTCACTTCACAAACCACCAGGCTTGGTGCCTGCTCCAACTTGTCTCGCCTGTTTGTCCTCAGTTCATTTATCAAGGAGGATGCTGATGTTGAACTTCCCTGTTTCACATCAAATTATTAAATTATACTCACCTTTTTAATATATGTCGAGTTTTTCCAAGCACACTGTTGGATGACTGTAGAGAAGTCAGACCAAAAGGTCAAGGAAGGTGGGAGGCAGGCAGACTCAGCAGACGTCTTGTGTGAGTCAGAGCAAAAGAACAAGGAAAGGTAAGTTTGAACAAAGGAACAAACAGTTTAACCACATTTGGCCTGTAACGTAATACAGGATAACTGAAACTAATTAATGGAGGATTGTTTTGCTTTAATCCTCAGTATGATAGATGTAAACTGTAACACAAACAGGGCTGGGATAGTATGTGCTGCAGTGTTACACTAGCATGGTTAAAGTAAAATAAAATGCACAGAAAGAAAACAGTATTGCGTAATGTGTAGAATGAAAGTTTTCATTTTCTTTTCATTCATTTTCAACATAAAAATTATTTGTAACCATAACTGCTAGTTGACTTGACTTGCTAGCTAAGTACTTATGAACTACTCCCCCCCCCCTAAACTGAGGTTGCAAATGACATCAACTGGATCAAGAAGGCTGTACCCATGTTGGCTTTCCTTCTGGACGGCTGTCATGTCTTTACGTTTTTATGAACAGTCAATGATCTGACCTGATACTTTCTGTTTAATTTACACTGGAAAGGTTTTGAATTAAGGGAAGTAAATGACATACAGAGGGGTGACAAATTAAATGTGAATAAATTATTGGAGAAACAACAATAGTAGATGCATTGACACTCAGTTAAACAATTTACATCACCTTATGCTCTGTGACATGTAAAAAAATACTGAGTAGGCCTCAGTGATCCTGATTTTGTATAAAGACGACAAGAGATCTTCTCAACATTGAAAGACAGTTGTAGGGACATTATAAGACCAGTGATAAAAGTGACATCTGCATGTAGATGTATGGGAAAAACATCAGTTAATAGGGTTCAAAATGAGGCTGACAGCGCACATTTAATGTGTGTGATATGTAAAGAGAAGAAAAACAGTATTACTCTGTAGAATGTCAGTGCAGGACGTGATCAGACTGTGTCAGCAAGACCAGTCCATTGAAAATTCCATAGAGAGGGATGTTATAGCAGGGTTACAGTGCATTAACCCATCATTGCAAAGATGAACGCGCATTTGAGAGTTCAGTGGTGCAGAAACCACAAAGATGTGCAAAAAAGGGACATAGCCAGATCATCATATTTTTGACAAGTGGCCAGTACATGTGTAGCGTAAAGTAAGAGAACAGCACCGGCCTGAACCCTTCACCCGAACAGTGAGGACATCCGGTGACTCTGTTATGCTGTGGAGGCGTTTTGCTTCGATGGTTTAGGTCCTCTTGTCCCCCCAGAGGGAAGGGTCACTGCAAATCGATACAAAGTTGTTCTGAGCGATCACCTTTATCCCACAATGAAACAGTTCTGTCCCGATAGGAGCGGTTTCTTCCTGGGTGACAATGCCCCCATCTATAGGGCACATAGAGGGGTCACTGAATGGTTTGAGTATAAAAATAATATGCATCATATTCTATGGCCTTCACAGACCTCAAGATTTTGAAGTCAGTGCTCTCGACCACCAATAAAACACCAAATGAGGGACTGACGCTGTTCTGGCAGACACTCCCAAGACACTTTGTCTTGGGTTTTGCTTTAATTTGTGACCCATCTGTACCGCTACATTAGCCCCATTAGCATTTCGCTAAACGACCTAGAAGCATTAGCTACTGTAGGTTATCATAATTTAATACGTCTAAACTGCATTAAATCTGCTTACTGAAACACATTTCTCTATGTTTGCACATAAAAAACAAAACAGGGGACCAGTACAACTATGAATTGTCTGAAAATTATAGTTGGAGATTTTGCCACAGCCTGTGATGCTGATGTGGCTTCTTGGTTTCATAGCTGATTGCTTATATTACAGGCATTTCGTTGCAACCAGTTAACATGATTTTTTGGTGCAACCCCATTCAGTAAGTCACGGGATTGAATTTTAGTAGCGGATTTAGGAATAGCTTTTGCAACCCAGTTCATAAATGAATAAGAACACCGTTTGATTTAAGAGCTTTACCACACTGAAAACAGGTACATGTAGGTCAAAGTCAACCACCAGCACAGTACATTCCCCCCCCCAACACCTCCACCAGCAGGCAGAAATCAACCCGAGGTCTCAGATGGGGTAGTGTGCCACTACAGCAGACTACTGTGGATTATTAATAAGAAAGTGTACACAGTCCCCTGGGTTTGTTTCTGGAAGTCTGGCACGCAAACCCTCCAGTAGCTCTTAAAAAGCCTGAAAGGGAGGAGAGTGCTGCAGACAGAAGGATGACAAGGGAATCAAGAGAAAGGCTGACTGAGCTTCAGTCTGGATGTTTTTTTCTTCTCCTTCCTTTCTGAGTGTGTATTTGTCGCGGCGGGATCAGACACTTATGAAATATTTAGAACTTGGACCTTCAAGTTAATTCACTGTGACTTTCCTAATTGAAGCGGTGTGGCTGGCTTCAACACAGACACTGTGGGATAATGGAAGGATAATAATGGCTTTCCTCGTGCCTTGTGTATGTGCGCAGGCAAAGATTTATGCCTCACTCAAAGATTAGACTTCACCAAAAAAAAAAAACGCCTTTGTGATTAAGCAAGCCGGCTCGGATAATTAATTCCACCATTCCATCGACCCTTCTTGTCTTTATTATCTCTTTATCATAATTAATGCGATGTTATCCCCTCACGCCACGGCTGCTTTTGCATTCTCGAGCTCTCAATGCTCTTGATGATAATTGTCTATCCTGTCTTCTGCCTCGCTGTCTATCGGAGCTCTCATTATCTCTTACAGCTTTACTGATGCGCCCGGTAATAATGGTGCCCTGATTATAACACAGCAAACATTTACTTTTATACTTTTAGCTGCTGGGTCACTTTTTTTTTTTTTTTTTTTACAAAACAAATAGACAGCATCAGTTTAGCTGTGGTATCCTTGTGTGCGCCTCAGTTGTAAGTCAGAGCTGCTGTTCAGTATGGACAGGGCGAACATTTTAGAGAAGATGAGTTTTATTCATTAGATAAATGAGAAAGTCTTGAGTTTGGGCCAAAGACCTCATTTATATTTGGAGAATTTAGCGAGCCAAGCACTGAGTAGTCTACTGGCACGGCTGCAGCTGGTAAGTTTTTTTGCGTATGGATTTCTGTTGAGAGGTTTACCTTGAATTTTCAATCAGGAGCGAAAGGACCCCCTTTCTTAAAAGCTGCCACAGATGAATAATGCATTGTATTGCCACAACAGACACTGTGGTGAATTTGTGAATGTGTCCAATGGTAAGACATTTAGATATCTGTAGCCACTCGCAGAAACTGAGAAGGGTTGCATTTCATAAATATAAATGAATTTGCAGGCAGGAGAACCCTCCACACACACCTGGAGGAGCACAATAAAGAATTGAGCGGCACAAAAGCTAAGCAGGTATTCAATCCAAGTAACATTTCACAGGCCAAAAGATTTCTTTGGCTTCATTCCAGATTGCCAGTATGAGTGTCTTGGTGCATACTTGGATAAAAGGCTTTAAAGTAAAGGCTCAAAAGAGGCTTTGAGGCAGACTGGCCATTAGTGCTCACACTGTCAAGCATGCAAAATGTATTCTCACGGACCTTGAGGTCATTTCGACAAATTGCATCTCCATAAAATGCTCCATGCTCCAAATATTTATAGGAATTTTTGCTCCTCTCTGGTCTTTAATGGCAGTGGAGTAGTTTAGCCATGAGGTGGCAGTGAAGACCCACCATGAATCCCAATGAAAGGGTGGGACGGCATCAGAATCAGGGAGGAAAATGATGAACTGATGAGCAGTGGAAAGTACATACAATTGTGCTTTGAGTATTTCTATTTAATACTGCTCTGTATTTTCACTTCACTTCTTTCAGAGGAATTTGTGCACGTGTTCTCCATTAGATGTATTTGAATGTCGCTGTGTTTGTTAGATTTCGATATGATCAGTTTATTGGATACAGTGCACTAGTATAGATTACACCACCTATTTGGAAAATAGCCAAACTCCCTGAATCTCTCTCAGATTTAACAGTAAAATGTTGAATATTATATTCACATATCTTATTCTTCTTTAAGCTCAAGGCTGGGACTTTGAGGGTTCTGTGCACTATCTTAGCTGTTCCTCTCAGTGCACTCTTTTGAACGGAGACCTCAGATGTTGCTGCTTGAATCTGACTGCTGGAGTCACTCCCTCAGCTTGGGGGTCACAGCCCCCAGTGCTCCTGTTATACCACTGTGAACTTCCACATCGCTTCCAGTTGGTCTTTCAGCAAGTGCAGCTACTGCCTTTTATACTTCCTCTTCCTGCTGGGTAAACACCAATGCCAGTTTATTATCACAAAACTGCTGATGCTTCAATTGAATCTCTGGATTCAGAAGTTCATCAGCACGTTTTCACTATTAAGTTGCCATAAACAGCATTATTTGCATTTCTTAGTCTACAGTAGAGGCCCTACATCTGAATCTGTTTGATTTAGGGCTTAGCAATTAATCAACTTAAAATCCTAACTGGAAACGATGCAATTAGCAAATAGCAACACTGCGATTCAAGTTATACACTATAACTGGTTTCAGGCTCCTTCCCTGTGAAACCAGTTTCCAGTTGTCTTTCAGGAGGCCGACACCCTCTCTACTCCTAAGATTACGCTTAAAACAATCTATTTGACAAAGCTCAGGGTCACGGCTCGCTCAGGTGATCTGGAACTGTCTAATGTTGTGTAGTTCGTTAGCAATTAATTCAAAATAACAATCTGTTCAGTTCAGTTGAGCTCTCTGTCCATTTAAGAGTGAACCTAACTGACTGTTACATTCGCTCGTAACAGTCAGTTAGGTTGTATCCCTGCAATAAGAAAACAATCTGAATACAGTGGCTGAACATTGTCTCAGATGCTTGTTCACAGAAGGAGGTGTTAGGTTCACAGAATGAGACCCTGACTGACAATCAGCAGCACACTGTTAAAAACAGACCCAGCAGAGTAAAATCGATCACTTGACTTTAAAGTCATGTTAAAAAAAACAGCTTTCATCCCTGATATTGAATAATTAGTGTCTTTGGTGTGTTTGCCAAAGCAATAGCTCTTCCATTCCAGTTCAGTGAGAACAGCTGGGGCTCAGACAAAACACTGAACGATTCGGTGGGCAAATCTTTTGAAGAAAACTTTTTAATGAACTGATCTGAGTGATTCGGGGAACTACAAAGAACTGTGCATCACGAGAACTGTCCTTTAGTTATTTTGTTCTTTGCCCAGGCTGGTGAGAGACCTGCCAGGAGAACATTGTGTGTTCTCTCTACTGCTTTGTCTTTTCTGTCATCTCTCTCCCTGTATCCTACAAGTGACAAGGTCTTGACCTTATGTAGAATTCCCTAAGAAGACTTTATCTTACGGTTTAGTGCTATATGAATTAAAATATTCATCTTATTGTTTTTTTTATCAGGTTATAAATTATTATTCTTTTGGTTATCACCAGAAAGTACATACTGAGGATTACAAAACCAGTATTCATTATACTTGGGCAGCACATTCAGCCTCAACCTATAACAACCACACACACACACAGCCTTTAATAATCCCAGCTGAGCATATCTGCATCAGTAATGAATCATAGCCACAACAATAATAGAATCAATATTCACTCAGAATGGTCCGGTAAGCCTGTCATCTCCGACACCTCCCATGGATGAGTTCTTCAGGGGAGCAATTGCGAAATTTCTCGCCCACCTGTGAATTGTGTGATTTTACCCCGCGGCTGCGAGGAGTGATGATCTGTCACGGCCTCCCACCTGAACCGAACACTTCATTTCGCGCCCCCCTGATATGGCGTCATGGCACAGAGAGGATCGATGCGGAGGTGACAATGAATTAATAGCACATGATAACTTACGTGGACACTGAGGGATCCTGAGATTAACCAAAGAGAGTTGCCGGCTGAAACTATGTCGCTCTGGCGATTTAAAACCATGATAATCCACTGCTGAATTGGAAAACACTGATAGACATTGATGCCAGCACTAGTCAGGTTATCTTGCTTTTTATCCACACAATCTGTGGATAATCTGTCCACAGTTTGAACAGTGGCCTAAAGACTGAGCCGTGCTTCCTTTCCTGGCTGTTTTCCTACAAATTGCTGAGCTCTTATTGCTAAACCCGGCCTCCTGGGAAGGTTATACACATCAGTAATATAAACAGCTGCATTGCCTACTGTGCTGAGATCTGAGCAATTCTCACCCTCTGTTGTACCTTTTTTTCACTTGAGCCTGTGCAGCTTCCCCGGGAATAACAATCACACTAATCTGGACGAGTGTTTGAGCCCCAAACCTCAGCCAGTTTGTTTATCTTTTTGGCTGTGGGACCTGAAACCCCAGAGGGAGGGAGAGGAGGACGCTAATCAGGAGCGGTTAAATCACAAGCGTGCACGTCTCAGTTTGTTGTTCCACTGTGGATTTCCTGCAGATGAAGATGAATGCAGACAGTAGAGGTCTTTTTCCTCCTGCAGAGAAGCAGCTCCATCAGATGCACGTGTCCCCGTCAGCTCCCCTATCTAATGTTACAGGTGTTAACCTCAAGGTAGGAGAACTGCTGCAGCGTCATCCATGGCTGCAGCGTCATGTGTTGTCCTTCTGCATAGTTACGCGCCATGCTGAACAGCGTGAGGCTTCATTTCCTCTCCTTGTTGATGAGGTGCTTAGGAAGTCATGTGGGTGCAGGTAGAGAAGAGAGAGAGACAAAGAGACAACCAGAAGAGTTTCACAGAGACAAGCGATGACACCCAATTTCCATGGTACATTGACCACAAGCTGCGCATGCAAGTGAGCCAATTTAAATGCACACAAACTGTACTATATTGCTACCTTGCAGGTCCAAATAAGCCAATACAAAGCAAACAAATGCAGTGCACATACATCCCATGGTTTTAAGTCATGCTGTGAGCATTTTGGACCCGCAAACATCCTTTGCAATGTTACATTATAGAGATATTACAGTCCACTGAATTTCTTTGATGCTGTTAAATGTTTCCAGGCAGTGTGTCTGTAGGTCATAGTATGAAAGATGTTTGATTTTACTTCACTAGTTGAGTGAAGCACAAAAATACTGAAATTCTGTCTGAAATAATGAAGTAAAAAGGAAAGTAGAGTTAAAGGAAAAACACTCAAGTATTGGTACCTCAAAACTACAAGTGCAGACCTGCTTTAAATGTTCATCCCACCAGAAGCTTTAATGCATCTTTATGAAATACTTTTTACAGTCATATTTGTATAGTAGGAGTTTTGTCCTATTCAATAAATATCTATTGTCCGAAAATTTCCATTACATATTATGTTAATATAACTCCAAACAAATTATGATTTTATGTAAATTATCTTGTGATGAAAATTCATGCAGTGAAGTCAACTCTTCAAACCCAAAAGAACTTGGTTTAAAATTCTAACATACTTTACAAAGTCACCAAATAGGCAGTGGTGGAGATGAACCAAGCACTTGTACTTTCATAAAGTTTTTCCATTTTGTTCAACTTTGTACTTCCACTCCAGTATAGTGGATATATTGCACTTTGTACAATAAATGTAATATAGTAGACAGACAGACAGACAGAATTCTCTTGCAACCTCTTCCATTTATCTGGTGTCCTGTCTATAAAACTAGTTCAAAGCAGCTCCACCAGCAGCAGCTACAACAGTAACATGCTGCAGACACACTGATCCTTCAGCATCATTAATCTATCATCACATATAATAATAACATCAGTCAAATGAACCAAACCAGTACTTTTACTTCAATACTTTAATTGCTGCTGATATACTTTTACTTAAATTGGATTTTTCATGCAGGCTACTTGTAATGGTACAGAGTTACATTGCTGCATTAGTACTTTAACTGAGCTTAAGGATCTGAACACTTCTCCCACCTCTGCATACAGATCAGGCAGGCTTTTTTATATTTATATAAAATGACACACGACATGTACAGTATTTCTGTTTAATGAATGGTGCAGCCATAAAGAACACGAGTCTTGGACGTGAGTATTTCCCTTAGTGTGCACATCATACATCATATATATGTAAATCATATATATCACTAACACAGTTTTCTGTTCGTTATTCTGAGAATAGTAAAGCATGAGATATTAATGTCAGTCAAGATTGTTCTTCCTAGTTATTTCATCTCTATTTATTCCAGCAGTTTAATTGGTATCACTTGATTTAAGATCCCTCTTATGATGTGTGGCAGTATATAATGCAGCTGTAAGGAGACAAGGGCATAAATTCTGTCAACAACTCCTCTTATAAAGCATCACTAACTGAGTGCTTGACATTATCTTCATCATAACTGTTTTAATTGTAACAAAGTGTAGCTATATACTTTAAAGTCACCTATGAATGAGTTGCATAGAGTTAATACATGTTTTATTACACTATATTATTTATCTACATTTATTACCTGTTAATACATCAGCTATAAACACTCAAAAATGAATGCAACAATAATGCAAAGGTGCCCTTGAATGCGCTTTTATTTGCACTTACAAACCTTAAACTAACCAACAAAACCAACACAGATCCCTTAAAGCAACATCTTACACCACAAGAGTGTGTCCTGTGATGCTTGTGCACGGGAGTCCCTGGCATGAGGAGAGAGGGGGGAAAAAAAAGTTAGTGCATGGTTCCAGTGCGTCAGGCGGTGACTTCACTGTGAGGCTGTGCGGGAAGCTCAGTCATGACTGTGTGAGCAGAGAGACAGGAGCAGGACGCAGAGCTGCTTCTCTCCTCTCCTCCGGCTGCAAACTTCCACCAACAACCTCCAACATGCTTGCATGGAAAACGTGCTGGAGTTGCGTTTGATGGCTTCTTTGCAGCGTCTCAAGCAGGACTTCACTGGGAGGAAAATGCAGTTTGACTGGATTCTATGGAAGTTTTGGGGGGATTTCTAAAAGGGGTCCTGTTGGACTTGGGCCCTGCAGATTGTTGCATAGATTTGATTTGATTTTATTGAAGGCTTGGTGTGATTCTCCTTAAAGTTCACACAGCTACAGGGTCTTGTTATGGAAAACCTCACCATGGATAACATGACTATGGAGAATGAGACGTCGGCGCACCACAACCAGACCCTGGGTGTTTGGACCGACTACACCATCGAATACAAAGTGGTCAGCGTGTTTCTGGTCTCCCTCATCTGCGGGGTGGGGATCGTGGGGAACATGATGGTCATCCTGGTGGTGCTGACCACCAAGCACATGCGCACCCCCACTAACTGTTACCTGGTGAGTCTGGCGGCCGCTGACCTGATGGTGCTGACGGCCGCCGGGCTGCCCAACATCACGGACGCGCTGCACGGTCAGTGGGTGTACGGCTACGCGGGCTGCCTGGGCATCACCTACTTCCAGTACCTCGGGATCAACGCGTCCTCCTGCTCCATCACCGCCTTCACCGTGGAGCGCTACATCGCCATCTGCCATCCCATCAAAGCGCAATTCCTGTGCACTTTATCCAGGGCGAAGAAAATCATCATGCTGGTGTGGGCGCTCACGTCTGTCTACTGCGTCATGTGGCTCTTCCTGTCGGACACTAAAAAGTTGGTGTACGACAACGTGGTGCTGCTCAACTGCGCCTACAAAGTGTCCCGGAGCCACTACCTGCCCATCTACTTCACGGATTTCACGGTGTTCTACGTGCTGCCTCTGATGCTGGCCACGGTGCTGTACGGACTCATCGCCAGGATACTCTTCCTGAACCCGCTGCCTTCGGATCCCAAGGAGAGCTCCAAGAAGTGGAAGAAGGAGACGGGTCAGGGCGGCAGGATGATCAGCAGCAGCTCGTCCAGCAGCACCACGGCCGCCTCCCGCAGACAGGTGGGCCCCCCTGTCCCCTCATTATCTGTGCGCACTGATAGTGTTTGCGCACCGAGTGTGTGAATTGGAGAGAATAAGTCCAGCTGTAGCGCGTTTGATCCAATCAGAGGGAACTTTAGAGTGAGGTCACTCTGTCCCTGTCTGTCCAGTTCTTATCAAGTCCAGATAAAGACACTTTTGATAACACTTCAAACATGCACTGAGGAAAAAAAGAAGCTTAATTTGTGAGTGAATTAATGTGATTACTTAGAAAAATCCTGTTGCTGCTGAACCCAAACACTGGAAGCATTTAAATATAAATATTAATTTTACAAAACATATTACATAAGGCATTTATTAGGATTAATCCCTGCGTTTGGCCAGCTTTGTTTTTGCTTCCTCTGTGTTTGGAGTGCTTTCACTGCAACATCTCTACTGGTATTTAAAATAAGAATTTCAAAGTCAACCATGTGCCCAGTTTAAATATGTCCCCCCCTTCCTTTTATGACTTTTGTTTGCTGGTCAAACAGTGATTCAGGTAAAGCTTGCTGCCATGTGTCTGTCCAGTGGAGAGCAAAACGCAGCAAGAATTTTCTGTGGAAAAGACGTGACCCACCTTAAATAAGTAGCAGCGAACTCTAGTGTAGTTCAGAAGAAATGTGCAGTGTGTTATCTTACATGGTGGTTACTGTATCCTAAGTTTGGGATGAAGTAGACCCCCCAAAAAGATCTTTTCTTTTATGAGCATTGCACTCAACAGAAATCCAATTGGACTTGTTTGGGATTTGGGAGGATTAGTGCTGCATGGAAAGTACTGTCAATACCTTATACAGCATGTACAAAAAAAAAAAAACATTGCATGTAGCTGAAGTGGGGTCACAAGCATATAAGCCCTTTTCATAAAAACACTGGCAAAGTTGTGAAGCATCAAGTAGGGGACAGAACCGGAACATTAACCCCTTCAGCCCCAGGCTATGCTTTGGAATTTCCACCTGAACACACATCCACAAATTCAGTCAGTCACAGCGTCACAGCTCAAAGACCAAAATGATCGATAGGGACAGAAAGACATTAGAAATACAATAATTCTCTTTTTAACTGGGCCACAGTGAGATTTAGAGAACTGCAACAAAAAAATTTCCACAAAAGCTAAAGGTAAATAGACCTCTTATTACAAATATTCATTACACATGGATGTTATTGAGCATGTTCTGAAAAATTCTCCACCAGTGCTTACTACTATGTTAGTCATGGCAGCCGGAAACCTTCTAAAAATGGCGCCGGCTTGCGTTTCAACAACAGGAAACTGCAGGGATGAAAGGGTTAAGACTGGATGCAGGTAATGGCACGCAGCTAAATGCAATCTCTTCTATGAATATGGTTTCTTTTGTAGAATCTTCCTGAAAAGCTCCACTCCTTGCTTGCTTTTTGATATTCAGTGCACTAAAGTGCTGCCAGCGCTCACTCATTGTCGTGAGTGTAGTGGAGTGCAAACCCAGCTAGAATTGCATCCTTTTTCCAGTGGAAGAGAGGTGATTCATCCTTTTAAAACTAAAGAAGAAGAAAGAATTCATAGTTCAGTTTGACCTCAGACAGGTGGGAAACGTGACAAGAGAACAGGGTCTTTGTTTTTGCACAAAAACGCTGTTGTCTCAAACACTGGATGACCTGTACATCCTTCGGTATCTGTTCATACTCCTGGATATTTTCTTATAAGAGCTCATAGTATAGCATCACTTTGATTTAAGTTGTTCACACACATTTAGAATCAAAAGCACTATCATTCATATAGTAAGAAACACCGTATAAGACGGTTTCATCATCTTCCTTCTGGGAAAAAAAGAAAAATAAAACACCCGACAGAGTCTTCTTACTCTGTTAAAAATAAAGCAGAATGCTCTAAAGGCAAAGACCCTCCATGACAGACACCAGAGCTGATAGCAGGGCGAGACGTTTGTTTATCAGATCAGGGGGGGGAAGAAGAAGCCTCCCTGGAATGACAGGAGGTGTGGTACCCTGAGGCAGCTCCACGCTCCGTCGAGTAGTCAAATCACTTAACTCCAACTCAAATAGGCTGTTTTGTTTGTTCACCGTCAGCGGGGCTCCTATTCTAATGCACAGCCGCAGCACACACAAACACTAACATGTTTCTTAGCATTAACTGCTCGTCGTGGACAAAAGCAACAGCCCACCCCATCTACCAAGCACCTTACTGAGTTACCTAAAGGTCAAGAAGTAATGAGCATCCAGAATCAGGACATTTAGCGCTGGCATCGCCCCCGACCAATCCAATTAGACTCACCTCCCTGCAGCTGAGACGCAACACAACATAAATATGGATCCCATTTAATCAGATACAAGTTTCACATCAAGATTTTCACCTGGTAATTATATTAACAAATCCAGGTTTTGTTAAGTTGCGCATACAGATTTGATCAGTCCTTGCAGCAGCATCTGGATAAATAATGAATGGCTTATGAGGACTACAAAGGGACGATATTACACTTGCATTACAAATGGGGCCACTATTGTTGGTGGCGAACCTCCAAGCTGGATACATGTAAATTTTGCTGCTGCCTTTTCATACATAACTTTGACTTTTTGATTTTCCTGTGATAAATTCCAAATGAGATGTGGATATTCAAGCCCACCTACATGCAGCAGCCATGAATCCCTGACTGGGTGCAGAGAATCGAACTGACTAACAAATGTGTCTCCTTGTGCACACGGTGAAAACAAACTCTCAGTGCAGAGTGCTGCATGTCTGCTGGTACCTCAAGTGTGCCACTCCACACTTGAACACTTGACCCAAAATAGGCTAACGTGAAAAAGAGGCACTCTAGCTGGGCTTAAAAGATTGTTTGACATGTTTAAGGGTTTGCCCAGTGGATGAGGAAGTTATCTTCTTAAAGGATGCATCATGCAATCAGCAGGGAAGGAGCTGCTCCAGATGAACTCCTGGTGAAGTCAATACCAACTCATTTCTCTACTTGGATCGGCCCATCGAACCAAGAGAAATGCTATCAAACAAAATAAAGAGGATGTGAGACCCTTCGTTTTACAGTATATCATGTTGTACAGTTACCAATGAATGGATGAAGTTCTTTGCATTCTGCATGAGCGAATCTACCAAAGCTGATATTTCCAGTTGTAATTTTTCAGCTCTGACTGTGGGTAGAACAGGGGACACAAACCATACTATCTAAAAGAAAAATAAGCAAAACTGATCAACTGTGCAGTACCTCTTGTCCACATGGATGCAGATGCGGTTTCTCTGGATTGCGCTAACAGGAAAGTATTGGGGGGATTAAGGGTCAAGACAAAATGTTGCAGACAACTTTAAATCCCTCCCCTGATGGGAAGCACATGACTACTCAGCATGAATTCAGGAGATCATAGGTGTCTTTCCAACAGATGGTCAGACAAAATGTACTTTCAGAACATGAAAGCTGGGAAATAATAAAAAAATAGCATTTTTTCAAAGCGTCAGTTTCAGATCTGAAAGAAATCTTGCCAGGGTGTTTTCATAGGGGTCTGTGAAAGGAGGCGCAGTTCAAATGTTGTGTATTATTCGAACTTATAGCGATATTGCTCTGCTGGTTTCACTGCACTGCCTTTTACTGAAACCTTCTGATAATCTTGACCTCTTTTGATTGCCTTTTCGTGAAAATGTGGCAAAGGGATTGAAGTATTTATTTTTCTCCGTTAGCTGGGTCCATAGGATCTGATTTGAGCCCTTTGTTGATCTTGAATCCCACTGTGAGTGCAACGGTGCTTCCTGCTGACTGCTGATTGTATGAGATGTCTTTAAAAAAGTGAAGCTCTGATGAACGTTAAAATGCATCAGCAGGGCTTCATAAATATATAACGACTCTATGATCAAGACACAAACTTAATTCTATTACTACCCGATACTTTTTTTTGAACCTTTAGATAATTTTCGAGTTAAAGCTTGAATACTGAATTTAGTATTGCAATATTTTGCCCGACAAAAATTCCAGTCACACCATCAAAATTTGACTGGTGAGCAGATATACCCTCTTGCACCTGTCACAAACTCTAAAGTTGTAATCCATCAGATTTTCTTGTCAATTTGTGAGACCTGTGACAGTTTGGTTTAACGCCGCGGGGCTCAAATTTCTCCACTTGAGCTGCCGTTTTGGCCAAAATATAGCACAAGAACAACTCGTGTCAGTTTACAGCTCAACCAAACAACTGTTATTTTTAAAAAGAAATAAGGTTATAATTGGCCTTTTGCCATGGTTCCTTGAAATATCTACTTTCATGCTGCACGCGGCTCCAGTGGTTTTACACACAGTGGAGTCGGTTACTTAGCTTTTAGCAGTTGGAGGTATGCAGCCTGTCGACAGCAGTTCTTCAACTTGCAGCCCTTGTTGACTGCTCCTTCTTGTTCTGTTACTCCCCGCAATATGTAATCCTAGTTTGCTGTCAAATGAAGTCAAAAATGACAGACAGCTTTGTGCAGATGCACTTTTGATGAGTGATTGTGCTAAAACCTGTGACAGACACATTGTTTTCCTGTGACTGCTTCACAAGAAGAGCCTCCCCGTGTTTCACCAGTTGGATGCTTTTAATGAGAAGCAGCAGGAAATGTTTGCTGTTCAGTTCTGCAGAAAGTCAAATTGATGTTAGTGCGATGAAAGTCCAGGCAATACTGGTTTACATACGCGTAGAATGGCGGAGTCCAGTACTAACGATGAAACCTAGTGTTCAGTTCACAAATACATTGAGTTATTACTTTTTTCTGACTAATTTCATGGAAAACTTCAGGATGAAATACATGTTGACAGTGGGAAAAGCACAGGTGTAAATAAAGAATGATGCTATTTTCCACTTTGGTACATCTGGTTCAGGGTCTTAGTCTTGTGCCTACTGGCTCGCTGTCACTCTGTCATGTCTTACTGGGAATAGACCGGAGCCAGCGTTAATGCTATTAGCAACACATGTGCTTTATCTTATTATGACAATTTAGAATGCTGTGGAAAAGGCCTGAACTTTAGTGCCTTGTTTTGGAGCTCAAATAGGCCACGTGCCTGGAAAAACACTTAAAGTTCTATTCATCACCCTGCTTTGTTGGATTTCATTTGGTGGCATTTTTAACACGTGCCTGATTTTTACCAGGTGACAAAGATGCTAGCTGTGGTGGTGATCCTCTTCGCCTTACTTTGGATGCCCTACCGGACCTTGGTGGTGGTCAACTCCTTCCTGGACCGGGCCTACCTGGACACCTGGTTCCTGCTCTTCTGCCGTCTCTGCATCTACCTGAACAGCGCCATCAACCCCGTCATCTACAACGCCATGTCCCAGAAGTTCCGCGCCGCCTTCAAGAAGCTGTGCCACTGTGGCCCTCAGCGCATGGAGAAACCTGCCTCCTACAGCGTGGCGCTCACCTACAGTGTTATCAAAGAGACGTCCAACGGGGAAAGTCCCGACCACTTCACCACAGAAATGGACGAGCTGCACGCGCCGTCCGATCAGTACCTGCCTGCCAACATCCTGCCAAGTGCCAAGAAGATGCCCTATGAGGAGCCTTCGCTGTCAGGCAGAGATGTCAAAGCCTGACTAGAAACCAACTTTACATCTAAAGAGGATATCAGAGAGACTGACAGCTCCAGTGTGGATTCCGTCAAGTTTTAATTAAAAGTAACCACACACTTCTAGCTTAATTTCCCCAAGGTGTTTCCTTTTGCAAATGTTTCTTTTATTTGACAAGACCATTTGTGAGATGCCAAATTGGATGTAATGAGATGAGTTGGATGTACTTAAGGCTTATTAGCCTTTCGTGCAGATTACGAATTGTCACAGTTTACTTCTACATCTGAACAACTCTGTTTCTCAATTCTGCAGAGAAAATCTCTGCTTCTGTTTATTAACTGAAAAACAGGAAACTTTAATTATTAATGTCATGCACCTAACTTCTATTATATGATACAGAGACACCTTTTGTATAAACCTCACCCTAACATTTGAAGATAAACTTGCATGAGAGCAGTTTGTCAAACAGCTGCATGGCTGGTTTGGTTGCAGCAGACGGCCTTCTCATTTTCTCTTCCTGTCCACTCTAAACAGTTAAATCAGACACTACATTAGTAGTCAATCAGCAGCAGGAAGTTTCAGCAGATATCATATGGCTGGGTGAGAATGTAATCGATATTTTGAGAAATATCAGCTGAAACCTCCTGCCATTATCGACCTTTATAGCGAGTTTCATCTCATTGTTTAGCCCACAATTTAACTGTTTGTTCACTCTCACCGTTCTCATAGCGACGCTGTCCGCCGCTGCAGGCAGCTGTTTACAACGAAAGGCTCTTATACCCCACTTCACGCCCCCCACTCAGCACCAAACAGCACAGAGACTAAATTAGTGCCTGCTGCTGGGGAACACAGCGGAGCATTTAGCAGGTACAGGGTCAGATATTTGCCCCAGCAGTCACCTTTTAGTCAGAGAATTAATATTTGACTTAAATTAACCAGGTGACCAGAAACACGTTTTCACATCATCATCATCAAGTGGCTAAAAACATTGTTTTGCAGGCTGTTTTCGAAACCTTGTTCACTCAGTCACTACTTACTCTCGACACATCATCAGCCAAATGTTGTCACACCATCAACAATGTTACCTTCATTACCCACAGCAGCTCTTTACATTCAGGGTTGCTGTGACTGCTCAGCTGTTGGACAGTGCTCACCAGTGTTGGACACTTATGATCTGATGGTTTACATGTTTTCACAAAGAACTAGTGTAATGAGTTACAGTTTGAAATTCAGGTATTACATACTACTTTTTGTTACTACTAATCCCAGTAAGGCTGGGTTACATTGACAATTTGGACGACTTACCAGTAGTTTGATAAAGGGTTGATATTGGGTATGAGTTGGATTGGTGCAGGAGATGGAGGTATGGGAAGACCAGCACCAAAAGAGAAGAAAAACTGTTTTTAAATGATCTCGTGTTGTGTCTTATTAGCTGTCTTCGTAATGTTACACACTGGGTGAGGATACATTCAGGAATAGGTTGTTAACTAGCGTCTGCTGATCAGTAAATACCTCCAAACATTACAGGTAGGCTAAAGTTAAACTACGTTGTTCTTTTTCTACTCGTGTTTACAACTCAAGGTGCAGCCTGAGTGTGATGTAGTGCTTTTTGTGTTGAGTAAAGTACCTGAACTGAATTACTTTTTAATGAGAAGTATGTTTTGTGTTGGACACTTTTAACTTTCTAACTGGCTTTAAGCAGCTTTTCTCTGTTGGGATGGGTGCATTGTCAAGCAATGCAACTTATCGACACAGTATCAATGTTTCTCCTTTCCTTAACAAGAATATTTCCTTTTATGATCCGTGTTTATATTGTCTGTATCTCCCAACCGTGGGATACCATTTCACCTGCTCTGAGTACCTACCTGCGCAGATAATACAGATGTAGCAAAAGCCCTCTTTGTTCATGTGTATCCCCACCAGAAACCATGTAATTCAAATGAATCCAAAGGCACACCACCATGACATTTAATCTAGCTACCAGAGAGAAAGCACAGATATGGAATTACATGACCTTTCAAAAAAGAAAGACCCAAACAGAGAAAGGGGCTGATATCACACTCAATTAAACCTGTTGTATCAGTTTTAAATCACCTGAATTATTCCTGCAGGAACATCAGTCTTAATAGTGACAGACGCACCAAAGCCTTATTTTGCTTTGGTTTTCGTTAAGGCGACATCTGTAGGTTCACTGAATCTGTGAAGGTCAGTGGCCAGCGTATCATAATGAGGGTGAAATGTGTGGCTCTGATGTGCCGACAGAGAGGCTGTTTGTTAAAGGGTCAGATAACTGGCGTGGCAGTAATTCACTGATATTGGCTCAGACTGCAGGATGCAGCACTTTTCTGTGATTTATCTGCTCAGCAAAAACCCCACAGAGCAATGATGGAATATTTAACTAGATTGCAACAAAGTGCAATACTTCAGTTGGTGCGATCCACAGCATGTATATAGCTCACCCTGCTATTAAAGGAAGACTTTCTGCTGTTTCTTGGAGCATATGTGTAAATTGAGCAGCACTCAGAGGGAATGAACACTTAGTGAAGTCAGTGAAAGGGACCTGTTTCACTCTGAAAAGCAGGCTTTTTCTGTCTATATTGTAAAGTTGCTTCAAATTGATTGTGCAGTGCAATGTGAAATTCATTCAGTATTGTGTTTTCAAATGTGTGCCAGCAAATGCATTTGTCAAATAATAGCCCATTTTCACCTGTTGTTCCATCAGCGTTGTGTGCAGTCATTTTCAAACCAGTTGGTGGAAGCTAATCTCCAAAGTGGAACAGGTGAGAAAACATGAAAACACAAACGGTTCAAAGTCTGTAGTTTGTAGCGTGACGTACCTCTCATGTGTACACTTATTATCTCTCTCTTTGTTCTCAGCTGAAATGTGTTTGATTTTTGGACAAACTCCACGCAGCTGTGTTGGAGTCGTTCTGTGTTCTGCACGGTGCACAGTTCGGAGCATGAACACAGGCTTTTTGTGATGTGGACACAAAACTTGATACCCGATGTATTTCCATCTGAAGCAACAGTTTGTGCACGTTTGTGTCTCGAGGTAGCTTTTCTCTGCTCTTGCTGTTTGATGGATTGTTTTGTATTTTGTATTGTTCTTTGTCTATAATAAACAGACAGTAATTACAGCGCCATGTGGATGGTGCATTATTGCTACATTTTGATGTCGCACACAGAGCGCTCTTCTCTGGTTCCCAACTCTCCACACCTCCACCACCACTGATCTATTATCAGCAGTCATTGATGAAACTGCTTCTTCCAAGAAGGTGTCATGGATCAGGCGCAGATAGCTACTGTATGAACTATGACCACGCTGAGGACATCAATCACAAAGGTTGATGGCTTCATTCTGAAGCCGCTCGGCCTGCCTCGACACAAATTCATCTCACTGAAGCTATTAGACGCCAACTGTACACTCAACACAAACAACGTGACACCCCCGCTCAATTTATGGTCAGCCACCATGGGTAATGTTACTCTAAATATCTGACTCATCAAACCTCCCTCAATTTTGTTAAGTGATAATGTTAACACCAGAGTATATATCACAGTAATTACCCACGCAATGTTAAGGAGCTGAAAGAGCTTAATGTGCCGGGAGAGAATGTCCTTGGAACACAGAGGCACTAATTGCCATCTGCTGTAACGTCTCATCAGTGCTTTGTGATACAGCTGTAAATTTGATTGCCACATGTTTCATTTTCAGATTTTTAATAAAGGCACCAGTGAAATCGATCTGACTTCCTCACAACTTAAGCACAAACAATATCATGGGCAACAAAAAGTTAATACATTGATCGCTAAAACTAAAATGTTTATCCCACACTTCACTGAAAGTAATACCGAGTTAAGACTACACAAAATCCCTCTTACAGCGGTGAGCACTGAGACAAAATGAACACAGGATGGAACAATTGCCTGTTTTATCTTTATCAGGGGTGTGACATAGAAGGATAACAACCGCTGACTGGATATAAAGATGGATGAACCCTCCATGATGACACCCATTGTTTTCTGTAGAGTAGTTTTAAAACCAGTCAGTCTGGTGGCTAGAAGGAGTCTTGGCAGTGCCGGACTCTAGCTCGAAATCTTGGCTAGCCCAAAAATGGGCAAAGAGGTGAAGCATGAATGGAGCTGAGACAGACCATGCAAACACATCTGGGCCGTGGACTGTCCTATGATGGCACCCACATGTCAATCAAAGCAGCCACACACCAAACTTTGCATAACTTTAACCCTTAAAGCATTTCAGTGGTTGAGTTTTCAGTCTGTTCAGTTTTCATAAATGGAGGAATTGGCTAATTAGCTTTCTTTCATTCATACATATCAGGTCATTAGAATTTAAAGTTTTTAAATACCTTTGACAGTTTCGACGGATCTCTTCCGTCTTCCTCAGAACGTCACCCAGGTGTTGGGGATGACGTTCCTTATCAGCTGGTGTTACTGAGGCGTGATCGACCTGACAATCTTGAACGCGCCTCCTGCTGTCAGATCGCCCCCCTCTAAGACGGCTCTCCGGGCATGGGACAGGTTGTAGGCTCCCTCATCTCTATTCATCGTCCTGGGGGCACGTTTCCTGATTTCCACCGCCTCCATTTTCCAGCGTCGGAACCGGTTCTCTTCGAACAACCTCTCTTCTCTACAACCTGCCCCACACCTGGAGTGAAGTCTTGGAGAGGGGGCGATCTGACAACAGGAGGCATGGTCGACCTGTCAAACCACACTTCAGTAACATCTGCTGGTAAAGCACATCATCCCCGACATCTGGATGACGTTCTGAGGAAGATGAAAGAGATCCGTCGAAACTGTTGAAGGTATTTGAAAACTTTAAATTCTAATTGCCTGATATATATGAATGAAAGAAAGCTGATTAGTCCAATGGAAGGCAAAATGAACTTCTTTACACTAGAAATTGGCTATAGGGATCCAAACTGCTTTTTAATTTCTGATGTAAAGTGGACCATTTTACCATGAGGGTCACATCCAGCTCCTGCTTTAAGTCATGCTTAATTGTATTTCCTGTTTTATTTTGGCATTTCCTGTTGTGTGTTTGGACTCAACCTCTGTCTCAGGTGTCTTTACACTTACCTGTCTTTGACTGCTGTCCCGCCTGTGCAATTGTTTGCCCTGCCCTAATGTGCTCTACCTGTATGTGATTGTCTTCCCTGCCCCAGTGTATCCATTCTAACCATTTCCCTCATGTTCTTTGTCAGTTCTTCTGGTGCTGTCTTGTCTGCATCCCAGCTCTTTTTCTCTGTGTGATCTTCCCCGTGTGCCTGGTTTCCAAGTCTTTTGTGTTTCTTTATTGTTTGCCTTCCCTCACTCCATGCTTTTGTTATTTTTGGATCAGTTACTTTTGCCTGCTCCCTGTACATTTGTTTTTGTCTGGATTATGGTTTGCTTTTTGGTATCAGCTTGGAATAATGTTTGCTTTTTGTTCAGTTTACTCCCGTTGTCAGTGTTTGCAATCTGGTTCCTTCTCTCACTGTTTTTCCATGAAAAAGAGGGCCTCTTTTTCGGAATCAGCCTTAAATGGCTATTCACACTCTCCATTTTTCAGCTGCCATGTAACAACCGACACAATTTTTTGGGATCTACTTTTTATCCACAATGTCCAGAAAAAAGAGCAGCATATTTGGATTTTTTCCATGCAGACAGCGTGGCTCTGCAGTCGCAAAATCAGTTTGAAAGTCCTCAATATTTGGTCCAGACTAATGCATCTCTACAATGATGGATTATCAGTAAATTTTGTGCACTTATGCGTAGTCCCCAGAGGATAAATCATGACCATGTAGACAATCCTATGTCTTATCTTGCACCTTTGTGAGACCCATATTTGTGGCTCTTAGTGAAATGTACCTGTCATACCTGTTAACATCAGCATGGTAGAACTGTGAACATGTTGATGTTAGCATTTAGCACAAAGCACTACTGTGCCTAAGTGCAGCTTCATAGCATTGCTGTAAGTCTTTAGTCTTGTTTGTCATCAACAGTTTCTAAGATGTGTTCAACCAAAACATAGTGAAAGGAAAAAATGAACATTTTTGGTGAACTTGCCATCTTGAGTGAAACAGACAAAGCCCACCTTCATGGCCCAGAGATGATTAATGCTTCCTGGTTTAATTCCATTTATAGAAGCTGCTGTCTAGGGGGTGGGGGTGGGGGTGGGGTGGGGTTGGGAATGGGGGGGTGGTCAGTCAGTGACACTTTATCAATCAACTATGTCAATCGCACAAGTTTAAAAGACTGCAAGTTGTGATCAATCAGGGATCAATATGTGATTACTAACAAGTCATTCGAGAATCTATAAGCCTAATCTGGCAGTGAGAAAATCTAAAGACAGAGCTACTGTGTAGTCTGACTAAACTAGACAAGCAGAAAAACACAGTCCTAATTTGTAAACCCATATATCCTTATTAAACATGTCTTTTCTTCTAATCTTAAGTATCAACAGAACAAAATAGAAACATTTCTAGTTCAAGAGAAACCATTTGTCTAAATGGTGAAGTTGCAGGCAATATCCAGTTTTAAACACTAACCCTTCTTGTGAGGAGTGGAGCCAAGACCCCTACATCTCCACTGGCAGAACCCCTTACAAAGCAGTACAGAAGAAGTGAAATATGATTGCAACGTACCACATCTCAGACAGACAATTAAATATTACGTTCCAAAATCCCAAAATTACCCCACCATGGGGAAGAAATTGATGGTAAAAGAAGACAAGAACAGTTTTGCTCCGCATTCATGTGTGGCTCGCAGCAAAATAATTCATTTTGGCCTCACAAACAGTGGATAATTTTATACTGCATCACATATGTGGCACTGAAGGAGGATGAGAATATCCCGTCCAGTGCTACATTCCCAGGAGTAATCATGTACCTCTTCGCCTATGTCTGAAATCCAAGAGCTTTTCAATCATGTCATTGATGGTAGACCATTTGTTTTGAGCCATTTCCACCTCAGCCACATTAAAATAAAAGGAAATATACAAGGAAAAGGTCAAAATTCTGTTTCCATATTCATGTAGTTCAAAGGTGAATAAAAGCTCTTCTGTGCTGTTGAGCTACGGTGATGCAAATATTGAATTATAATAATTGGTGCTACCTTTAAGGAAATTTGTCCCCAAGCAACAGATTTATCCTCAGCCTATCATGTGTGACCTTTAACTGAAAGATCTCTACACTCTGCACTCTACACAGACGTATGATTGATCCATAAGAGAAACAGCTGAGCAAGTGCTGCCAGAGGAGAGAAATATTACTCGTAAAGCACACGCTGTATATAGTTCCTAATTCAAGGTTGTTAAAACAGTGATTCTGTCTGTCCTCCACTCAAAGGGTTAAAACCAAATTAAGGTGGAGCTTCGATATTTTTCTTTTAAATGTCAATTTGTATATCCACCCACTAGATCTGGACACATCTGCCCAGTTATTCTGTGAACAGCAGTGATGCAAATAAAGATTCACTGGCCGAGGAGAACCACACTAATTTGGCAAAGACTTTCACACTGGTGAAAATGAGTCCCGGTGCAGGACTGAAGTGGTCGAGAGGATGGGATATCAGAATAAAAGCCTCAGCAGCAGGCAGCTGCCTCGATGAAATGATCCAGGCTCGATGAATATTATTTATTCTCCTGCCTCTGCCTTCCAGCACTATTCCATTTGGAGTGCTGTACAGTTTTATGTTCATTTTGACGATGAGAAGCAAGAAGGAAAATGATGCCTCGACCGTCAGCACAACGCCAGCACATTTACATGAGCAAAGAACACCGCTGTAATGATTTTCCTCTCATACAGATTCCAGCTACTCACTCCAACTGTGAGTCATGGCTTTTATTCCATCTTGAGAATTCATTTACATGTATAAGATTTATCCAGCCATTCCCCATATAATTACACTCATACAGTATCAGCTGACTGGCTTTTCATTCTGTAAATCTCTGTTTTGCCATTTTTATAATGCACAGGGCAACGCAGCCGACAAGGATTAGGCTATATTTTAAACTGTAAGGTAAATCTAACTTTTTAAACTGTTTTCTTTCCTAAATTTATAACCTTAGATCTAGCTGTATGTCAACCAGGTCGGATCATAATGTGCATACATATGAGGAGAAATGAGAGCGCTCACATCTGACATTTCCCCCAACATTATTCTGTCAATATTTTAATAGTTCGATCCCTCATGGGAGGTATTCATCATCAACAAGCCAATTAAGCTGCCTTGAAATCGTTATTTCATGTAGTTGCTGAGACCCACAAGCTCACCAAGAAGCACACTGCACTTCTACAAGAATCCCTTGTTGAGAAAAAGCATTCACGCTTGAGTTCAGCGAGTCTCGCATCAGCACATAATCATTACTTTAGGATGAGCTATCGAGTCTCTGTACGCAGGGTGTAAAAACAAAGGAAGCAGACAGATCAAGTGTGGATAATCAGGCTTCTAAACATGTTCATCATCCCATCTTCCAGCCTGCTCTCGGTCCCTACAGGCATGCTTCATTCCAGGTAAACTACTGAACTTGAAATGATTTGGTTCAATCACAGAGAACCAGCCTTGTTACTGGCTTATTATGGCTCTGAGCAGCTTAAACTCCACGAGATGACAAGTGTCTAAGAACAGCCTTAATATTGACAATGCAAGTGTGAACGCAAGCCTTTTAACCTACAGCCTACTGGATGTGGCTGAGGTGCCTGTTTTTATGAAACACATGACAACAAAAACTCTAAATACCAACACTGACTAACTTGAGTCATCTAAAAGCTTAAACAGCAAGGGTGAAAATAATGGAACCTCATATTGATCTGGGGAAGTAATTATGTCTTTGTTCTCACAAAGAGATTTCAGTTGTGAGCTTTTTATAAAAAAAAAAAAAAAAACACAAGTAAATTCAATTCTAACACTAGTTTTTAATAATTAAGTAAAACCAATTTTATCTGAAATTATTTAAAAAAAAATTACATTTAAAAAAATCCAGCCTCAAAAACATAATTTTATTCAATAGCTCATTTTTTGGTTTAATCCAATCATCAGTATCATTGTTTAACAGTTCTGCTTTTAAGTATTCAAAGATACAAGGATTCAGTTTTCTTTACTGTCATACCAGCACACATCTACACATGAGATGGCATGAAACTGGCACTCAGGTTCTGGTTATAAGTCCAAAAATAATAAAATAAATATGTAAAAATAAGAGAAATAAAGAAAGATAAGTGAAGCAATAAAAACAATATATACAAGTGTTTACCAGTGGTAAACACATAAATATGCATGTGTGCAAAGTTGTGCTGTGAGGTAGATAGAAATGGTGTCTGTAGTTGCAGGTCGGTGGGTGATAGTTGAAAGGCTGCAGAGCACCACCAGAGTTCAACAGTCTAACAGCTTCTGGAGAGAAGCCATTCCTCAGTCTGGTGGTCCTGCTCCAGATGCTCCGCAGCCTCCTGTCGGAGGGGAGACGGGCAAAGAGTGAGTGTGCAGGGTGGGGGGGAGTGCTTCATGATGCAGGCGGCTCTCTTCCTACATCTACTGGTGTAAATAAATAACCTAAACAAACCATTTAACTTTCTAAGTATACCATTTCTCATAAGTCCACAGCCCTCATAGCTCTTCGCCTTATGTTCATATCTTATAGGGAGAAAAGGCCTTGATGGAACAGAATGGTTGGAACTGGACACCAGATTTAAAGATGGGGCTGCTCAGTTGAATGAAAATTTCTCTCCTGTAACGTCAGCTGAAAAACTTTGCTTCTATAAGAAACCAGACCAGCTAAGCAGCATGTTACTGCTCTGCTCATAGACTTTCCATTGGCCATCCATCTGGCCTTTAAATGGGGTCTAATCTCATTTTCACCCTCTTGAGGCCATGGAAGTTGATAAGTAATATATTGCAATTGTAGTCATGTAAAGATTACCTTTGTTATTTCATAACGTCTGCAAACAATGTAGATTTTCCCAACAGCCTCATCTTCATCGTCATTGTGTCCTTGTATTTCTGACCTCATGTTACCTGCTGTTTAGCTGTTTAGCTAAGTGTTCAGCCTCAGTGGGTTCAAAGTGCAAACAGTTACACTGATGTTGCCTAGTAGCTGTGTTCCTATGGCCTAATGCTGCCACTGGCATGCCAAGCATTTGGTGTACACAGCTTTAAAGTCATAATTATGAGCTCACGAGTTCCACTTGTAGGCAGCAGGAGCCAGTCACAAAAATAAAACTCTTTTCTAGGCTCTTTTCAAAATGTACCAAAAATAAAACCAAACCAATTCAAAAATCAGCCTTGTTTGCAGTCGGAGGCATCCTGTTAACATTTTTTAAAAAGTCTTATGTAAATGTGGTACATGTGAAAAGAAGTGCAGTTCGAGCAGCAGGGGATATTTCATGTCAACACCTCATGTGGCCACTGGGAGAAACTGTCAGCAGTGTTTATTGGTGATGTCTTATCGGCAGCTGTCAGTCCAATGGGGCTCCTTTTTTTTCGCTCATTATTGGAAATTCTGGCTGCTCTAATCAGTAAACACTGACCAAAAAAATAGAAAATACACAAATGTTTAACACATTTTTTCAACGAGGGCTGCAGCAAGCTCAAACTGTATCCCTGACAACCAAACAGGAGTGTCAAATGATGTTCAATGTTGAATAATGTATGCTGGATAAATACCATATGTGTACAATATAGAATTATATGCATTAAATTTCAGCCTTTACTTGCTGTGACTTTGCTGAAATCAGACCTCCATCTTTGCATGCTTTTGTAATTTGACTTTTGACTTTGAATGAGATTTTCCCATTCATAATCGCAATGTGATGCTGACATTAACACTATATACCAGCTTGATAGCCAGATCACAGAGTTGTGTATCTTTGACAGACGCAATTAAAGCTAAATTAGTATGCAAAACGATGTTAGAAAAGAAATTGTGAGTTTTGTAAAAATTCAAGCCTGCCATGACCACAAAAATAGGCACCAGAACTATTTTTGTACCAGGCTGTAAACACATCTATTTCTGCTTTAAAGTTGGCCAGTATAACATGGGAGTCTATGAGGATTGACTAACTTTTGGAGCCATTCAAAGCTCGGCACTTCCTCTTGGCCTCATTCTTTCTGTTTGATAAAAAAAGCAAACTGAGCCTTTTTTCTAAGGTTGCCAAGGGTGGCACACTCACTCAAGAGACCACCTAGCAGTAAAGTGATTAAAATGGATGTAGGGTTTATTGTGTTTCATTTCTGTTGCATCAAATTTGGTAGAGTCGTAGCTGAATTATTTTTTTAGAACAGGTTCAGTAAAATGAGTGTTGCTGACTCACTGATATGAGCATGTTATTCACCTAGAATCCCACTGTGGTCTGTAGATGGGGACAAGGAGACTGTATTTCAGAATCCCCCCCCAAAGTGTCTCTGATCCATGGAGCCTGAGGTTAATCATTTTTCCTTACAGTTGTGGAGTTGTCACTGACACCACAGGGATGCTGTTTCAGGTGGGGAAAAAATAGCCCAGGGCTGAAGGGTAAAACACATTAGTTAGATCTAGGGAGGTCAGGGAGGTCAAGGCTACGGGACAGTTGCTGGTCTTCTCTCCCGAATCAATAAGAGCACCAGCGTCACTTACATTTACTTACCGGTTGGCTGGAGGGAACAGACCTCATAGGACGACTGTATGCTGGTCCTTTGTCTGACACCCTGCGATTGCTTCACTTTTAGACGATCATCTGGCACGTTGAACTCTATATTTTAGTTTCAGATGATGATTGAAAAAAGCCACTTTCTTTTTCGTTTTCACTCATTTTTCTTCCACTTACATTAAGCCTAAACAAGCCAAGCAGAGCTATGAAAGGTTTATAATTACCCAAATTTACATAAATCTGCAATTAATGTTTTATACATAAATTTGTTCAGCTCAAATTGCATCATGGCCTAATGGGCTCCATCAGCGGCTCAAAACACACACACACACACACACAGAAAACCATCTGAAAACAAACCGTTGAACAAGGAAAAATGTACTTTGTCACTATTTCTGTATTCTAACATTTACAAGAGCGACCTAAATGTGTTTGTTTTTCAAAGTGTTTCCAGCAGAGAAATTAATCCATTTAAGAAATCTGCATTTCAAACTCCAGCTCATTCTCTATGAATCATGATGAGTGAAAATTCAACAACTTTATTTAACGGTTTATTTTTGGAAGATTTTTCAGTATCATCATGGACACTTGATTTTAATGAGATGTTACTTGTGTTTTGTGATGTGAAGCAAGTTTTCAGACAGACATTGCTCTGTGCGCTGATGTAGGGAGCAAAAAGTTTATTATAAAACACTACATGGCGATATAGGTGTCGCGTTGATGCATCAGTTTCCTCTGTGCTGTAGCAATTGGGTTCCTGTAGTTTGTGGTGATTGTCAATAGCGTGGCTTCTCCAAAATGGCTTAGAGACTGAAGTTACATCCCCCAATGGATAAGAGCATCAAGTGAGCCATGAAAAATCCGGCGTGAAGCGGGAAAATAAGACCATGCCGGCTAATGTTTCCATCACCTCAGCCAATCAAATAGTGAACAGAAAGAGAAAGAGCGTGGCGTGAAAGAAGCCATGTAATCACAGCTTGTTTCTCAGGCGCCGCAGGAAATCTCTCAGAGGAGTGCAGCCTTTATGAAACATGTCAGTGGTCGATAGGACTGGAGGGGAGGAGGCTGAAAACAATTTGTGACAGATGAGCCGGTGACTTATGAGGTGTAGAAGAGCACATTGTACGACCGGTCATTTATGCAACATTGTCACATCAATTTATGCAATTAGTAGTGAAATGTCAGTTACATGTGTCATTTCTCAAACTTGTTGTAAAGGGTTTGGGGGGATTTATTGGCAGAAATGGAATACAATATACATAATTATGTTTGGTTTCATTACCTTAGAGTAGAGCCCTTTGTATACTATATTGCCAAAAGTATTGGGATGTCTGCCTTTACATGCATATGAACTTTAATAACATCCCATTCCTAATCTGTAGGCTTTAATATGGAGTTGGCCCACCCTTTGCAGCCTATAACAGCCTCAACTCTTCTGGGAAGGCTTTCCACAAAATTTAGGAGTGTGTTTATTGGAATTCTTCCAGAAGCGCATTTGTGAGGTCAGGTACTGATGTTGGATGAGAAGGCCTGGTTCTCAGTCTCCGCTCTAATTCATCCCAAAGGGGTTTTTATCGGGTTGAGGTCAGGACTCTGTGCAGGCCAGTCAAGTTCCTCCACACCAAACTCACTCATCCATGTCTTTATTGACCTTGCTTTGTGCACTGGTGCGCAGTCATGTTGGAACAGGAAGGGGCCATCCCCAAACTGTTCCCACAAAGTTGGGAGCATGAAATTGTCCAAAATGTCTTGGTATGCTGAAGCATTAAGAGTTCCTTTCACTGGAACTAAGGGGTCAAGCCCAACCCCTGAAAACAACCCCACACCATAGTCCCCCCTCCATCAAACTTTACACTTGGCAGAATGCAGTCAGTCAAGTACCGTTCTCCCGGCAACTGCCAAATCCATACTCGTCCATGGGATTGCCGGACAGAGAAGCGTGATTGGTCACTCCAGAGAACATGTCTCCACTGCTCTGGAGTCCAGTGGCAGCATGCTTTACACCACTGCATCCCACGCTTTGCATTGCACTTGGTGATGTAAGGCTTGGATGCAGCCGCTTGGCCATAGAAACCCATTCCGTTAAGCTCTATATGCACTGTTCTTGAGCTAATCTGAAGGCCACAACACCTTTGGAGTTGTGTAGCTATTGACTTTGCAGAAAGTAAGTGATTTATGCGCACTGTGTGCCTCAGCATCCGCTGACCCTGCTCTGTGATTTTACATGGCCTACCACTTTGTGGCTGAGTTGCTGTTTTTCTGAATTGCTTCCACTTTGTTATAAAACCACTAAAAGCTGATTGTGGAACATTTAGTAGCGAGGAAATTTCACCAATGGACTTATTGCACAGGTGGCAACCTATCACGGTACCACGCTTGAATTCCCTGAGCTCCTGAGAGCGGCCCATGCTTTCACAAATGTTTGTAGAAGCAGTCTGCATGCCTTGGGGCTGGATTTTATACACCTGTGGCAATAGGAGTGATTGGAACACCTAAATTCAATTATTTAGAGAGGTGTCCCAATACTTTTGGCAATACAGTGTATCTCCAGAAGGATACTACTCTACTACTCCTCCAATGTACTACTGCTTTTTTGTTCTGTATAAAAGTACAATTTTACACACCGTGTGTGTCCTTTAATTGGGTCCATTATCCGTCATGCCATACCAGTACATATCCATATGTAAATTCATCATGCCTTATCTGTACATGTGAAAGGTGTACATTGTCTTTGTTATATCTTTAATTTTAGACTGATTGTACTTTTGTAATTCTTGTCCTGCTTCTTCCATGGATCATTTGTATCCAGCTGCTGTAACATGCAAATTTCTCTGGTGAGGGATCGATAAGGTTTATTTGTATCTTATCTTCCTATAGGATGATTCAGAAAGAAAGGAAAACAACACTTTACAACATTTCTTACATATGTGTGTGACATGTTATAAGATTTTGTAACACGGCTGGGGACAGGTTTAAGCCCAACCCCTTTGATTGCTAATGCAAATCTTGATTCATCCTTTATTGCGTTTATCTCCTACCTTACTGATGAAGCTCAGCCTCTATGAAGAACTGCCTCTGCCGGCATTTCCTTTTGTATTGTCTTGGCGTTCTGTAATCGCAGGCTAATCCAAGGCTAATCTCCATATCTGCATGTGCAAGGGTTGTTAATGCATTCTGAAAAAGAATGATTTCCTCAAAGTTGTTACTATAGCACAATACTGATTTCAAATTTGTACCAAATATTGTAAATCTCTAGCTAGCAACCAAATATTTATACAGTATGTTTAGAGTGTTGCCACTTTGGACAAGTCTACATATAAAAACCAAATCTGAAAATACTGTCTATGTACATTAGTAAATTAACCTTAAAATACTGTCATACACTTATTTTAATAGCAAGAGAGCTTTGCAGTGTGACCAGGTCACAGTGGCACTGACCCAAAGACAATGGAACAATCTAAAGGTCATGTGGATGAGTAAACTACTTGAATGGAATAATGCTCACTACAACAACTATAAAGTGCTTTTAAGTCTGCTTTATCTTTTTGATGGTCAGCCCACATAAATAATATATTATTTTTCTGTCATAATGGCCAGGTTACTCCATCTTAAGGACATCTGGTAGCTACCATACGGTGCACCTACATCAGGCACCCTATAAGGTGCTTTTGCCATGTGTTTTATTCATTGAAAGATCACTCATCATAGCACTGGGTTTTATCACACATGGGGGCACCCTAAAGGGCAGTCAAGTCTCCTGTTTCATTTGAAGGGCACCCAGTTCTGTACTTATGTGTGTTTGACTTAGTGGCACCCTAAACAGCATTAGTCCCACTGCTGTTTTTCACTGGAAACAGAACCTCACCACATTACAGTGAAAGCTTACAGGACACTGCAGTAAGCTGCCACGGTTATTATTGTTTTATTCATTTAAAGGCACTTCATTATATCTCTCAATTGTACTTCACAAGGCACTATCACATTTTATCCCACTGAAAGGGCCCCCATGAGGGAACTTCATCCCAGATATCACATCTAGAGGCACTCTATAGTGTACTTACCAAACACTAAGACAGCCATTACAAAACTTTGTAATGCATCTTTGAGCACATACCTTTGATCGTGTTTGTTTTACTGTGGCAGCACCTTGGATGGCACGTTAGTGATTTTTTTTTGTCTGCCAGTGCTTGTACCAAAGCTCAGGCATAATTTATTCATATGAAATGCAATGTTTTCGCAAAATACCTGTAAGTCACTTATTCCATGGCTGTTGTGAGTCACATATTTAATAGCTCCCATTAAAACATTTACATTTTACCTTAACTTAATCCCAGTAATGCACTTTCTGCTTTTTCTCATTTCTCTATTTTCCTGTTCAGGTTAACACTTTGAAGCGACACTTTTCTCAGCAAAGTTCCCACTTTCTCTTATAAATGGTACAAACATCTGTTAGTTAACAGGGAAGTTTTTTATCATATAGTGGGGTATCTTTCAAAATAAACACATTCATAAATAAAAGTATTGCAAGCTCTTTGAAGATGGACGACTAACATAATAATGAATTTAATAAAAGGAAGTAATAAGTAATAACACATACAATTATTTACAGTTTAGGCAACAAAAAATGTTTTAATGAATTCCAGGCAACGCACTGATAAATGCTACAAAGGAGAAACCTAATTATGCTTCACTCTCAAGGCAGAGTCTCCCAATATTTGTAAGGAAATGAACACAGTTCATTAGAGTTCAGTGGAAATGAGGAGGAGACACAAAACACTTTCTCTTTCTGCTGCTTCCAGTAAAGCTTTGGAAAGGGGGCTTCTTATTTTCTGTGCTGGAAAGCTTAATTTTATCATGAAATTCTGCATTTAAAAGGAAAAAACTAAAGAACTGCTACTACAGCAACCCACACAGTGACATAGCCAAGTTTTGCAGAGGATTTTGGTTGTGCAATAAGGCAGCCCTGCTAGAGTTTTTCAGTGAACTATCATTTTAATGATGGTGCTCTCTGCTCCACATGCAAAGGTTCCACCAAACCAATTCCCCCTCTGCTATTTTGCAGCAGCACCATTACTGCATGCTGGGCTTAGCACCACCTAAGACAACTGTGATTAGCTGATAGAAATACAGACAAGTCAATGATAAGGCTGAGGCTGAGGTGCAGCCAGACCATTCTCCAACACTGACACCGTGCTCTGGAGATAAGAGAAAATGCTTATCATGTTCACCACTAGTGGCAAAGTAACACTTCCTAAAAGAACACCAGAGGATATTTCATTCTGAATCAAAGTGGTGGACCCACCCATCCACTGACCCACACCACTATTCTTAAAGTTGCACGCTTACGTACCTAAAACTGTTCAAGAGGTTCCTAAATGTTACAAAATGTGAGAAGAATTCATTCCTCCAGCTGTCTAGAAGGCAGCCTTACAAGCAAGATGAAAAAAAAACAACCAGGTGATTCAAAGAACGATAAAAACACTGAATAACATCAAGCTGAATATAAAACAGCAGCAGTGACACCTGAAAGTGTGTCAGTTGTACAGCTTTTAACAGTACTTTCTTTCAGGAGGGTCAGTGTGTTTCCTCAGCTGCTGCTCCAGATTCTGTTCCTCACATGTGAAAAGCGTCACATGGATGTGTATTGAGCTTTAGGTCATTTAGCTCCTATCTGCGTTGCTCTTAGGTTGTACAGTTCAAACACCACAGGCCTGCTGCTTATGAACATAATGCTTTGCGGGTATTTGCTAGACATTGTTGCTGGCAGTATGTATTAGGTGTGTGTTGACAGAGTCTGTGACCTGTATTAAACATTTCCCTCAACTTGTAGGTTTGACCAAAGTAAGGATGAGGACAAGGAAGGACTATTGACGTCATACAACCAAAGCACAGGCACTATTTTAATTGAGATTGCAGCAGTGGTAATTACATGTGCATAAAATCATCACTGAAGCATTATTGGATCATTCAAATATTTGCAGATGAATAAATATTTTGCTTCCAAGCAAAATGTAGATAAGATATTCAAAAACAAAGCGGCTTGCGCAGACAGCACCAGTGTAAATTTCCCATTGACTTGATGGGAGCAGTGTCAGGTGTGTGTGTTCAACGCAGCACATTTAATTTCCAGCTCACATTCCCGTCACATTGCTGACGAGGTGAGCAGCTCGGTGCCTCGCTGACCTTGGGTCTGCCTTTCTTCTGCACACAAATGAAGGAAACGTTGCTGAGCAACAACGGCCAGCTGTACCTTCCAGCCAGGACATTTGGCTTCCCACTGCTCATTTTAGGAATATGAACGACCAATTGTTGAACTTTTAAATTACATCCTTGTGACCATATTCATGAAGATGGTACTTTTGGAATCTGGCTAATAACCTTTAATAGACGACAGCTCAGTGAATGCGTTCTGCATAGCAATGTGGAACATCCAGTTTAACGTCTTTATGAAATTTCCAATTATTCTAAAGGTTAATTAATGTCTTTTTCAAAGCAGTTTCTTGTATTAAGGAGCTAAAATGTTGGATGATTCCGGTGTTTCACAAAAGATCAAGCCAAATATTCGCTTCCGATCAAATCTCTTCCAGCCTCCGCTAGCTTATCATCTATCTCTCTCTCTTTCTGTCGTAATCAGTGCACAAAGTTTTGTACAAACTGTGCTAACTTTAAGTGTGGATTGGGAACTGGTATTTAAAGTACTCCTGGTTTGTGAAGGACTGTATGATAAATATCGAGGGGTTGTTGCAGCAAAGTACCAACGCTTGATTTGTTTAGATTAAAAATAAATCAAGTTTAGTCTAACATTTTGAGGGCTTTAACTTTTTCTAGTTCAAGATTTATATCTATCTTATTTTTCACTTCTAAAATTGAAAGTAAAAGTTGACTTAGCGATGACATTTTCAAAAATTATTAGTGACTATATTTTTTGTAACATTATTGTATGTTTGCCATATTGTCTTTAAATATTCAGAAGTTCATAAAGAAAGTATTAGTAAAGCAGGGGAGCGCTTAAATCCAGGATTCATTTTCCTTCCCAGTAACTTCTGTTTGGCTCCTAAAGTATGAGCGAGTGTTTTAAACCTCCACTATACAGTTTGGTTGACTAACAGTCACCCATCTGATGAAGCCTCTTCAAAGCAGCCTGTGCTCTTCATTCTCACCTAAAAATGACAAACAGCACTTGTTCATTTCTAATACCAAAATAGATGTGCCAACAGCAGAGCACGTGGAGGTTCACCGTCACAGCCGAGCAGGCTTCAACACACTGAGCTGATTAAAAAAAAGCAGGAGCAGGTGAGCAGTGGACAGCTACTTTCATTTAGTGGACCAACAGCAGCCAGATGAACATGGCCTCTACACAGTCCACTGTGTTGGAGTCGAAGCCGTACACCCGGTTCAGTAAACCCTATTTGTGCATGCTGACATAACATCTGACAACAATAACCAAGGTCTCAGAGGAAAGGCTTCATCTGTGATGCACTGACTCCCTCCTGGGTGTTATCAAAACGCAGCAAGCATGTGCAACAGAAGGACATTTCATTTTCATGCAGAATTTTCAAAACCAGTATTGTTTTCATTTTCCTTTTTCAGGGGCTGTTTCAACACACAGTTTGATGCTGACCTTTCTTCTAGTATCTTATCTTAAAAGTAAATTGTTGTTCACTTCAACAACTTGAGTGATTGGAACTCAAGTTGTTGGAACTTAGTTGGTCGGCAAACTGCCACTGCTCTCTGCTAGGCGGCTGTGCTTTTCTGGGTAATCTTGTCACCCAAAAAGATGAAGCTTGTTTTCTGCTGTGTTGTGTTTTCAAGGAGAGGGAACTATTCAGGACCACAGCTAAAACTGATGGCTGTGAGGTCAAATCTTTGGCATTTTTAGCAGTTTGGTGGGAGATTGCATTCTGCAGTTAGAAATGTGCACATGGTGGATGTTTCCCCGGCTCATTCTATAATTAAAACTGCTTTTAAGTGAGGAACATTAAAATGAATAAAGGACAAGACTAGGGTACTGGTATCATTATCAATAAAAGCCTTACTTTGGTGATTATTAACCCTGTTTTTCCAATTAACAGAACACATCTAAGTGCTAAACGAACTAATGTTTATTTGAAATGAAATAATTTTGCAGAAAGAATCTATGTATTCAGACAAAACGGCAATTTAATTTTCACAATTTTTGCCAATTTGCGTGTCAGAATGAGATTTCTATAAAGTCTTTAAACTGTTCAGTTTAGCAGAATGTGTATGTGTTTATTGTGACCTACAATAGCAATGATTCGGAGCTTTCCACTACTTCCACAAGCTACAGCATCATCAAAACCCAGACAAGGGCCCATGACCACAACACTGACACCAGCACTGACCTGTCAAAATGACTTCAGTGGAAAAACAAGAAGGCATGTCCTTTCATGAATCTCCTAAAGCCAGCAGGTTAGACTCTTTATCAAAAAGGTCAGAGAATGGAGCAGGACTCAGGCCGGGACACGCTGAATGCCCTCCAACATCGACTAAACCTGACAAAATTCCACAGAATACCTTCCAACAGTCCACTGAAGTGACAAATAATTGCATGGATTTGTGGGTGTCGGGCAGGCGGCATCTCCTCCACAGGAAAACAAATAGTATTGACAAAATAGTTTGTCTGGTTCACCTGAAACCAAGTGACTGATGATTGCTGCCATGAGGCTTGCACAAGTGAGTCTGTGGAGTGTTTGACACTGTAAATGGAGATTAGTGCTCTATATAAGATTGCATAAGCTCGGCCTAGTTGCGCGTATCACAGCAGTTCTCTCTGCAAGTTCACCTGGAGCGAGATAAAGCAGCAGATAGATAAGTTAAAGCAAAGAAAACACAGCTCGAGCCACGAGTAAGACCTCCCTTATGAAACACTAACATCACATTTAGTTTGACCTTCGCTGTAATTGGAATTTCAGGTTGAAAAAAATATCCCAACATGACCTTTGACTTAAATTCTTCCCTTTTTCCAATCAATTACTTCATGATCCATTCATAAAAATGACTTCCTATTTTTCTCCTTGACTGAGATTGATCACATTTATAAAAGAGCCGGCTCGCCGTAGGGCTGTTAGAGGTCTTCATTTCTCCCATGGCTACGATCTTATCCTCTTATTCTGCAGTGAAAATGGAAGTAAAATGAAAAATGAAATGAAATGGCTGATTTGTGATTCTTGTTCCAGATGTCAGCCAGCTTCTGTTTGCTGTGGAGAGCAGTTAAAGCTGAATGCAGGACTGGCCTGGGTAACTGGTTTCACTAATAAATCACAAAATGTAGTTAGTGTAATTGCATATACTGGTAATATAAACTGTGTAATTTATGTCCAGCAAGGTCAGCATTATGGGTTTGGCTGCTCCAACTCACACACGGCAATTTGTATTTTTAAAACTTAAAAAGTGATGTGAGGAGACAACTTAAATCTTTAAAGCTGCACCACCAATCAGAGTTTCCAAATAAACAATGCAGAATACCTTTGTGCAGCGTGAAATGGGGCTGCTTGTCGTGACAAACCCCTCAAACAATTATCACATAACTCCATTTAGCTCAATGGAGCATTTTTGCATATTTCTGCACATTCTTTTGAGTTTACGGTCCACAAAATTACTGTTTTGGCTCAGTCGGCTGCTAGCATCAACATGACAGTCCAGCTGTTTTCATTAAACACATAAAAACCCTCTGATAGCAGACAGACAAGAACTTGTTGAGCAGTTGACCTTAAATACCCTGAAGTCCAAAACACAACGAAAAGAAGAGCAAGCAATGCACACATTGGATGTTAATGTTGCTTCGTATCCGCTAGCTCTGTAACCAGGCAAATGTTTAATAAAAAGTTAATCATATTAACTTTATAAGGTCATATTATATCAGCTGTGTGCATTAGTTGCTGGAAATCTGCCCAAGTGTCCAAACAACCGACGTAAGCAGCTTTAAATTTAAAGTGTCCCAGACATGGAGGTGAAGAGTTCAGTCATCTGAGGTGAGTGTAGCTGGGGATGGAACCGGCTCACAGTGTATTCAGTTGAAATTACACTCTTTGTTTTGGAAACTAGAGCTTGAAATGCAATCTCAGTTACAGTGGAAGAAGTCTTCTTTTTTGTTTGATGATAAAATGGAAGGATTCTTACATAAAGTCTTGCCTACAGGGCAGCATTCTCAGTAATAGGGTCTGTCTGGCCGATTTGTAAACAGCAGACATACAGTGGCATCTAATATGACACTGAATCTCATAAAAGATGCTTTACTGATAATTAACTTAATAATGTCATAACATGTTATGCAACGTTTCTTCTTGACATTACAATAATTGCAGCCAATTCTCTGAATGGCATTTAGGTATTCAGCTTGGGCCAAATAAAGACCTATTTTCTGCATAGGCTTATTAATATGACTGAGTATGGCCTTCCCATTTCATTTTGTGTAAATGACCTTTTTCAATAACATCTATGTAATAATTACCCAAGGACAAGCCTGAAAAAAGGTCATATGAGCGTGAGCCTCCAAACATGATTTTCCCTAATCACAGTGCTTTTTTGTGAATTGGAACAAGCAACTTTTAGGAGTTCTTTTTCATCATTTGGGTGATTCAAAAGCTAATTTGTTTAATGATACTCATCACCATGGCAATGCCTGGGGACGACAGTTAGGTTACTGCAACTGAGTATGTTTTTGTGAAAAAAAGGCGGGCGTTGTTTTCCTAATTCAGTCCTAACCCAACCCAACCAAGACAAGATTCTGAAACATTAGGAAGCAAATCAGTTTTACTACTTATATACTGTACTATACTATACTAAACTATACTATACTATACTATACTATGGTATGGTAGGCTATGCTATGCTTTACGGTACTGTATTGTACTATACTATACCATACTTTGCTATGCTATGCTATGCTATGATATACTATACTATGCTATGCTATGCTATGCTATGCTATGCTATGCTATGCTTTACTTTACTGTACTGGACCGTACTGTACTATACTATACCCTATAGTATGCTATGATATACTATACTATACTATAATATAGTATACTACAATACTATATTGTGTTATGCTATGCTATACTTTGCATTACTACTATGCTATGCTAAGCTGTACTGTACTATACTATACTATACTATGCTAGTATAGCATAGTATACTATACTGTACTTTGTTATGTTAGGTTATGCTATGCTCTAATATACTATGCTATGCTATGCTACACTGTACCATACTGGACTATGCTATCCTAACCTATGCTATGCTACTATTAATATATTATCCTATACTTTGTTATGCTAGGCTATGCTATGCAATACTATATTGTATTATGCTATGCCATACAGTACTGTACTATATGTAAGGGATAATGCCCGACGAGGTGTCCATTATCAGAAATGAATGGACGACACATTTTATATACAAAATATACAATTTATATTATATATTGTACATTATATATATTTACATATTTTGATTTACACTTTATATATATATATACTTTGCTAGTACACACACAGTGTATAATTAGACATATTATGACTAAATACTGGTGTGTGTTTCACCAATTATAACTGAAACTGCAAACAATGCCTTCAGCCTCTTCACTCTATATGCATGAAACAAACAACCAACTGATTGACACTGACATCCCGTAAGCTAGTCTCCTGCTAAAAATATCTTGGTTTGGTTCAGGAACCTAATCTGCTATACTTCATTCAAGCCTGTGTTATTCTTGACAACTACATATTTTACTGCATGTGGTTTTGTTTGCTGCTTCTTATTTACAGTTTCAAAATAAATGTTTTCCTCCACAGTTTGGGATTTGCCATCTGAGATTTCATATTAACGTCTCACTGCAAGGGACATCGTTTGGGGGGGAAAGTTCTCTGTTTGATAAATGAAGCATTCACGCCTTTTTACCAAACTTCATTCAAAATGATTAAGGGCTTTTCAGACTAGCAAAATGCAATCCTTTCAATTTAAGGACTCAGCCACTGCATCGCTGCTTCTCTCCCTGTTCCAGCTTCCCAGAGGAATTGCCTGTCAGCTGCTCAGCACTGGCTCTTTTTCAGCATCGGGGGAGGCGCTGAGAGGCAACACTAGTTAATTGGCTTTTATGACAAGAAAGCTACAAGACGCCACCATTATCAGGGCCTTTAGAGGAATTGTGAAAACCACACAGTCAAGCTAAAGCTACACTGTTAAGTTTGCTTTACCATCAAACTAACTATAGTGCACTTTTGTAATAAGTCAAAAACCAATTTCAAGTTATTTCTTTTTTTTTAATCACATGCAACAGTGTTTTACACGGGATAAAAACAGTTTCACAAGTATAAGTTTGGGACACATAATACAACACAGAAAACATGTTTTACATATGAAAATTCCACATTTGAACACATGCTATGCCACAAGCAAAAGAGCCTTTCACACATTAATTTTGCACATACAGTGTTTATAAAAACTCACCCTTCTTGGACGTTTTCCCCTTGTATTGCTTTTCAACATTGAATCATGATCAATTAATTTTTTTTCATTAATTTATACAACAAACTATTTCATGTAAAAGCGAAAACTGATATCTACAAACTAATTATAATTCATTAAAAATATAAATTGTAAAACAAATGATTCCATAAGTTCAAGTCAGTATTTAGTAAATACAACTTTGGTTGCAATTACAGCATTGAGCTTGTGTTCATAGGTTTCAATCAGTCTTGCACATCCTGGATCCTGTAATTTAATTCATTGTTCTTTGCAAAACTGCTCAAACTCTGTCAGGTTGCATGAGGATTTTGAGTGGACAGAAGCTTTTTCAAGTCCAGCAACAAATTGTCAATTGGTTTGAGGTCTGGGCTCTGACTCGGCCACTCCAGAACATTCACCTTGTTGTCTCTAAACCATTTATATGTAGCTTTGGATGTATGCTTCAAGCATAAATAAACCTTCTACTAAGTCACAGTTCCCTTGCAAACTGCATCAGGTTGCCCTATACCTTCCTGCATTCATTCATCTCTTCATCTTTTCAGGCCTTCCAGGGCCTGCTGTCAAGAAGAATCCTCACATCATGATGATGCCACCACCATGCCTCATGATGGAAATGTGACGATGTGCAGTTTTTGGTGTAACTTATTGTTGTCTAGTCTGATGCCCAAAAAGCTTAATTTTAGTCTCATCAGTGGAAGAACTTTCTTACACTTGACTTGAGAGTTTCCCACAAGCCTTCTGGCAAACTCTAATCAAGATTTAATGTGATTTTTTTTCTAGAGTGACTTTCTCTTTGCCACTTTCCCATGACAATAGTTGCTAATTGTCTCCCATCTCAGTCCCTAAAGCTTCTAACTCTTCCAGAGGAGTCATAGGTGTCCTGGTGGCCTCCCACACTAGTCACTCAGGTTTTGAGAATGGTTTTATCCTCAAAATGCAACCTTCAAGCAGATTAATGCATTTGCCACATTCCTTTCATTTTTTTAATCATGGCTTTTTAAACAAAGGAATATTCACTGACATGGAAATTTTTTTGTATCCATTCCCTGGCCTATGCTTTTCTATAAACTTTTCAAAGAGTGACTTTAAGTGTTCTTTTGTCTTCATGGTGCACTTATAGCCAGAAGTACAGCTTCACCAGTGACTGGACCTTCAGGTGGCTTTATACTACAATTACTTGAGTCACATTTACTGCACTTTATTGAACTCCATGTCACTAATTGTGTCACTTCTAGGCCAAATGTTCTGTGTCTGTGTTGAATTAAGTTAGTCACTTTCAATGGGGTGAATATTTATGCAATCATTGGAAAATTGTGCAGCTGAAAACTGGTCAATTTCATGGCCCATGATGACAGCTGAAGAGGCTTCCCAGGGCAAAATGCACCACCAAGCAGGTATTGCCTATTTTCTGCAAGAATTCTACAGGAGGACATTCCCTCTCCGTTGTCTAAAGGGGCAATAAAGTAAATACCTCCAGAACAGAGCTGGTGCATTTTTTTCAAGGTATTTCCTGATACCCATAAAGGAGGAGGGCTGCGTCCTATTGTGGACTTGTGTATGCTGAATCAGCACCTAAGGTCATACAAATTCCAAAGGCTGACAAATGCCATTCTGCTATATTAAGCATGTCCAGGCGATTGGTTCACATCATTAGAGCTGAAGGACACATATTTTCACATTCCATTTTATCCTCAGAAAATTTGAACAATTTTATTCCAGGGCAAGTTGTATGAATACCTCTTGTTACTGAGAGTACATCCTAGGAATCCAAAACTTGAAACAGATCTGTTCTTCAGAGGAAATCCAGTATATGGAGATTGAGCCCCCATGCCCAGGTGATGGTCCAAATCTGGGCTCGCTTTGGCTAGTCATAGGTGGACCTGCTCACCTCGAGAGAGAGCAAGAGGTCAGTGTCCCAAAGTGGACAAGGTTTCAATGGATAGCAGAGATTATGCCACTCTTGTGGAGTCAACCTGGGACACTTTCACTACGCTGAGACATAGTGTTTGTCGCCAGGAAGAGATCTTTCACTCTCACCCAGAGTCCTTGCCCTATGGACCTGGCCCATGAGAGGTCAAATCTAGATGAGTCAGACTTCCCCAGAGGGTAATGGACACTATTCAGAGCACAAGAGCCCCCTCCACAAGAACGTCGTTTGAAAAGAAATGGAGGGTGTTTGAAGAATGGTGCAGGAAATCTTGGATCATTTCCTTTTACTGTTCTGTAGCAGCAGTTCTCTGCTTCCCTGTTTAAATCTTTTTGGTAGTCAGTTCAGCTTGCCATGTGGGCTTTGCAGATCATACGGTGGATTTGCACCCTCTGGTCTGTTGTTTTATGAAAGGAGCACGACGGCTCCACCCAGTGTTTAGACCGCTGGTCCCTTCATGGGATTTAACTCTGCTACTAGACACTGTCCCCCATCCACCATATGAAGCGCTGATTCACCTGAGAATGATGATGTATTTCCTGCGGATGATACTATCCCTTAAGACAACGTTATTCCTGATTCTTAGCTTCAGTTAAATGTATCAATGGCATTCAGGGACTCTCAGCGCATGCACAATGCACTCAGTTTACACAGGGTAAACTTAATGTCATGAGGAAAACAAACCCTGCCTTCTTGTCTAAAAGTCCATCACTGTGGTGTGTCCTTTTAGAGCTAAGGGCATTTTATACCTCTCCCAACAGCAAACAACACCTGTCCCATTGGATTGTAGATTCAATTGTGATGGCCCACACCAGCAAGGGATTGCAATCCCTTGTGTGCTTCTCATTTGACCACAGGTATGGCAACCTCCTGGGCCCTAGTTAAGGGGGTGACAATAGAAGAAATGTGTGCAGCAGCAAGCTGGATTTCATCTTTTACTGTTGCAAGGTTCTATACATTAGATGTCACTCCATCATCACTGGCTCAGTGCACGCTTTCAGGGTCACTTCCTTTTCTGGCTGAGACATCATCCTAACAAGCTGAAGACTGCCCCATATGAAAATATGATATAAAAGTCATAAATCCGTGATCGATATCCTCATATCAATCGCTAATAAGTTGTTAGTTTATCAGGAAGTGATTTTTGTTGTGAAAGTGAACGCGAGGAGCCGCATCTATCTTGTTGGTCCTCTCGTTGTGAGCTCCGGTAAGCAAGGCTTAGTCCTATGTTGCTAATAAGCTAAACCTCCATGTTAGCTCGTTGAAGTTAGTAGGGGTGGACCCGAATACCCAAATATCTGAATATTCGGTCATGGTGGTCGTATTCGAATAGCAATTTTGAGATCCGAATATTTGATTACACAAAGAAAAGACACTTTTAGTTGAACTTTGTTTTATTTATTTTAGTTTAAATTTTCGGGACTTTGAAGAGCTCTATTTTCTATGCATTTATATATATAAATCTTTTTTTCATCACTTGCATTTCCACATGATTGTTTCTGAGGCAATAAAAGTTGTCACTTCACGCCTACTCTTCTCATGAGTGAATAAATTTAAGGTATCCATTCCCAAACCTAGATGAATGTTAGTGTTCTTCATCATACTTTTCATCAGTTGGTAAGGCTAGGGGTGCTACATAAAGGTGTAGTGTGTGACTGCATGGATACCTGGTGATGACTGCATTGCATTTACATAAGCAATAAAACCCAGCCTTGAACATTTGTACCTTAAGATTAACCAACTTATAATCAGCTTTATGTGTCCCACATAAAAAATGGAAAATGTCTTGGTATCTTTACTTAAACAAATGCGATGGCATCTGAAGCAATATTTCACTAAATCAGTTTAATGGAACTGCTCAGTTTCATGATTGATTATTTGTTGTGCTTGTTATTGTATATTTATGTTTATTCATAGACCCACTTCATCACATTTTCTAGCATCATGGGTCTCTGGCTTTTGTGCAAATATAACAGGTCTGACAGAGACAGAGAGACGTGTTAGTAGTCAGAGCAGGTAGTGCAGCCGGGCAGCAGATGGAGACGATTGGCAGCTTGGATTTCCACAGATATCTTTTTCTTATTTTCGTTTTATTATGTTACACTGTACTGTCATATTGTTTCTTTTTTCTTATTTTCATTTTATTATGTTACACTGCACTGTCATATTGTTTCTTTTATTATTAGGGAAGCAATATGAACTGCTTTTTGATCAAATGACAACAGAGTCTTGATCCGACATGTGGAACAGGTAGAAAGCTTCCATTCATTTTGCCTTCATTGACTTCAGAGTTCAAAGGCTGATGCTGATAGGTACAGCTGCACAATGGGAGGAAGCTCATTGAACCCATTTTGACCCAATTTTGGGCTTGTACTCCTGCTATCATCAAACAGTGCATCAACATGAGAATAGAGAGAAACGTCCTAACCTTTTTTGAAAACCCTTCACTTAACAAGCACCTGTGGCTTAATACAGAAACCTCTTACAGTAGATTCAATATTTCCTGTTGCGACTGGAGAAAACTCTCCTCCCATGAGAGCCTCAAAGAGCCCTGCATTAAGGTCAGCGGATAAGTGCTTCTTTATACTCTAAAATGCTACAAATTACATGTTGTGCAGCTCTGCAGTTTGGATTGCAAGCATAGCATCACCTACTAGATATTGCGAGAGTTGGTGAGGCTTTCCTATGATCGGACCATCTTGTTTTCCGTGAAAAACAGAAGAGAAGGTTACCTCAAGGGGCAATGCCACTCTGTTTTTATACAGAGACCAACATGTAGAGGTGTGATCTGGCTTGACAGCTGAGATGGGGGAAAAAAAACCCAAACTCTCAGGTTTGTGGTTTACTCTCTGCGCTTCACCTGAGTCCTCATGCCCAGAGCTGCTTTCACTTACCTCACCCATCCTTTCCCCTCAGTGGCTCTAGAGGTGCCGGAGGGGCGAGGTGAGATATTTTGGGTTCACACCAGCTTCTGTTGGAAGAATAAGGCCATCTGTTTGACAGTGATCTTTCCGAACCTCAGAAGGACGTTTAATATCTTCCATCTTGCACTGCATAAACTACATTTTCCCCTCATTGTTTTATTGATTACATGTCACACATTATAGATCATGAGTTAGATAGGCTTGTCGGTTATGATTAGCAAAGTGGCCGGCTCAAGGTTAAGATCAAACTCCTCACAGACAGCCTGAGCGACTCATGCAGGACCCCAGAGAAGGGCTGCATTCGTGTTCACAGGTCTGACGTAAATGGACGGCAACGCTCCATGTCAAAACCTCTGTCCTTTAAGGCTCATTAAACCCTGCTGATGCATGGCCACCTACAGTCAGACCAGCAGACAGGAGGGGAGGCAGACATCCAGGCAGGGAGGCTAGCAGGTAGAAAGACGAGCAGGCAAGCATGAGCGCGATGCAGCAGGCTCCTGACAGAGAACATTAACATACCCTTGTTCTTTATGCTGCCTACACGCCTGATTAATGAGGACAGGCCTGCTGGAAGGCTGAGGTGGTGAGCATAGACAGAGGAGGATAAATAGGCAAAGAGACGGGGAATAAGAGACAGATATGAGGGACAGAGGCAGACAGGAGTCGGAGTGGATTTTGGAAATGGGTGACAGAAAATCAATTACAGAGGTTAGACTCAGTGAAAGTGAAAAGGCTCTCCTAATGAAGCTGTTAACTGACATTTTACTAGTGCGACATCATGTTTGCAACATTGGCTCATGTCTCATAACTGTCTGCAAACTATTCTGTATTGTGTAGATGTTTAAGTGTTACACTTTTTAGAATGACACAGTAGTCACTTCTTTGTGCAGCATATTAAATGGTTTTATTCCTGTAACAACAACAAACAAACAAACAGCTGTTTTAGCTCTGTGTGACTCAGCAGTAATTGTGCTGTCTCATGTCTCACTCTATTAGTGAGTGACGTCCGCTTTTGGGACCTAATGCACACAGCTGATGTGCAGACGTCTAATGGAGATGATACTTGATTTAAGGTCCAAAGTGGTCGATTTTCAATTTTGTCGATTGACCGACTGCTTGAAAAGTGTTGCAACACCTTTTTAAGTCGCCGAAGAATCAAGTGTTGAACAAAAACGGTGAAGTCTCACGATGCAAATTCCCACAAAATAGTGTGAAACTAATTCACTGTGGCTGCACAAATACATGAGCCACTATAACCACCGTGTGAGTGCATTCATCAGGCACAAAACATTTTATCAAGTGCAATAAAAGACACAAATACAGAAGTGAATGATATTACACACTTCGTCTACAATAGCCTTCCTCTATTTTGTACTCTATTCTCCAAACGTCAACACAGCAGAGACGTCTTGCTATTGTTCAACAGCGCCAAGGTTCGCAGAAGTTGAGCTTAACATAAAAAAAACTTTACCTTGCTGCCTGGAGTGAATCTATTGTGCATGACAGTTTAATTGACATAAACTGATCTTGTTGCAGTGTTTTCATTTCAACATGTGTCAAGGTCTTTTGTGAAATTGTGGTTTAGGCAGAAACGAATGCTTGTAGGTCTAAGCAATTGTGGCAAAGTGCACTAAGGGGAGAACTGAGGGAAAAGCCGAACAACTCCACCTGGGGAACTGCACCCCAGGAAATAATATTTGAACCTTCAGTATTGTTTGGAATATGGATAGCAAAGCACACGGATTCGTTACTGGGGAGACAGATGCATTTCAAAAGTAAACCAAATGTTTTTATTTTTAATAATCAAAACAGAGTTAACAGGCAGGGGCTGGAACTGCTGAAAAGAAAAAAATGTTAAGGGACAAATAAGAATTTATAAAAACAGTGAAGTGGGTACAATTATTGCTTTGTTACAATTAACATTAAAATATCTCAATATAGAGTTTTAAAAAACCTCTCAGTGTACTACAAGTGTAAAATTCAGTCCAAAGTAACTAAACAAAAGAAAAGAACCTTGTAGAGAGGCAGACTACACTGAGGAGTGTCCAGGGGCGCCACTACTACTCACCTTGGTGCAACACAGCAATCCTCACAGCAATATGGTGCAGTCTATATTGTGTCCCTTTGCCTTTACTCACATGCAAAAGAGAGTGAAGGGACCTCACCACGTGTGCCTAGCCTCCCAACAATTTGGCACTCTGCTCTGGAGAAAAAGAACTAAATACAAAAAGAATCAGAAACAAATAAAGACTAAGTAAAGTAACACAGCTGGTTTAACAAATGCAAAACCTAAATAACTCAGGGACAAACTGTCCTCAACAATAAGGGAAAATATAAAACATACAACCACACTAAGTAATGAGAAACAGGCAGATAAATCACGAAAGCCACAAATAAAGGGTAGAATAATAAAACTATGGAATATCAAACCATAACTAAATTGACAGTAAGTTAAGGGCAAAATAAAGGGAAAACAAAGGCAAAACTAAAAGACAAAACAGCAGTGGTCATGTGGCAGGAGAATCTGGAAAGGCGAAACTACAATTAGCCAGGCTCAACCCACTTATGAACTAAAATGAATATTAAAACTCACCACGTCTGGTATGGGGCATGAACAGAATCACTGGTCACACAGGGCAGGGGGCTGCAAAACAGGCTTCTTCATATGTTCAAACCAATGCTTCAAACAAAAGGTGATTGTCTTTAACTTAGACTTAGACTTAGACAGACTTTATTCATCCACAAGGGAAATTTTGTTGTCACAGTAGCTCAGAACAGTAATAAAAGAGGAAAAGGACAGCACTAGTAGGATATAAAATAAAGTAATAGAGTAATCAGTATAAAGATAAAAATAATAATAAAATAGAATAGGTACTATCCCTAAAGCGATCTGGAATATGTAAACATTTACAAAAAATAAAAATAAAGCAATCTGAAGTAATATTAGCAATATGGAAATTTAGAAATTTACAATATATACAACATGTAACAAGTGACTATAGAGCAGTGCCAGTTTACACAGTGGCTTTGAAATAAATGTGAGTTATCTGTCACAGAGTGGGGAGTTATTGTACAGCTGTATAGAGAATGGTATGAATGTGTTCTTGTAGCGCTCACTGTGACAGCGCAGCTGTAAGAGTCTATTGGAGAAGGAGCTCCTTTGCCCATCTACAGTCTGGTGAAGTGGGTGAGCAGGGTTGTCCATGATGGAGACCAGTGTCCTCCTGTCCCTCACTGTCACAAATGTCTCCAGCTGACAGCCAACCACCTGTCCAGCTTTGCGGATCAGTTTGTCCATCCGAGAGATGTCCCTTTTGGAGGTACTGCTGCCCCAACAGGCCACAGCGAAGTACAGAGCACTGGAGACCACAGACTGGTAGAAGATCTCCAGCAGTTTACTGCACACATTAAAAGACCTGAGCTTCCTCAGGAAGTACAGCCTGCTCATGCCCTTCTTGTAGACAGCGTTGCAGTTGTCCCTCTAGTCCAGTCTGCTGTTCACATGGAGTCCCAGATATTTGTAGCAGTCCACTATCTCCACCTCTGAGCCCTGGATGGTGATGGGCACCACGGGTGTCCTCTTCCTCCTAAAGTCGATGACCAGCTCCTTGGTCTTGTCCACATTCAGGAGCAGATGGTTTGCCTGGGACCACTCCACAAAGTCTGCAATCAGTGTCCTGTACTCCAGCTCCTGTCCATCCCTGATACACCCCACCACCGCAGAGTCATCAGAGAACTTCTGCAGGTGGCAGGACCCGGAGCTGTTCTGGAAATCAGAGGTGTACAGAGTGAACAGGAAAGGAGACAGGACAGTGCCCTGGGGAGCTCCTACATTGCTGACCACAGTATCAGACAGGGTGTCCCCCAGCCGCACGTGCTGAGGCCTGCCAGACAGGTAGTCAGCAATCCAGGAGACTGTGGAGGAGCTGACACCCATCCTGAGCAGCTTGCCACTCATCAAAACGGGCTGAATAGTGTAAAAGGCACTCGAGAAATCAAAAAACATGATTCTCACCGAGCCTTTAACACTATCCAGGTGTGAGTGAGCACGCTGCAGAAGATAGATGACAGCATCATCCACACTAAGTTGAGCCTGATATGCAAACTGTAAAGGGTCCAGGGCAGATGACACGAGGGGTCTCAGCTGAGCCAGGATGAGTCTCTCAAACACTTTCATCACATGGGATGTCAGTGCAACTGGTCTGAAGTCATTGAGACCAGATGGGACGGGCCTCTTTGGTACCAGTACTATACAGGAGGTCTTCCACAGCACCGGTATCTTCTCCAGCTTCAGACTCAGGTTGAAGATGAGGTGCAGGACTCCAGTCAGCTGAGCAGCACAAGTCTTCAGGACCCGTGGGTTGACTCGGTCCGGTCCAGGAGAGTTGTTTTGACGGACCTTTTCCAGCTGCTTCCTCACCTGGCCAGCTGTCAAAGTCATAGGACCAGTTTCCTCCGCGGGGGGTGGGGGCAGGTAGGGGGGCAGAGGTGTTGAGCTGGGACAGGGGGGTGAAGGTGTGGGTTGTTGATTGTCCGTTTGAGTGCTCTGTGGGGAGGTGTGTGTAGTCGGTCCAGGAGGTGTGAATACAGAAGGGGAGGAGGAGGGGGCAACAGGAGGTGAGAGGCTAAATCTGTTGAAATGCAGACTGAGTGTTCAGCCATGTCCTCTCCACCATCCTGTTGTTTGGCTTTGGTGTTAAAGCCAGTGATGGACTTAGCACCTCTCCAAACCTCCCTGGTATTGTTCTGTTGGAGCTTAGCCTCGAGCTTTCTCGCATAAGCGTCTCTACACTCCCTTAGCTTGATCTTGATCTTCCCCTGTATCTTAAGATGCAGTTAGGTAAAAATGTGCATACAAAACATGTTCTTTACATACCTGGGGCGCCAAATACCACCAGCTACAGCAGGGACAGAGATCAGAAAGCAGAGAGAGGGCATGGAACACATGCCTTATGTAGCCTGGCCCTGATTAGGGGTTTGGCCAGGGGAGGAGTCAGGCCAAGGCTGCATTCAGCAACACTATGGATTCACCTGCACTTAGGGGAGTATTCCCCACCACACAATGATTAAAAAGACTACCAAATAGCAGCCCAGTGTGGTGCGCCCAGTTTAAGACAAAGACTGAACCAGCAGGAAATACTTCCACAACCAGAACAGCACTAATTCAATCCTCTGTTGAGGTGTAACACAGCGTCCAGCCTGCCAGCAAAGCTGCCCAGCTGCGGGCGATGGAGGGAAGTTTAGGCAGGGGGTTGGCTGGAGGGGGAGGCAGTCTGCTCAGCCTCAGTTTAGACCACACTGGTTGGCGTGACAGGAGAAATGTCAGCCACTAGTGAACCCCGGTGTGCCGGGCGTCTCGCTGGCTGAGACAGAAAAATATAGATTTCTACTCACTACTATGAGGACAGCAGACAATGCTCAAGTGTTCGCATCCACAAAGCTCCGGGTAAATGGACAGACTGATCAATAACTCTAACTCACCATGGAGAAAAGATTTTTTTTTATAGAAATATCAGTATAATAGCTCACTTCATCCAGCATCTACAGGCCTCTCCAAAGCACAGCCCAGTGTGTGTAATGACGCTGCTTCAAAAGCTTTTCACTGCTATTTACCATTACTGCATGAAGCCTGCATTACGCAACAAGCATCTACATATTCAGGAAATAGAAAATAAATAAATCTGACATCTACATTTCACATGACAGGTAGCACATACACAGCCACACACTGTTCACCTGTTTGCTCTCTCGGTCCCACTAATGCGAACACATTACCAGGCATTTATCTTTTTTTTTCCTGTGGATGAGCTGTCAGCCTCTTTCACCCGAACTTGAGAAGACGTGGGCTTATCACAATAGTGCATGACAAAATAAAATGTTAATGGAGGGCAGGCCATGCAAAGGGAGGCTGCCGGAGCTCGGATCGGCCTCTTGACGCTCCTTCATCAGCCAGAGCTGTCACGATTACGGCGCAGTGTTGACAGAAATGTCCCCGCTGACATTATCGTTCTTCTGTTGGCTTTCTTAAGGATTATGAAAATAAGCAGCTCAGTAATAATGGCAACAACATTTCTTTGTTTATGGACCGATGGGTGGACTTAATGTGAGTTCTTCAGGGACTTGTATAGCAGTAGTTGAAGGCTGTCAGTTTATAGAAAGTGGTATATGTTTTTTGTTATTTAGCTGGCATTTTTTACACACAGGTTCATTGAAAGAATAGCCAAACATGCAGGGAAACTGATTCACTTTCCTGCCAAGAAACTTACAAAACTTTACAACCTGATACTGCTTTATAGCAACAAATGACAGCAAGGATGATAGGAATTTATTTTAGTTAAGAAATAACAAGTACGGAATAATAGGACAAAACAGTGTAACATTTATCAGTGCTATGTGAGTCTTTCAAAAAACTGGGTTGGATTTTAAAATAACTATTGAGCTTAAACAATAAATAACAAGTATGCATGGTAAATCCAGGTTTTTCATGTTCGAAAATAAAATGAGCTCAGTTTAATGTGGAAGAGTACTTCCTTCCTAACACAGCATCCACTTTAGCTACCACTGGCTTCAAGAAGATGAGCACCATCACGCTTATTGTGAAGCTTCTACCAGCAGCCAGTTAACTCAGAAATCCTGGAAATAGGCGATTTTGTCTGTAACAAAAGCAAAATCAGCACCTCTAAATCTTAATATTAAGCCTGTTATATCTTGTTTGTGTTCGCCCCTGCAAAGAGTGATGTATTTTTAAAAATCTGCATATGTATATATGTATACATATATATCTATATCTATATCTATATATATATATATATATATATATGCTGTCAAAAATATCGCGTTATTAACGCGTTAACGCAAATCAATTTTAACGGGGTCAATTTTTTTTATCGCGAGATTAACGCGGGCGGGGCTGGGTGGGGCGGGGGCATGGTTGGCGAGGGCGAGGTGTTCGACGTTGAAGTCCGACAGGATCTCCTGCTGGTGGTGGTACAGCAGAAATATTGTCGCTCGTCATGCCTTTCTATCGGCTCCTTTTCCCCGTCCCGAACCGCGTGCCGCTGATCCAGATGCTCCGCCAGGTGACGGGGGCCTGGGGTGCGCGCATGACAATTGAGAAGACCAAAGTTATCTGTGTGTGTTGTCAGTATGAACTGAGTTCTCATCGTAGCACATCCGGTCTGTAATACCACGTGATGGCCAAACACAGCTGACGCGAATTCTCCGCCTCCTCCTCGTATAAAATGATAATTCAAGGGACATTAGTTAACTGTGCGATTAATCGCGAGTTAACTATGACATTCATGCGATTAATCGCGATTAAATATTTTAATCGATTGACAGCACTAATATATAAACCCTGTATATAAAGTGAATAGCATTGATCATATTGGTACTATGTGCTGTTCTGCTGGAAAACCTTGGATTTTGGCAACCGTGCTGATGACACACCCAAATAAACATTGTCCCACAACAAACACACTCTCTCATTCAAATGGAAATCCCAAATGTCACTGGCCTACCCCCACAGGAAAATGAACCCCACCACATGGCAACAACAACAAACAACCAGGAACATGTTGAGGAACATGACAATGGCCCAACATGTTGATTTGACCTCCAAACTTCCTACACCCCATTCTGATCAAGTATCAACAGGATGCAGTGGAACAAGTTTGATTGACAGAGACCCCACTGCACAAGCCAGAGTAGCCAAAGGATCCAATGCCAACGTCCTGGTTCCAGTCCCCATAGGACACCCTGAGAGGTCCTCTTGTCCATGCCCAATGGTTCAGAGCATTTTTGAGCACATACGGTGGACCAGCACAATATTAGACAGGTGGTCATAATTTTATGCCTGATCGGTGTTTATATATTTGTATTTTCATTTTTTTGTGTTTTAATTTTCTGGTCTCTGCTTTCATGTTCTGTATTCTGGTAATTATCTGACTCTGAAATTCCCTTGGCCTGCTGGCAGCATGCAACACAGTCAGCTGTCAGCATTTGGTGGAAATGTGTTTTCATTCTGCTGATTTTCACATACAAGTGCAAACAAGCTCATGCATAAGGCATTTTAATTATTCAAACCACTGTCTGTAGATGTGTTTGGAATGGCAGAGAAAAAAAAAGGTTGTTTGAAGCAGGAACTTTAGGAAAACATTCTGCATTAATCTGTAAATGAGAATAAGTAATTCTTACTGTATCTGTTATCTACAGCTGCTTTATTCAGCATGACAAGCTTCTCCTTCTGTTCATTAAAACCCTGCAGCCATCTGAGGGCAACAGGGGCAGAAATGTTAATAAATCTGCAGCCTCTAATTTAGGAAGGGCTGCACCAGAGCACTGTGCCAACGTGCGTGTCTGTCCACTGTGTTTACCTAATAAATGACATTTAAATGACACCAGGCTGCGACAAAATAGCCCAATACAAACTAAACACATCACACTGGCTCCTCATCATTGATATTCTGTTGTTTATGTGGAAGATGACAGATCTTGAGGTTCATCAGTTCCATGCATCGTTGCTTCTTTTAAGCAAAAGAAGTATTTAATTCCTGAAATGCTTAACAGTGCACGTACTGTTGTGTCACATATAGCAAAGTGATGTGAATGGATACAGTACACATAAACCCAAATAACTCAGATTGAGCTCATAGATTGATTTGAGGTGTTCACATCAGGTTGCTACTATTTCCTGGAGAAACCTCTTTCCATGTGTTAAACTCTTGACGTCATATTTTACTGTGATTGTCAAAAGTATTTCAGAGTGATGAGATCAGTGATGTGACTTGGAATGAATTTATTAATCACCACACCATTCATCCATTTTATTTTCTGCCTCATGCAGCCTCTATGCACTCTGTGCTGCAGCATTTCGTGAGCTGCCCAGTCTCACAAGACGTGTAAAAGCTACGTTGGTCCACAAAACTATTTTTAGGGGCAGTTCTTGTGGCAGGACTTGACAACCTAGGAACAACAACTGGAGCTTTGTGGTTAGTGTTTGCACAGTTGCATTTTGATCCAAACCATAATCTATTCCAAATCTAGCCAAGTGGTTTTGGTGCCTAAACTTAACCACCCCTCTGACCTTATAATGTGGACCTGCTCTTCTTTATGTACAAAGCAAGAGAAGCTCACTACTGATGTGACATGAATGCAAGTCAGTGAATAAGAATAGGCCAGAAAAGCGTAGGCACATCACAATTTTACAGCCTTTATTGTCAAACTAATACAACTGGAACTGTAGAACAAAGTAGCTGTTACACATTTTGGGTGTGAAACTGAGTTGTCACGCGCACGTGCTTGGAGACACACTACATCCAACCAAGTGGTCCGCGTCGAGTCATGCCACTTTGAGCTTTGAGCTTGTTATAGCGCTATGTGATGACATATGTTGTAACTATGCGCTATATAAATAAAATTGAATTGAACTGAATTGTTGCGATTGCATGGTGCAAATCAGGCGATGCAGTTTGTGCAGCTGGTGAGCTGTACAGGTGCAGATTTTGTTATGTTTCAACGGAGCCCGGCTAGCTGTTTTTGACTGTTTCCTGTATTTATAATAAGCAAAGTGTAACCGGCTGCTACTTCAGATGTACAGTATATTTTATTTATGTATTTATTTATTTAAGAGAAAGAGGGAAACAATGCATATTAATGAACATTTAAACACATGTAAATATGCCAGATTATAGCCCAGGGCTAATTTCCATCTGTAGACCCCCTGGCAGGTTGATGTTACAAAACACAGAAAACATAAAGACACATACTATACAAAGACAATATGCACACAGAATATATACAAGTGAACAACACAGGCAGCAGAGACATACAAATACAGAGACAGTTGAGCACAGACAATAAACGTGAAGCAGAAAAGAGATAATGAAGAAGAACCCGAATTATCTGTATTGCACATCCTCCTATTGCACAGAGTCCCATTGCACAACGTCCTACTTTTTATTAGAAATTAATGCACATGTTACATCTATTGCACTGATTTCTATTGCAGAAAATTCTATTGCACTGATCTCTATGGCACCAATTTCTCTAGCACCGATCTCTATTGTACTGTAGATATAGGTGTAGATGTTGGAGTTACTTCAATCTTGTCCTAACTCTGAGCAGTAAGCAAAAAGGCCTTTTCCCAAAACTTATGTCTTGAAGTGATAATTTAACCCTTGTGTGGTGTTCGGGTCTGTGGGACCCGTTTTTACTTTTTATCAAAAGAAAAATTATACAAGTAATTATTTTTTCAAACTCAGATTCACTGGCCTTGGCTCATTTTCTGTGAAGAACATTTATCAAAACAAATTTTCAATGACCACACACCGCACACCCCCCCTACACATTACTATTACATACAGGATGTTCGGGTCCACTGGACCCGGGGCTAATAAAAGTGGGTAAATTGTTGGTCCTGTGTACCTCCACTCTGTCCTCCCCCTGTCTGGGCCTGCTGTTAATGTGTGTGTGTGTGTGTGTGTTTGTGTGTGTGTGTGTGTGTGTGTGTGTGTGTGTGTGTGTGTGTGTGTGTGTGTGTCTGTGTGTGAGTGTGAATTTTGTGTTTCTGCCATTGACGTTCCCACACAAGGTTCCAACATCGTTGCAAAATTCAGGTACTGACACCTGTCTGCTCTCACGTTCCCACACGTTTTAGCCTGTGTCTTGCGGGAACCAGTCTTTAATTTTTCATATTCTATCCCAGCTGCAAACTGGGGCAGGACACAATAAATATAGCTTTTCCAGTGTGGCTCCTTATCACAACTGATCAAAAAAGATTCTCTGTTCAGAGGGCCTTGCAATTGTTTTCTGATGACAGCGAAGCCTTTGATGATGATGTAGACCGAGAGGAAGAGGTTTGACAATGTGAGGATCACATTTCTAAAAATTCAGAATCTGAAAGTGACTTGGAAGAAGCGGATGAGATTGAGCATCAGCTAGCTCCAAAACGAAGATGAGCCACAGGACCAGCCCATCAGGAGCCAGTCCCAGGACCAGACCATCAGCAGCCATCGCCAGGACCAGCCCTGGAATCCTATGTGCCAAAGAAAGGCAAGAATGTGGTACTTATGAGTTCACTGCAGAGGGATGGGAGGATCTGTGGCCAGGAGCATCAAAAATCAGAGATCATCATGGATTATAATGCCACAAAAAGAGGGGTGGACAAGCTGGTGACTACATACAGCTGCAAAAGGAGGACCCTACACTGGCCACTGGCGATATTCTTTGACATGTTGCACATTTCAGCGTACAACATCTTTGTCATCTGGACGGCACTGAACCCAGAGTGGAACAGAAGGAAGCTGCAGCCAGCAGCAACAAAAAGAAGAGCTGTGAAGTGTGTGGACCCGAGACAGACAGAAAAACACAATCTACATGCTTCAAGTGCAACAACTACATATGCAACACACACAGTAAAACTCTGCCCCTCATGTGTTTATAGGCTGGTATGAAAAGGCAAAGTGTTCAGTGAGGCTGATGTGTTTCTGAACTGACATAGTTACTTCATGTGATCAGCTTCTGTTGTGTAAACTGAAATGAATGTGTTAAATTTCAAGAATCAATAGTTAGTTTTGAAATCAATAGTTACAAAAACCTTGCTTCATCTGTAAATTTGTTGATTTTTTCCTCTCATATCTTAAATTTGAATTGATTTTCTTTTTTAATTGCATTTCCTTAAAAAAGAAACAAAAGCGAGTAGCACTTCAATTCATCAATCTGATCTAACAAAGGTAAAAGGCAAAAATTAACCATCCAAGTATGTTCTGTTTACTATATATTGCTTGTAATTGGGATGAAGGAAACATCTGTTAAGTATTTTAACATAAAGTTGTATGATTGTGTTGAACTGAACCCCCCAAAATGCAGCGGGTCCACCAGACCCGCCAACACTGGCTGAGTAACAAAAATATGAACACCACACAAGGGTTAAGCAAGGGAATTACAATATGTTTTGTAATAATAATGAACACCAGAACTTCAGTAAGCATTAGAATCGAACAGAATTTGTTGCATTTTGGATTTGGATATGGATTTGATTGCAGGTATCAGTGGTCAGAGCATAGAAAAGAGTGAACACGAGCAGATGTGTCGAGGACTAATCCCAACAGTCTACTGCTCCCTGAATCTGAAATGGGCTGGCAACTGCACTCGCATACAGACAGTACGGCATTGTGATTGCAATGGCACACGTCAAGAGCAGTTCAAGAATTGGGAGCGAACCTGTTAAAAAGCCTTCACACAAATTTCAGTTTGCCGTCAGTACCAGTAAGGCTGCTGACATTAATTCAGAGACAACGGCCTTTTTGTAAAGAAATCAAGGCTAGAAAAGGCTGTGAATGCGAGAGCAGCAGAGGAGGATCAAGAGAGTGTGTTATCAGCGGCTGAGGGAAATGAGTAAGAAGAGAGGCGAATGGGGGCGGATCTGCTCAAGTGGTGAAAAGCAGCTGGATGTGGTGGGTGCCATCCTCCTCCCAGTGTAAACAAGCTGGTTACATCCCCAATCTGCGTGACACATGCAACGGCCTACAAATCCCAGCAGGCGGCTTCTGAGAAATGCTGGTTTGTGAGTGAAGTTGTGGCGGACGTCTTGTATGAGCAACTGCTGGGGAACTGCCAAAGCTTGTGTGTGTAGCTGGACTGAAGAGCCTGCTGCTGGCCTCAGATCTTCACCACAGCTGCACTACGTTTTGTGGATGATAATTACGCTATAATCGAATTATTTTGTAGAATTAGCAGAGACATACTTTAATCCCCCCCACCTCACAACAGGCATTAGACATGGAGAGACAAATGGAGAAAACTGTTTGGAGAAAGCAGACACAGGACTGGAAATCCACGAGGAACACTTTTAATCCTGAGCTTTGAATCATTAGAAGCTTCAGCCTTTTAGATCTCATCTCCTTCCACTACTGGAGTTTAACACTGGCACTGATAAACGTGAAACACAATTAAAATGAGGAAATACCATTGGCAATCAAACTGTATATAACTCCTCCTCTTTCTGAAGGAATGACAGCTAAAACACTGGAGACTTAGATATAAACAACAATATCAATATGATATTGTTAGTATCATTTGTAACATTTCATTTCATGTGCATCGTTTTGATTACATGTGCAATATTTCACTTTAACGTGCAACATTGTCAGTGTAATGTGCAATAATTCATTTTCATCTCATTGTTTTCAAGTACAATATTTGATTATCATGTGTGATATTACTTTTATCTCAGTATAACTGCAAGTATTACTTTTTACTGTTCTATTCTAGCCCTATTGTATCTTACTTATTTTATTTCACTAATGTATCATACCTACATCTCATTGTTTTTTGACTTTTTGGGCACTGCATTTCCTGTGTTATATCATTTTGTTTGTTCTGAGCAATATCTGGCTCAAGAATTTCCTTCGGGATTAATAAAGCTTCATCTTATCTTGTCTTTTCCATCTACAGTCACTGAATTGCTGAAGAGAAGTGTTTAGGATTAGACACAATGGAAATAAGAAGAGTGAGCACACAGTGAGTGAGTGGGGACATTGTGCAGGAGTCCATCTTTATGGCAAATTTAGATGCAATTTCATAAACACTGTGCCCCATTATCTCCTAATGCATTCCTCATCTGTGAATCAACTCCATAATACCCCATTATGCGCTGTGATGCTTCCATGAATGAAATGTCACCATCAATATGGCTACAGGCTAATATTAGATGGCCCTATCAAACAAGGGAATCCTGTTTTCAGGATTCAGTTAGCATCATAAAATGATGTGCAGCCGCTTCGCTGATAGTTTTTCAAATGAAGTAGAGATCAATATCATGGGAGCTTGATCAGTGGGCAGCCAATCAGAGCCAATGAGCGAGTCATAGAGATGTTTTATTACGTCACAATAATCTGATTGTTTCATGGCGGCACATACAGTTGTGGTTAAAAGTTTACATACACTTGTAAAGAACATTATGTCATGGCTCTCTTGAGTTTCCACTTATTTCTACAACTCTGATTTTTCTCTGATAGAGTGATGGGAACAGATACTTCTTTGTCACAAAAAAAAACATTCATGAAGTTTGCTTCTTTTATGACTTTATTATGGGTTAACAGAAAAAGTGACCTGTACACGTGTGTTTGTGTGATGGCCTCAGTGAAGCTCCATCAGAGGCTGCATCCATCTCATGAGATCAACACAACACAGATGGGCCTAGGGCCTCGACACAGATTGCTCTCTTTAACAATTTACCTGATTTACAGCCCCTTATAGCAGCCGCAGTTCAGTCTGAATAAACAAGGAGCAGATGGCCACTTGGACGCACAAGTGTCCATCAATAGGGAGAGAGGCAGCAAGGGACAGTGAGAGCCTTAAGACACCTGTGTGAGAGCATGAAAATGTATGCATGCACATACACACGGGTCAGGCCAGCATATCAGCTCTGTATTAGCCCTGGACATTAGCTTTACAATCAGCTTTGACGTGATGGAGTGTCTATCCACTCTGTTGCTCAATCCAAACCAACATTTTTATCGTATCAGCTAGTAAAACCCTTTTTTAAATTTAAGCAGCCATTCATCACTGGATATCAGCTCCTTCTATGCAAAGTTCATCATCCTCAAATGCCAGCTGATAGAGGCCTTTTGGGACATTTTTTCAAAATACATAAAATCAGAAATGTGTTACATGTGTTCATGATACAGACAAAATAGAGGCTCACCCATACATATAAACGTTGCTCCACATTACTACTTGGAGTTAAAACCTCAAAAGAGTCATTTTTGATCATTACATTCAGTTGATTTTGCTCTTTTTTTTACCCATTCTCCCAGACAACACTGTCATTATTTTGTTCTCATGATTGCAAAACAACAAATTTAAAAAATAATGGTATTGGTATTGAATCCACTGAAATTGCCCCATTAGTGTTGTTAAAAGTTTGATCGTTTTTAAACTGAATATCTTTAGAAGGCTGTCTGAGTCCAGCCAAGCTGACTCAAGCACTATGCCGCTCTGTCGGTGCTTCATGCTCTGTTTTTTTTTTTCTCTAAGGCTGATAATCAAAAGTAGGTTCAATATCACTGGATGTAATCAGTTGTGCAAGAAGTGCTATTGATATTTACTGAGCAGCTTCCCTGTTTTGCTCTCGTTGCTTATTTCACTGCATTTTCTAAACTTGTGTAGTGGGCAGGGAGATAATTAAACCTGCCCATGCAGGGAATTAGACTGGCCTTGTTGATGGTTTTGTTTACTTAAAGTACAGAAAACTAACTTTTTACGTGTTTTTTTTTCTCATTAACGTGTAGATGATCACACAGTTTATTTATGGTCCCTTCCCATATGTACACAAATGCACCTGAAGTGATAATCCCCATAACACACATCTGAATAGCTTGCAACAGCTCAGGTTCATACAGGTCATAGCCACCTGAATTATTAGAGGTAAACAAGCAGTTCGTACATCACTGAGATGCACTTTTAATACTCATTGGCATTCATTCATTTTAATCAAATGTATCCCGACTGAAACACACACATAGTGCCTTTGAACACCAAAGCAGAAACACAAATAGGAACAAAGTGACTTGTGTCCAGAGGGATGGTTGGCACTCAGGCAGTAACTCAAAAAGGCAGTAAGGGAAAAAAAAGCAGTAGCTTATTTTCGTGATAGTAAAATAAAGGGTTGCTTCTCCTTGCCTTCTGTTTTCCCTTGTTTTACATCTCTACTCTGTCAGTCGTTGTGCAAAATCTACAGGCGAACATACAGGTCATTAGGTGGCTGCTGATCCTCACATGGGTTTGGTTGGATTCTTTATCCCTTAAATATCACTAAAGATGCTTTAGAGGCTTGATTCATTTTGACGTGGCTGATTTGCAGCTCTCTTTGCACGTGCTTCCAACTGGAACTGAGTCAATATACAAATGAACTTTTTCAAAGCTCTTAAGCTCACAGACCAATTGTCTCTTGTTTCCTATTTGAGAGCATCGATGCTTCATCCTAACTCGTGTGCTCTTCAGGTCCACAGCTGGTGATTCTGAGAAAAGCTTAGGTGAAGAAAAAAAACAACACAAAAGTAAAATCAAGCATATGGCCCAAGGAGAGTTATCACTCGAATCCATAATTGTGCAGGGACAGAAAATTCAACGCCATCATTACTGCCTACTGGACTGCCCCCAACACAGTCCTCAGAGATCCACCTTAGTAGGAAAACCCACGAGCAGAAAGGAGAGAATGTATCATGGAGCTCATTTCTGCTGCCTGTGAGGAGTCATTTAGACTGACGTGAGTGATTTTGACTTGGGTTCTGTAATGAGTACCCAGGTTTATTACACAACTGGTGGTTTTAAACTTTGATGTAGTGCATTTAGAGTTACTTGTTTTGCTTGTGATCTTTATTTATTTCTTTTCATGTGTTGTCATTTTTACACGTGGTAGTATCTTGCTCATAAGGTTAGTTTCACATGTTGTGAGTGTAGTCACCAGTGTTGGGAGTAGTTCACCTCACATATGCAACACCTTCTGTTGTTTACATGTGAGAAAATCAAAGGCTGACTGTTCTTATTTTATGGAGACGTATTTTATGGGATTTTATGGTGTCTGGTCACAGCATGAAAAGCACAAATGGAATTAAAAACACGATGGCTCCATTAAGCTCCAGAAAGTGTCATGGAAATGAATCAGCATGTACAATGACGAATACAGCTGTCATTAACACGTGTATGCTCTTCCTGCAATAAAATGTGAAAAGGGTCTGCGGTAGCTGAACACTGCAGAGCTGTTTGATTAAGAAACCCGCACAGACTGTATGTACTGTAAAAAGGACAGTGCACAGCCATGTTGTGGCGATGCTTAGAGACAGGAAGCAGACAGGCTGGAGAGTGATCTAGGGATGAGCAGTTATTGTCTTATTTGAAAGAAAGAAGAGCTTATATTGTTTCACAAATTCCATTTTATGGCGGGTTACTGCCAGGACAATAGGTCTCTTTTCTGACTCATAACTGGGAAAGGGTACGGGTAGAAGAAATGCATTTATAACCACATAAAACTAAACCTTTTCACATTTGTTTTAAAATGTTTGTTTTTATCCTTACTGGACCTCGATCTCCACTGATGTTACCATTATGGACTAAATATATAAATTCACTTGGAGTTAGAAGTAAAGCACACTGCTTATGCAATCAGCTTTATATACATATATATATATATATATATATATATATATATATATATATATACATAGTTGTTGCCCATAAAGTTGGAATAATGTAGTTTTCAGACACATTCCTCTTTTATTCCTATTTATACACATCAGTATCACTTTTGATCAGGTTCACTGATTACATACTGAGTCCATGGCTGTCATCCTTTTCCTGCTTACAATCTGGATGTAGTAAGTCCACGTTTTCAGAATTGGCTGCATCATTTTCAACTAAATTTGACACAGAAGTTCCCTAGGCTATATGCCTCATCAGACGCAACTGGCAATGCACCAAAGAGTGTTTACACTCCGACAGGATGGACACAAACAAGCCAACATTGCTGATTTTTTTTTTTGGAATATCCCAGAGTGTGGTTTGTAAAATCCTCAAACATCATCGTGAGGAGGGTCATTTGAGGCCACAAAAATCTCCAGGATGACCACAACTAACTATCAGACGATGATGATCAGCAACTGTTTAATCTATGTCAAAGAAATCGGAAAGTGCCAGTGAGCCGCCTTCGTTGTTTGTGGAGAAGACACAGAAGTAAAGAAGTAAAAAATATTTTATTTCGACTTTATGGGCAACAGTGTGTATGTGTGTATATAGCATCCTCAAAGTGCAGCAAAAAGTAGCACTTAGTAGTGTTTTACTTGTAATTCCTGGCAAAATGGAAATACTGATGTAATGATTTCATCATGCAGCCTTCCTAACTTGGACTTTGTATTTTCTTTGTTTGTTTTTTTTAAATGCTACACTTGTTAAAAGAACATGTTAAAAGCTGCTCCATTAGGGTAAAAGAACAATAGAGCCCAACAGTAATGGTGGGATGTGCTCTGTGTTCTTGAACTGAAGTAGCCTCTCTCCCTAAAAAATCAATTAACTTTGTGTGGTGGCCTGTTTTAGTGGTTTTTGCCTCTCTTAGGCTTTTTTTCTAAGAAGAGCAAGTTAAAAGAAGTTAGAGCTTAAGAAATGTTGCTGTGTGTAGACAGCACTAATAAAGACAGCCGCATTTCATGAAGACGAAGAAAATCTGTGCAGTAGTAGGAAATGAAATGAGCCACTGGCAACTCTTTGTTTGTGACATTAAAATCCCTCCTCTTCACATCTCATCAACAGGTCACTAGATGACGATAAATAAAATGTGCTGGAAAAAGCACGAGCTTTGGTAGGACAATGAGAAAGATGCATTAACCTTTTCCAGGAACACGGATAATGACAGACTCTCACCGACCTCTTTTCAGGGAGTGTACAATATGTTGTACTGTACAACATCCCACCGTGCTCCATTCACGGTTATCCACTAGGCAGTTACTGTGGCAACCGGACAGACTGAAGAGTAGCTTTACAATTTTAAAAAGACTCAGTGCGGTTGTAAGGATGATCACAGTGAAAAATGAGCTGAACACACTGCAGGGTGTTTATATGCGCATGTGGAACTCGGATATTAAGCTTTGAGATGATGAGGAGGAGGACGAGGAAATTTATTCAGCCGGAGTCCTGGCTCTGATTAAATGTCATTTTTTAAATAGTTAAAAAACAATAAGCTCCTTTCTGCTGATGCCACAGTGGAACCCATTCGGGAAATAATCACAGGTACATTTTCATCCACCAATGGTGAAGTAAAAAGTGTGAAATACAAAACAACAAACACATAGATGCCATCAGGATAGTCAAGCCATCTTACTTTGTAACATGAGCCCACTTTAATCACATAAATGCTACGTCTAAACAGTATCAAGGCCACTGTTTACTGAATGGGCTGATTGTGTCCAACCCTCGCTGTCTTACCCGGACACTGTTTTGTTAAGAGGTGTGCTACCCAAGATTAACTTCATCACTGTGTGCAGAATCAAAACCTTGTTCAAACCAGTGTCACCTGTGAGGATTTTACTAATACTAAAAAGCTCCGCAAAGTAAGCAAGTACTTAGATATTCCAGTCAGGACCAAAATGTTAGATCAGTCAACTAAGCAGCACTCCCTAAAGCTATATCCCACTAGCATGGCTAAAAACACTAACAAAAATCACTAAAAAGACATCTCCAATTAAAGTATTTTTAAGAAGAAAATTTAAAAGAAGATTCTTTCAGATCTTCTGGGCCACGACCCCAAAGTCTTCGTCCCTTTTGATTTCAAGCTGGGCCCCCTGTAAAGATAAATACCAATGTGGCACCCGGGATTTTTCAGTAGCTGGGGACGGTGTGGTTTATTGTGGGGCTATGAAAATTGTTATAGAGCAAGACTTTATATAAAAATGGACAGACGTATCCTCTTGGTCTGAAAAAGTGAGCCCAATACAAAAGTGCCTTATTCTTTGTAATGGCCAGCAGGGGGCGACATCTCTAGTTGCAATAAAAACGTCAATTTGAATAGAAGTTTATGTGAAACTGTCACTACTTCTTCCTTGGCCTGTTACTTCATTAAAGATTTTCCTAATAAGGTAATGGTCTCAATCGCTAGTTTCAAGACTTTTTGAATCCAGTATGGTCTTCACTTTGCAAATTATGATCCTCTTTAGAGTAAAATAGACAATAAAGAAAGGTATGCTTGTGGCTGGGGCTAACTTATGGTTTACAGGTTTTCACAGTATCAGCATCCACTCTCAAGATCTCAGTCAGATTCACGACTTGGTCATTATGTTTGGTTGTCAAAGACCAAGATGGCGATAGCTAAATTATATACACGAGAAGGTGTCTTCTACAAAGACCTTTGTCAGTGTAGAAGTCCAGCACACAAACTCTGACTGAAGTTTTTAAAGCTGATATCAATCGCCTACATAAAGTTACATTTTATGACCGAATTTTCCAGCCAGGAAGATTTTGGGTTTGTTGAGGGGCTAACGTCACTAGCATGTCACAAGAGATCCTACCCAGCTGTTCTTTCCATGCCTTTCCAAAGCAAAGTACCATCCCATCTAGCCCAACTGTAGGCACACTTATGTTGCCCCAAAACAATTTTACATACATGTTGATATGGCACTAAAATAAGAAGAAATATACTAACAAGCCAGGCCCCAGAGAGCCTTAATAATCACAGAAATACTAAGATTAATCCTAAAACATACTGCAAGTTTGAGGAAAGTGAAGCAGGTGGGGCGTGATCATACATCTTAGGGCTGGATTAAAAAAATAACCTTGCAGCTGAGCTCTGCAAAGTCGTATGGTAATCCGTGACCTGTTGCAATATTCAAAGTGAGAAGACATAAAGGTCTATGTGATGATCTCTGTGTCTTTAAATCTTAAATCCAGTCTGTTCCACATGCTGGACATCAACCTTTTCAGTTTCGGGGTAGATTCCACTGAGCCTGTAACCTTGTTGTTCAGAGTACAGCTTGAACACAGTGTTTCATGGACAAGTGATTCTGAGCTCAATTCTGGAACTCATCCATGTAGAAATTCGACCTATACTAAGATGAAGACGAAAATTAGACAAGCCTGAATGCATTTTTATATCTTTGCAGCCGCATTCTTCAAACTACACGGCTGTGATCTCTGACAGCAAATTTTTTGATTATGATGTTGTGGTGCAAGTTTTAGTCAAACCGTTGGCATAAATGTCAAAGAATTCGCTTAAATTTCCCTGCAGTTTTCTTTAAAAAGCAAAAGTAATGGACTGTTTGTGCTCTCATGCCACTGGCTGCATAACCTGAAGGTTTTAAAGCTTGTGCAACAGGTAATGATGGATGCAACCAAGGTGAGGTATCTAGTTTGGAAATGAGATTAGGGGCTTTTTGGTAAATATGCTTCCATGTAAAAATGATTAGGGACACAGATACAACATGGTGGTGCAGTGACTAGCACTGATGCCACACAGCAAGAAGGTTCTGGGTTCAAACCTACTTGTCGACTGTGGAGTTTGCGTGTTGCTGCATGGATTTCTCCAACTTTCTATGGCTTCTTCCAAATTGCATGCATTGCAGGTTAATGGGTGATTCTAAAGTGGCCATATGTGTCAGTGAGTTACCCCTGAGTTAGCGATAGACTGGTGACTTTGTATCTTGGTCAGCGTTTGCTGATATGCCCAAATATATTGCAGCCCCCTACAGGATAAAGTAGGCATAGCTGATGGATGATGAAATTACACACAGATGTTCAGCACATTAATGACATTTCTGTTTGCCAGACAGAGTTTTTATGTCCTCTCTCTTAGCTGTCTCCTCTCATAGAAGTCATCGATCACTGTCCTGGACTTCAGCATGAAAAAAGGGGTTTCACATCCAATCTGCTGGATCCGTCTGCTGGCCATCCCAGAGACTCATTACTACCTGGAGGTCAAAAATGGGAGCATTTGATTAAAAACACGATAGTATGGACCGAAACAAGCTTTCATGTATGATGTTGGTTGCATATGATTACCCTCATTTTTCAAAACCAAACTGAGTGGCAGAGATAGCACAGGGCCAGGTGTGATTAACATTTAATGAGCCCATTCAGTGTTGACTCACTGTGATGTGGAAGAGCAGTGTAATGGATTCTTATTTTTCATTCCCGCCCACATTACCGGCGGTGAATCGTTAGGCTCTGAAACTCATCAATGTGATGATGAATGCAGAGTTGTGACAGCGTATCCAGTCAGCAGCAAACACTTCAGCTCAGCCTCTTCTTCACTGACACCATGATAACTGCCTCTGTCTCCCCGTAACAGCAATCAAGACAAAACAGCCTTGAGAAAGGACTGGTTGAAGTGTTTTGGCGTTTCCACTCAACAGAAACCGCATGAAGCCATGCGCTTGCATGCTTACGATATAACCATGTGTTTCCACGACTCCATGACTGAGCGTGTTATATTGTGAGTGCAATGACAAATGTTTCTCACCAAATGGACCATTCATCAAGCCCGGCTGCCCTGCTGGTTAATGAAACCAGGGAGCCTCAGAGCACACAGAGCACTTTTCTCCACTAACATGGACAAACAGGGAAAGCATGAGTGATCACATCGCTCTGACTGCTATTCTGTCTCTCTCAGACTCTCAGTTCACCAGCGACAAAAGACTCTCCTCAAGACCAAATCGTTTTGAAGTGAAGAGGAAACTGTGGCTCTCGCTAGCAGTTCATTGACATTCAGATTCAGTGGCTTGTTGTAGACCCAATTCTGGGTTTTTCTGAGCTCAGCAATGATGGGAAAATAGGTATGTCTTAATAATGTGAGTCTCATATAGAGGAGATGTTCTGAGTATAAAAAAGGACATGAGATGCTATTGGGTTAGCATAGGTCACTGTATGGGATGAAGTCATCATCTTAAGAACCTGTCTAACAACATGAGTAGGTTTCTTCATTTCTTTGTCATATGCAGAAGTCTGGTGGATGTGATTCTAAATAAGAAACAGCGTTGAGACGCAATAATGCATCACAGAGTTTAGGTGCCACAGTAATGTCCAGTCTTTCTATAATAGCAATTTGTGTAAAATCAGTTAAGTTATGTTGCTTTTAAAGGTTTTCAGGTGTCATCTTGTGTGCTGTCTCATCAAATGACAGTTAATATGGAGCTTTCCTGTCTAGTTGTTGTTACTATGCTACTGCCTAGTTGGCTTGGAAGATTCCCTAGTATTTCATGCATGCATATCACTGCCAGGCATGCACGCTGCTGGCCTTGTAGCATATTCATTGTGTGGCCACAAGTCTTGGGTTGCACGTAGATGTTCACAATGAGACTGTGAGCCTGAAGAGAAGACAAAACTCACATCACACGCAGCCAAATTGTCCTCTGTGTACTCACAGATGTGTAAAGTATAATACTGAGTAAAGCAGAATGCAGTTCTCCTCCTTCCTTTCAACATAACTCCTGGCAAGAGTTAGCTTTCATGACAACAGGTTTGCATGACGTGTAATTTCGGAAGCCTTAACAACCCACAGACACCAACACAACATTCTTTTCCCCATGGATCTGCTGGTTAACTAAGACCTGCACCTACCAACCTCAAAACTAGGATGAGTCAGTGCCATTCATCATCTCGTTATAGTGCAACGTTTTGCTGGGAAATCCTGGGTCCTCGGATTCAAGTTGATGTTACTTAGACATCCACAGCAAAAAAAAAACTGCTCAGGATTGGCTCAAGAAAAAGAGCCCAAGGCATCAACTTAGTCTCCAAATACCCGAGATCCCAGTCCTATTGAGTATCCATCAGATGTGCTGGAAGAAGCCCAACTGCACAACCCAGTAGTCCCTAATTTGTTCACTTCGTTTCTTAGTTATGTGACTATGCTGTCTTCATATCAGATCCATTATTTACACCAAGAAATGTGCACATAACCACTTCAGCATGTAGGACAATAAATCAGCATGTCACTATTAGGATGCAGCTTAAACCTTTGAAGTATAGTATCTCATAGCCACAAATTACCCTCTAAAATTATCTGCCACCATTTTAGCATCTGTCCATCCTTGGAGAACAGTGTTTACAGGAAATTACAAGCTTTTTAAATGCTGATTTCTGGGCACAGCTGTTACTCAAAACATTTGGATGAGAATATAAGTAGCCTCTCTAGTGCACCATGAAGTAGGTGTTACCTCGGATGACTGCATGTATTGTTTTAGCTGACAACCTAAGGAGCAGATATTTCTAGCTATGGCACACCAGGCAATGGGTTTTTATTCTAATCTTTATTATGCTGGGATTGCTGACCGCACAGCTCTGGGTAGTTTTCATTTTCAACAACTGAGCCGAATTCTAATCAGGCCTCCTCCACCCTCCGTCACGAAGAGTGACTCTGTGTGGAGTCAGCTGTCAACAGACTCTTAATTAAGGAGTGGGGTATCAGGCACCCCGACAAGCTTTGGGAAGCCCTCTACTTTCTCAGATGTTGAGGGCTCCAACTGGGATCTCCAATTAGCAACTGTGGAGATTTACACTGCAATCCCACGGTTATAAGGTATTCAGATCATGTACTGTTATCACCTGCTGGAAGATGTGTCTATTCCATGTCAAGATTTCCAGTCAGCCATTTGCAACACAGACAATAAAAAAAATTCTGAAATGTTTCCACTGGTCTTCAATTGGTTTTCAATCTTTCTTGTTCCTTAGTATTAGGCTGTCAGCAATACTAATGACAACAGTAAACTAATAATAGTCCACAAAATAAGAAGAATAAAAATAACATGAATGACAGTAAACTTCATTTATAAAGCACTTTTCAATTACAAAGTGTTTAAGGTAAAAATAGTAAAGGGATTACTGTTTGTTTGAGACAGTGCTCCATAGATTCTGCCTTCAAATACAAACCACTGCCAATTATTTCTCTCCTTCCTTTTCTTTAATCTTACTCTATTTTTCTGCATTTTCATAATAGCATTTTTGTTGTATATATTACTGAGGCCTGAAATAACTGCAAAGAACTGCAGGCGTGTTGAGTTTTCCATCATTTCAGACACAAAGAGTGTGCTGCACTTGCCAGAAGTGTAGTTAAGCCGAGCTCAATACAGGAGTTTTGGACCAATTTATTCTCTTTTCACACCTACTGACAATCAGAGGAGATACCTGGGCTGAGATCTTGGTCTGAACCTCTGTCCTGCCCAGATTACATGAGGATGTGAGGGGCTTGCAGGTGCAGTCCTCATCCCTCCTGAGTTGCTCACAGACTCATCAGGGCTTCTCGGTCTAATATCAATAATGTTTGAAAATCATGTTTCTTGTAATTACCACACTACCGCCCAGACTCTGCCAAGGACATCAGCTACATGTATTAAAACTGAGAAATAATACCTCTCATCTAGTTTCCAGTGAAAAATAGAAAACCCGTGTCCACCACATACAACAGTTTTCTCATCCAGACGCGTTCAGACATTTTGTTGGTATCTGCTTCCCCCAGAGATCATGTGAAGTGGCGCACTGCTTCCTCATTGCACCCTCTGTCACAGTAATCTTTATAATATCCTGTAGCGTCTGACGCTTTATTACATTCAAATCTTGTAGAGCGTGCATGTCTGAGGTTGGAGAGAATATCTGTGAAGTTTATCTTTATACGTGTGAACGAACACAAATTGAAAATCTGTACTCTTGTATTATGAGTCTTGCTTATCTTACATTGCTTCTGGGCTTTATTATCCCCTTCTACTTAAGGCTAGTTGGTTCAGATTGGCACTTAATGTTGTAGAATCTCACTGAGATCGTGCGAGAGTGTGTAGGGAGAGATATAGGGTCTGGGTTGAAATTGGGCCTTGGTTTCTCTTCTTTCACTGCAATTATAACTGCTGCAAAACTACACAAGACTGATACTGAAACAGAATAAGGGGAAGGTTCTGCTAACATGACTGGGATGTTTGAGTCAGGAGAGTGAATGGTTAATACTAGTCCTTTGCTAGTATGTTGTTGCATAGATCACAGTGGATGCAGGTGTTTATATGTGCGTCGTACACACATGCATCACTTGAGTTGTTTTAATTAATACAGTGCCTGTTGAAAATATGTTTACTTCAATACAAAACAATGTCAATGCAAAAACTATCGAAGAACCCAACACGTCACTCATGTTTTCAAGGTTTTTGCTGTCTGTCACAAAGCTCTTAAGGAGGCTGAAACATACTTTGTACCATTGCCTGAGGCTAGTAACATTTTTTTCACACCCCAACAGTGTCAGTAATCACAAAAATGGCATTTCTTGAAGCTGTTCAGTTGTTCACTTCCAGAGACTTGGCAAGACGCCTGTTTGAAATGTATTTTAAGGGGTTTATTAATGCTGCAGTTCCTTTAGGCTACTTCATTATACCAGACCAAAGAGGCCAAATGTTTTTAAAATTGATAAATGGCCTGAGGCTACAACAAACTAAGCAACACATTTAAATAATTAGAGGAAAAATATTGAGTAAAAAGCTGCAAACTAATTTTTATTCATATTACCTCTGTTAGTTACAGCTAATGGGAATTAAGAAAGTGGCGCTCACTGTTTAATTACAGATCTGTTTAGAAAATTGTTAAACTAATTTAAAAAACTAAAATTAATTTTAAAAAATGTAGATCATTTATTAAGAATAAGAAGAATAAATAAAAGTTTAAAACAAATTTTGGATAATGCCTGTTGTTTTATTTACACTGCTGGGAATACTCAAACAGAGCGCTTACCATTGTCATGATCCTTGCTTCAGTCCCTGCCTGTCTCCCTCTTCCTTTCTCTTTCCTTCTCCTTCTCTTCCTTTCCCTTTCTCTCTCCCTCTTACTCAACCCTGCTTTCTCTTACTCTCCTTCATATCCTTCCCCTCATCAGCCCAGCCCTGCCTGCAGGCTCCCTGACTGCTGGGATTGGAGGCAGCTGCGAGGAACAGCTCACCTGCCACTAATCATCCTCCCACAATAAAAGCCCCGGTTCATTCAGTCAGTCTCCGCCTGACAATAGACAATCCAACTCTGTTGTCATGCTGGTTCCTGCTCTGTCTCCTGCCTGCCTTTCCCCAGCCGCCACCACCAGAACTCTCTACTTCTGCAACACATTCTCTGCCCAGATCCTGTCCCCAACCAGCCTATACCTGTCTCCTCCCTGACTCCCCTCAGCCTGTCTGCCCCTCTAGTTTAGTTTCTGTCTTGTGAGTATCCTCGTCTGGTTAGTCTTGCTTAGTTTATTCGTACCTGTTTTCCTTGGTTCTTATTCTGAGTGCAGTTTGAGTTGTTTCTTAGTTTTTGTAGTTTTGTACATTTTTTGAATTGAGTCTGGTTTCTCTGTTCGGTTGTCCCAATTAGTTTAGTTTCCTCTTTCGGTGTGGGTTTCAGTCATAGTCAGTTTTCTTTGTCCCTGTTTGTTAGTTAGTTTTAGTGTTCATCATCTGTTTTCCTTAGATCCCCCTTCAGTTGATTAAATATTTCTTAGGTTTAGTAGTTTGCCCCTTTTCTATATTTAGTTTGATTTGTTCCTATTTCTCCGTCAGTAGTTTGGCGACTGTGGTTCAGGTGGTAGAGCAGGTTGTCCACTGATCGCAAGGTTGGCGGTTTGATCCCCGGCCCCTCCGCATGTCGAAGTGTCCTTGGGCAAGACACTGAACCTGAAGTTGCTCCCAATGGCAGATTAGCGCCTTGCATGGCAGCTCTGTCATTATTAGTGTGTGAATGGGTGAATGTGAAACACATTGTAAAGTGCTAAGGTAGAAAAAAGTGCTGTATAAGTGCAGACCATTTGTTTAATTTAGTTTTTCCATTGTTTGCTTTAAATTCAGTCTTGAATTTGAATCATTTTGAGCATTCCAACAGTCTCTGCCTGCTCTTGTGTCTGCGCCTGGGATCTCAGCCACACCCATTTGTCAATATTACAATTGCTTTACTTTGTAATGGATCGAAAAGGTTAAATTGAATGTAAAATTTACAAATGAGGGTAGGCTACAACAAAATACTAACATGTTGTTTTCTAACAAAATAATCGTAAAAATACAAATAGAAAATCCTTAAGGTCCTGCTAAATTATCTATGTGCATAAAAATAACTGCCGATAAGTGGGGTAGAGACAAAGCTAAGAGAAATAAACCCGGTTATTATGGTTTGTTCTTAGTTAATATTTCAAGAACAGAGGGCAAAATAGAGCACTGATATCATTCCAAGCTGCCACAGCCACTACAGTCAAGAACACTGAAGTCACGCATGAAAACTGACAGGGGATGAAGGAACGTATCTGGAAACTTCCTAGAGAATCTCTTGCTATGCAACATGCTTACAGGCATTCTTGTACCAGGTCAAAGAATTGTACCTTTCAAGAGAACAGCATACAGTGCACACACACACACACTACTCACAATCAGCACACAAACTGAACTACACTTCTTCTGCTCTGTCTGCACTTGCGACCTGGTGAACACAAATAGAATCAGACTAAATAAAAAAAACTACTGCAATCAGATAATCGCTCCTTAAAGGCAGCACTTACAGGTCGGGTTAACAGGGACCAAGGTATGTTAAACGCATTCTTGCAAAGCTCCAGGCTGAAAACTCGACCAGATCTTATCCAGCATTTCAGCTCCCGCCTTCGTCCTGTTGTATTAGTGAACTGTCTCTGGCTTCTTTTTTGTGTCCTTGTGTATCTCCCTGGATGTGTGCGCATTGCTGAGGATGCAGGTGCTCTTCTTCTGCCTGATTGATGGTGAGCATCATCCTGTCACTCTCCATCACTTTGGTGTCATCCCGTCCAGCTTTCAGGTGTGTAAAAGGAAACGGTGACTATTTATTTTTTGTTTTTTGCAACAACCTGGCTGGTGTTTTGGGCCAGACGTTTGTGTGTCTGGGTGGGTGATGTGAAAAAAGTTGTCTGTCATGACATTTCTCCCTTTGCCTAAAAAAGGCTCTGTCAGCTTCAGGATCACACTCTACCTGAGGCTCTCTGTGTTGTGGGGAGACTGAGATCCCTCTTCTGGTAGGAATATCCTTTGAGTACGTGCGTTGTAATCTAAATCAGCAGCATGCCAGAACTTTATGCTGAAATTGACTGCTTTATTGGGTATGTATTGGATAAACGTGCAACTTTGTAGGGAATAACTGTCTAATTTCTGGCCCTGGTTTATAGGAAGCGATGCTGTTTTGGATGAGACTGTCTCACACTTCATTGACCAGGCCAACATTATCACTTGTGTGTCTTTTCTTTAAACTATAGCTAGTGCATGATTTCCTTGCACCGCTTCCTTGTCCCGATGGTGCTGAAGAGCTCTTTGGATCACAAGTCCTCCAGTTCTGTGTTCCTCCCATTATGCACCGGCCAGGCTGAACTCCCAGGCCTCCAGCATCACATGATCCATTCGACACGAGAACACACTCAGAGGCTTATCAATGTCATAGCGAACATGTGCAGTTTGGACTTGCTCATATCCTTCCATCTATATATAATATGTCAATATGTGGTATGTTCCAGCTCCTGATGTGGCAGACTGCTTGTCACAGGATGTCTGAGCATTAGGCGTTTCTAGGCAACCAGACATGGTGCAAAAGTTGAGCACAGCTGTTTCAGTGAGGGGTAAAAATGACCCCTCAGCGGTTTGAGGAATAAATGATCTGCTTTTCTCTTTTCTTTTTATCCCACACCCCCCATGATCCACTGGATGATTGATAAACCCGTTTCAGGGAAAGTCATGAGCTGAGAAATCAAAGGGTTTTTACTTTTAACGGTTACGTGCATTCGAAAATGTCAGGAGGGTAAAACTGACACCTTGACTGCTCTCGTGTTAAAACCACCGACAGCTGAAGTGAATGTCATTGATCCCTCCCTTACACTGCAGTGTTCTGCTGGGAAACCTTGGCTCCTGGCGCTCACGTGGATGTTACTCGGACATGTAGGACTCAACTGGAGCATTGCTGCAGACAGCCTGTTTCTGAGTGAGTTTGTCGCCTGTGCAATTTATGGTTGGTTTCCGGTGTGACAGCTAATTCTCCTTGAATACTTTTCACGTTAAAAATTGTCATTTGCCGAGGCCTGACACTGTGATTGTTTGAGTCACAATAACACACGTACACACACTCTTTCACAACCACACACAGCTGATCCTCAAATGATCAGACAAATGCCAAACTATGAGCTATGATGCTGTTTAATGGTGCTACTGGCTCACCACTGTGTGCTGAGACAGGTGTGGATCCACAGGTCAGAGAAGACTAAATGTAAGTACAATGATAGTTCCTTTATATTTACAGTATACAACAGAAGTGCGCCAACCCCCGCTCAAGATTACTTAAATGTCAAATGTTTTAAAAAACTGTATCAGCTCTCAGTTGTTGCATTAAGTCGACAGTAAGGACTTTCTACTTTGAACAAGCAAAAACAAATACTTTAGAAATTAAAAATATAGGCCCTAAGGTAGAAGCTCAATGCACAAAGTGAATCCACATCCACCACACAAATTAGAAAACCTGTTATCATGGAAACAAAATTAAGTATATTTGTGGTTTTCAATTAGCCTAATTGCATGAACACAGATATATAATAATCTGTGAACACCAGAGGTTTCTCAGTCTTGTACCTATGAGCTGTGTTATCTCCAGCATCATGGCTACACGTGAAAAAAGATGAATGTAAAAATCTTATTATGAGATGTCACAAACAAGGGAAGGGATATACAAAAATTATGACCAACTAAAAATGAATTACAACTGCAGCAGTAATCAGGAGGTATAGTAACTCACAGTACCACTAATGAGAGGTGCAGTAGCTATTACTCTTAAAGTATGCCACCAGCACTGCACTATTTGCATGATCTATCTCTAAAAACCAGACAGGCAAGTGCTTCAGACTTCATACACAGGGGTTGTCAATGGAAATCTGGGGTTAGGGTAGGGTTAGGGTTCTTCACACTGTCAGCTAAGACAGTGTGAAGAACATTGCATAACATAGAAACCTTTATGGATGATGTCCAAGAAAAAGAAAAGCTCTTCTCATCCTCGTGAATATTGAGAGTACAGTCTTTGGTCAGAGTAGACCAAGATACATTTGTTTGGCTCAAACAGGGTTCAACATGTTTGACGTGAACCTGGCCACGACTACCACAGTGCCATAGTCCTGACAGTGAAGGACAGAGGAGGGAGCGTGATGATATGGGACTGAATGAGTGAAAAAGGTGTTGGAATATGGCACTTAAAGATGACACCGTAAATGACTGTGCATGTACCAAATTACTGGCTGACAAGATGAAGAATGTTCCAGCATGATAACAAACCATAACACAATCACTCTGAGACAAACTTAAACAGCACCAGAGGCTACGCAGTCAGAAATTAAACATTTCTGGTGTCATGACAACTTCTAAAATGGGATTTTAATAATTATCACTTCTACATTCATTTATCAGTAAAACTGGAAGTAGAAATTATACAAACTGTGTAGAGGACAAAAGAGTACTGATTTTCTGCTCTTACAGCTGTTTATTATCTTACATGGAAGCTAAAAATATATCATATGAAATGATAATTGCTGTTGCTCAGCTATCTGTGTTTCCCAGTGGAGGAGGACGCTAACTCAGATTAGTTGTGTGCTGCGTGTCATCTTGAATGCACTGTCAGATTAGGATGTAAATGGTAATTTGTAAAGTGGTTATTATTGGGTGAATGCAGGTGGTTCCCACCCCTACATTTCCTGGCATCTTGATTTTTTCCTTATAACCCTGCCAAGTGCAAGGTTCTATATATCTATTATTAGACGCTGCATTGACTGGGGTGTGTCGGACTGTCAGCTAAAGGCGAAGCCATAAAAATAGCCAATTTAAAGTGGATACCCATTTGGAGAGTTCTAGGAAAGGGTCTTGGGGCTTGTGACCACAAGCATAGCTCAATGAAGTATCACCAGCCTTTTATTTGCAGGATTATCCACTTTGTTTTTGTGCCATCTATCCCTTGTGAAGTATGTTTGTGTCCAAATTCTAGCAGGGAAAATAATTGGGGGTTCACGTGGAGCAAAGCAAAGAGCTTCATCCTAAACAAACACCACCCCTGTGCAGCATCTTGTGGTTTACGGTTAGAACATTGTTCAAAAAGCCTTCGCATGAGGATCCCTGTGGTTTGTTGCTTTGCTTGGAGTACATCGCTTCCCCTAGCTGTCCAGATGCCCCAGGCAGCTCCAGCTGAGATAAGGGGGGTAATAGGCTGGGGCTATGTCAATTGTAGAGGGGGAGGGAGAGAAGATAAGGAGCGTCTGAAAAGCTCTGAGTGGGAGGAAAATTCTTTATACACCTTGTTGCACGGAGGCTCTCCCCCTTCAGCTGAAGGGCTCATCTTCTTGAGCGTGTCCTCTAACCTAAATAGAGGTATAAACACCTCAGAGTGTGTCTGAGCTGTAGAAATGATCACCAGCAGCAATAGAAACCTTCTCTATCTTTTCACTCTCACATCACTCCGGCCAACTGTCAGCAGTGAGGCAGATAATTAACCAAGGCTCCACACACACACACACACAGACAGACAGACAGGTTTTCTCTGCGTCATGTAGACCTGCACTTACAGAGAAGGCCATTACTCTGCCTGGAGCAGGTTGGGCATCAATCAGTCTGTCATAGGGTGATGCACGGGGAAGCATTTCCCACTTCAACATGAGACGAACCCTACTAAATTCCTCTTTCAGACAGACAGGCAGTGATTCTTGGCGAGAATTCAAAAGGCAGATTCTCCTATTTGGACATAACATTGAAAGTCCTGCTCAGCCTGAGGCACTACACAGCTATAAAGGCTTCCCATCCTGTCACTTTTTATTAGAAGGTTAACTGACTTTTTGGACCAGCTATCCTAAAGTGAGTCTGTCAGTTGTAGCTAAGTGCAACCCTGCCGGATTTTAGTTACATAAATGAAAACAGCAGCAATTAAACTTAAGCCAGCGGCCAGAAGTCAGTAATGAATTAATTAAATAGAGCAACTGAGCAGAACTGGAGCTGTGGCACAAGGTCTCTCCTAATAAAGCAAAAAGTCTTGACCATCTTTACATTTGAGAGTTTTTGGCAAAGTTCTAATTCGTTAACTGTGTATGATAAGAAATGGCAACATCTTTTGAGATTTGTGCACTGGGCTGAGGCAGGGGAATCATCATTGTGCAGGAATTATGCTCTTTGGATTTTCTTTATTATTTCCCTTTCTCTACTTATTTCCAATCCCCTGCCTTGTTAAAACTTCTCAGTAATGTTTAACAGCAAAGTTGGATTTCCTTCATTACCAGTACAGATAGTCCAGGTGTCGTACTTTGTACCTTAAAAGCACTATTTCTCTATTCTCCGTGCGTAGCTGCATTCTCTGGCGTTTTCTATCTCTTACATTAATGAAGCTGAATCCATTTGTGAACCCTCGTCCTGAAGAGTGAAGGACAAAAGCAAAGGCAAGGGGTTGAAAAGACACGACTGCTTTGTTAAAGTGAGATACTGCTTGCAAATGATGATGAAACTTAAATGATAGACATTAATATGAGATGCTATTCCCTTCAGCGTGGTATTAAAGAAAGATTTAAGAATGAATTTGCTTAAGTTGGAAGCTTACTTGAAATCATCACTCCTTCACTAAATGAAACCCAAAAATCTTTCTTCATCTTCTTGCCAGACAGTTATGGTGTAGTTTACAATGTGAGCAATGCTTAATAATGCAAAAAATGAGCCTCAGAGGGCCAGTTTAAGTGATAGATTTGTTATTTTAAACCAGTGGGCATAATGGTGGCTGTCATTTCAAAGGACAAGGCGTCTTTGGTGGAGTCACATTTTACGAGTGAGACTTTTTCCATTACTTGACCTGATGGAAGTGGTTCTAAACTACAGGAATGAACACATTTTTCAAAATCTGAACTGAACAAATCAGTCTGTGTCTCAGCTAGGAGAAAAATCAGAGCCATTCAGGACACTGCTAGTCATAATTCCATGATATCAAGACCTCGAAGCCTTGAATATTTTTACATAGTTCAGTCTGCTGCTGGTTTGAATTGGTTCATTCAGAGTTTTCTCACCATGTCTGCTTCCTAATCTTACACTGACGTATAAATGCCACCTTTCAAGTATTTCAAGTATTACAGGTGATTTAGTCATCCTAATAAATGAAAAACTAAATTGGTTCGGCACTTTCTCATCCAGGCTGAGGTTCAGCAGAAGACAGACGTCTATTTCTGGCCAAAAAAAAAGTGAAAAGGTGTGACACAGAAAGCTGACAATTGATGGCAGTGTTCTCTGGGGGGACGAAAAATGGGGCTCCAATAGCAGTGCTGTCCTGCAGACACAACCTTTTTTAATAATTATGAGAGGAAAAGGCAAACATTACAGACCTTTAAAAAGGTGTCGTGCATTACCCAGGTCATGGGTGACTCCATTAAAATAGATATGAGCTGTGTGCATGAGGGATGGGGTAATTGGAGCAGCACTTCTTCCAGGCAGACGGAATAAACCAGGCATTCATCTTGGTTTTTTAGCTCTCTGCTTGAGAGATTGAGCTGTGGATAAACAGCAGTTTTCATATCTCGCTGCGTGAACTCTGATGTGTCCTCTCCAGGACATTATTACTGCTGTTTAGCACCCACCTCTGTGCAGTATTAGCTTTGTTTTCCATTGTTATTTTGCTGGAAGACTAATTTTATTATTTTTTTGCTGCGTTTTTTCTTAAATGTTACCCCCTTTCATTTTAAGCCTTCCAGGACCCGTTGCACAGAAGCAGCCACACAGCACAGTGCAGGCTTTGTGGTGATGATGGTGTCTTTTTAATGGTCTTTATGTAGTGAAGACCAAAGACAGGGTTAGTATGAGGCTCAAAGCGAAGCTACTTCTTGCACAAATTCAGTTTTTGCATGTGAGTCTGTGCTATCACTGAGTTTTTCTTCCTCTGGGCTACTGTGCACCACAGAAGACTGTCTGGTGTCAGCTGACAAGAAGAAGCAGCTTCAATTTTGTATCATGTCACATTACTGAGCCCAGACTGAGACTGTGTTTGCAGCTGCACCCAATCTTCCCTCTTGTTTGTTATACAGAAGCCCTATTTATTGCACTCATCATTTTACTTGGATACTTTTCACTATTTGTTAATGTGGATTTTTTTTTTTAAAGTCGTGTTTCTGCTTTGCCCTTCTTGGTATTTCTGTCAGTTTGGAGCATTTATGATCCAAACATTTTTAGTACTATGCAAACACGAAACCCACACAAACCATAAATAGTGCTTCTAATGCTGAGGAAAGGCCTATTTTTGACCTTTCACTTACTTTAACTGTGAAAAGACCCATCACAACATATTATATAGCTTTATAAAAAAGATGTAGCAGGTGATAGGTACCACCTCAGATCATTATGAAAAGCATCACGTGGTCAAACACACACACACACAAATACACATGTAGCTACACACACTTACTAACGGCTGATGTCATGGAGGTTCATCAAGTGGGCTATGGTGACGTGTCCAAGCATTAGAGGCTGTGGTTATTTACTTAGCTTCCAGTTTGAGCACATTTTCCACCAGTTTTGAGAACCAGGCCTCATCTACAAGTGGTCCTTCTGGAAGGTGTCTGGTAGGGCTGCATCTGGAAAAATAATGATAAACATAAACATTGTCACTAAGTGTGTTTACATCAGAAAAAGTACATTCAGAATTGCATGTAGAATATAGTGTACAATGAGTAATTAATTTAAAAAACAATTTTAAACTCAATCAATTTTTCATTCAGGAAAAACTCTGGCCACCTGCCTATCTCAGTCCACACAGCCACACAAACATTTACTGATATCTTTGTACTGAAGAGCTGGCAACAAACCCAGTGTTTTATTACATATTTTGAATAAGTATGAGAATAACATAGCCTACATCTGTGAGTCACAGCAGACACCAGCAGGGACTAAGAGCCCATGTGCTAAGCTCATTTCGACTAAATTTATTAAACAGCACCGCCGCCGTGTGGCCGAACAGAGCGCTGCATGTTAAGAAGGCCTAGGAACCATCGAACCAAGCCGTGTTTCATGTCGGAGTGTTAAATTTGACGGAAAAAATAGCAAATTACGTCTTTTCTTGTCTGTAGCCGCCGATTGGGTACAAATTTAAATCTTTTGTTTTAATATAACTCTTAATTAAAAGTGCAGGAAAGCTAGTAGTGACTCTGGGATGTTTAAATGTTTGCTCTGAATAATCTAACCTCGTCTCATCTTAACTTTTTCATGTAGCGACGCCATAAAGTCTGGCGAAGAGAGACACTTGGTTTATTTAGTCTTCTCTTGTGTGTAAGTGAATTTAAATTCCAGTTTTGCATGTCAGGTTAATTTATTTACTGTCTTTAAAAACATAGCTCCTCAGAATGGCAAATACTGTCGTTTAACGTCGTTTATCAAGTTTAGCCTAGTTCTGAATGCTACGTTGTTGTTGCGTGCTATTGTTTGAACTTTGCAGGGCTAGCTTTACTTTCCATGGGATGCGTCTAAATGATGGTGCTGTTTTCTTCTCTCGTAGGAGGTCCCAGACTATGAGTAAAGAGTCCAGAATGAAGGCAACAGTAAACCAGAAGTTGACAGAAATGGGGGAAAGAGAGAGGTGAGACAAAAAGTAAAGGGGTTCAATAAGTAGAAGCTAATGTTGATCAGCAGCTGTCAAGTTTGTCCCCCTGCACAACACCGGGCAAACGTCAACCTATTTATATCAAATTATGTTTTCTGTCTGTTATTATTGGGCGTCTATTCATTGCTGAACCCCATCAAATGCAGTTAAAGCCTCAATAATAACGTGAGGAATTATCTTAATGTAATGTATGCTATATAGTTGCTCCACACTACAATTAAAATGTCTTCAGTTCTTCTCTGTCACTTCAATATCTCAGTCATGTACATCTTTAACCTGATATTCTCAGTTAACACAAGAGATTACATAAGCTCTTATCCGGCAGACTCTTGCCTGCTTTATGTTGAAGAAGCAAACTAACTTATATTGAATTAATAAATGTGCTGCAAACTAGGAAGGCAGCTGCTCTATCACATAGTCATTTCTCTGGCAAGCATCACTCTGAATAGTCGGAAAAGTTCATAGTGAGATTCTCAGCATAACAGAGCAAACGGCACATATCAGGGCCAAAATAAACAAAGAATTCTCCAGCTGGTATTAGTTACTGAATTAGCATAAGGCAGAAATGTACTGCCATGTTCTCATATGTCTCTCACTGACAGACTGAAGGAGATACTGAGAGCTAAGCTCACCGAGTGTGGATGGAAGGACCAGATGAAGGCTCACTGCAAAGGTAAACATCACAGCGGTGTTGCTGAAACACATATCAGATAGTCGCTAACAGAATAAACAGGATAGGAAAACTTGAACTTAATGAGTAATGTTGTTTTTTCTGAGAGGTTTCTTTTCTTCTTGTAAATTTGATACTGCTGCTCTTTAGTGACTTAACATGTCTAGTTTATTTACAGGCAGCCAGTGTGAGAGTTTTTGCAGGATCAAATTTTCATATTTCTGTAAAACTTACTGTTGAAACTATTTTTGTAAATTGTTTTCTTGCATAACTGTTTGAAATGGTTGGGGAGACCTTTAACTTCACTGCTGTGAAGTTCCTAAATTATAACCGTTCGCTTGTTTGAGATGAACTGCATGTTGTCTGGACATTTTCCAGCATCCATCAGTTCATAGAGAAAGTTACAAAAACACCGACTTATGCTGTTTTAAACCCGTTTATCAGTTTGTACCCAGTCTTCAGTAGTTCTAATTATGACAGGGTAGCTTAATGAAATGCTATACAAGCAATCTGTGGTCTCCATCCAGCTTCAAGTTTACATGAATTTTCATGTAAACCACCGTCGGGTTAGTTTGTGTATATATCAGCTGAGCAGACCTGTCTCGCAAAATACATAAATACACTGAAACATTAACAAATGCTCAAATACAGAGGAAAGAAATACAAGACAAGAGCTTTCATTACTGATTAGTCAGATATTTAAACATCTGGACTGTTGTTAAATACTTCAAGAATTTAATCAGTCCAAAAGTAATATATAACTGACTAGAACTGTGACATATTGTATACAGTGTATGACCATAATGTGAATGTAGCATATTCAGCCTCTTTGATAAACGTCACCATCAACCACACAACATGTATTCTGTTAATAGAAGAAACCTTAAAAGTCAGGCAAAGTCTAAATCTCTCCAATTCAAGTAAAATTCCCCTCAAATGTCATATTGTTAAATTAATATCCAAACCAATCACCTGTTAGATCAGGCGACAGCCAGGATTTCCCATTATGCCCTGAGGCCATGCAGTCTGTGGAGAGCAACTGTAGCGTCTGGCTTCCAAAAGTGTGATTGCCGTGATCTCATGATGCTATTATTGCTTACATCATTAGACCATAATGGGGTCAAGTTCGAGAGAAATCTAACTTGGATGCAATGTGCGGTGATCATCAGTAATCGATTCTTTGGTGCTCTGCTGATTTTCAACCAGCCTGTTGACTACTGGAACAACACATTTGCTTGTGTTATAAAAATCAAACGAGTATACCATTTGACCAAAAGTTCAACAGGTGAATTGAGTTAAAACGTACATAACCGCTATGAATAGTCCTCCTCAGTCAGCCATTAAAGCAGGGATGCTGTACAGATTTAATAGCTTGGCTGCAGGAATCTACTTTATTATAGAGCTTAAGGTTCTTGAAACAGTTTTTTTGAAGTGCCAGTTTGCATAATGTAGCTCTCATGAAGAAGGATGATGTACACTTTCATAATCTTATTTGCTGTATTATATTAAGACAGATGTAAGATACAATACTGTTCTGTTGTTTGGTTTGTGTTCCCACTGCTGCTACTACCTACATTTATTGATTTGCAGAGGTCATCAAAGAAAAGGGCTTGGAGCATGTCACAGTGGAGGACCTTGTTGTAGAGATCACACCTAAAGGAAGAGGTACTTCACTTCTTAGTTTTGTTTATGCATGGCATAAAAGACTTTACATAACCCTAAAGACTCGTATTGCTAAGTGCACATTAGTGTCATTCCCTGAAATATGGAAAAACTTTGCCCTGAAGTTAATACATTTTGCACGCATCATAAGACACGGGATGCCAGTTTTTCCTTAGACGGTAGCTCCAGGAGGAGGTGGTGCTGTCACAAGATGTTATGTTTCCAGGAAAGGATGTAGATGTGAGCACCGACACAGAAGTTCAGCAGAAATAATACATCATCACAGTCACTGATCTCTTTTTCTCTTGCAGCTTTGGTGCCAGACAGCGTCAAGAAGGAGCTTCTTCACAGAATAAGAGCCTTCTTAGCTCAGCATGCCACATAATTTCAACTGAATGTGTCATTAGACCACTTGCCTATACTCTCGTGATACAGATTTCTATTTTTATGAAGTGATTGACTTGAAAGATTTTTTTTCATTGTCTTGATTTTTTTGGTAACCTAGAGTACTGACAGATTTGGATATTCAACCGTGTGTTATTACCAATCCAGTGACTACAGCTGCTCCATATTTGTAAATGCAGTTATCTTGCACATGTAATCAACATTTGTATATAAAATGTGCTGTTTAAATCAAACTTTTGATTTATTGGACTTGAGTGGACAAAAGTTTTTCTTTATAATAGTAATATTTGTGAATAGAAGCTGGAACTGTTCAGATTTTTGCAGCTGTACTTGTTTTTAATGGCCATTTTTATTTCATTTTTAAGGTGGAATTGGGTGGATGCATAGTTGCTGATTGTATTTTGTATTGTGATGATGCAACCCTTGAAGTAAATACTTTAAAAAATTAGGAACACTAATTTTAAAATGTGCTGTTTTCAATATGATATGGCCTAAATTGTATCACAAAACACAAGAAATTAATTTAACAATGCTTGATGTTCATTTGAAAGTTGTAGACTAATACTGAATCCATATATTAAGCCTCGTTAGTTGAAGAATTTATACCAAAAGGGCTTCATAAAGGGTGTGAAGTGGTTGATTAGCAGGAATGCAAGAATGACTTGATTCCCTTTGATATTCTGTGCGTAGTCCTTTATCGACACTTATGCAATTTAGTATAAAAGCTGAAAATAATATGTTTTCCTGGTACATGTGCTTTCCATTGTCTAATTGAAGAGTCAGTGGTGTGTAATCTCAGGTATCAACACAGCAGGTAGCTTCACACCTGGTGTTTCAAAGATGGAATCGGAAGAAAAAATGTGACAAATGAGAGAATAGTCTGAAATAGTTGACAGGAAAAATAGTTGTTTACCGTAGTAACCTGAATCACGCCCAGCTGCTGCAACGAATAAACACTGTCCTTTGATTAAATGGACTTAAATCCAAAGAGCAATGATCCTGTAATGACAAGCCTGGTGCTGCTTTACTTCCCAGAATAACAAACTGTTCCCAGCAGAGGGAGAGAGATCATGAAAAGATGAACAGGCGTGACCCAGTTCACAGGGGACCAATAGCCTTCCCTGAAATCTGGTCGTCAGGTTGTGCCGAGGTCCTGGGTGCGTACTGGATGAAACGAACAAGCACTCATGAGTGTTTCAATGCTCGAGTAGGTGTGTTGAGTCCAAAAGGCATAAATTACGTACACCATGGCAAGATAGTCTCAAAACATCGAAGCATCAAAAACCTGGCCCATGAGCAGAGTTAGTTCTTGTGTGTTTTTGTTGTCCTGCAGCTGTCTATCAGGTCAGTCAAACTGTCCCTGTTACAGGAATGTTGGCTTCATGTTTTTCCATCCACATGCTGGACCACATCATTGTGTTTGATTGAAAGGTCTCTATAGTTACACATGCACGATGCCTAATTGGTTATGGATTACATTCAGAGAGGCCATGAACCCAAAACAACGCGCCCCTCGGCACGAGTAGCACATTAGTGGGTAGTGAGTGACTCTGCGCTGGTCACCCACCCAAGACAGAGAGTGTGTTTTCTTAGCCGAAGGACCTGCTGTGACATCAGCCCAGGTGACAACATGCTGATATACAGTGCTGTTGTGGAGGCCAAATGTAACGTAGCCCTCCAGCCCTGCACACTCGCTCCTTTAATGGCCTACATCAATCCCCATGTTATCAGCAGATCTCCCTGGGCCCCCGCTTATAAAGGGGGCTCTGCACACTGCAGCACACCGCAGACCGGCACTGGATAGAATTACCAGTGATGCAATTTATTATCATACAGATTTTTATTTACTTTCTCACTCTCCGTTCTCAGCTTTTCCCCATCACTCAGGACCTGCACAGCTCTGCCGAGAAGCTGTACAGTAACCAGATGACTCTGCACATCATAAAAAAAAGTTAGACAAGTAAAAAAAAGTTGTGCAAATAAAGGGAAGACATGATTTAATGAGTCCCATTCTCCCATTTGTTGGCTCAGGGAGGCACATCTTGGATGTGACAGATTTAAATGAACCAATTTGAGCAGCAGCTGACGGTGAGGAAGCGTACGGTTTGTAGCATCCTGCGAGGTAGCCTCTGAATGAACCGCACATCGGGCAACAACAAAGAGCAAGCACACCCTTATTCCACCAAAGTCAATATCAAGCTGTGTCTGAGCAGCACGTAATGACATTTAAAAGGAAAAGACAAACACGTTATGTGTGTTTCCATGTGGGTTTGTGTGCGTGTAGGTAAGTGTGCGCGGATATGTTCACCACCCCTGGAATCAGATCATTGCAGCATGATAGCAGCTGTGTCAATAGGCAAAGGAGCCAAAAGTGTGGTCCTGTTTGCTGGGTCCCATAGGTGCTCCACAGTCCCCTCTCTAGTGAAATTGGCAACATCCAAAGACCATAAACACCTCCCTTACTGTACAAACAACTGAAGAAAAGGCAGCGCAGGGTGGAAACAGCTGGCAGAACCGTGCTCATATTATAAACAAATGTTGGGAAATGATGATGTTACAGCACATTGCCTTATTTGGGGTAACGGTGCACCTGCTTCAGGGGATACTGCTTTAAGATGTGTCCGTGAAATGCTGGATCTCAAGTCCTGGTCATACAACACCAATAAATAAAGCCCCTCATGTTTACAACAGTGTATCTGACATTTCTTATTTATAGGGCACAGCTACGGGCTTTTGTGTGTCATATATCTTTCTCTATATTTTTTCATAGTGGAAAGACCAAAGACATTGCATAAGTAGACAAAGGGTCAAAGAGGGTGTTTCAAAGCAAAAAAAAAAAGGGAGGGGAGGGGGTCATGTGCTCCTACAAATTCTCAAGACCCGGTGTGCAGTTGGCCCTCTTTACTGTCAACATGTGTGAATGCCATGCTCGATAAATTTCTCTTTGAATTCTCTCACTAGAATTTATGAGACGTGCAACATGGGGTTGCAACTCTTTTGAAACCTACACACTTGCAGCGCTTAGTGCCGTTTACATTCTCATTTTGAGGGAGGGGGAGAAAAAAAAGCAGAAACGGTGAGAGGCTGGCATGTAGCATCCTGCAGTGTAAAGAGTTTTAAATGTATTTACATTCTGTTGTGTCTCTTGGGAACTGTTTTCTACACACTAATGAGGCTGAGGAGCAAGTTTCTCTCTGTTATTCCTGGCATCGACGCACCGGTCGCAGGCATACCACTCTCACTCTCTTTTCTCCCCCCCTCACTCCCTCCCTTTTCACTCTCAGTAGCCCAGTGCAAATAATAAATAAGAGGAAATACATCATCCCTTTTTCAATGCGAGAGCCAAGAGCGGGTCTGCCAAAGTTAACACAAAGCAATCTTAGGTAATGATCAGCAAATGTGTATAAAGTTTCATAGAGCATGACTTCACATAATTCTTGTTTAGATCATGTTGGCTGGCAGAATCTCAAGTGTGATGCTGCTGCAGTAGAAACCACGCAGTCACACACACACACACTCTCTGTAGCTTGTTTGCATGAGGCTTAAAAGCAGCACTTCTGTTTTATAAGTTGCCGTAACTGATTTGATACGGTGTAACGTTGTGGCAAGGATTAGCTACCAGTCATAAATTGTGGAATTTTAACAGAGGCTTTATGACACGCTCATTGCCCATTCATTCCGCAAATATGTGTCAGATTTTCCATTCATTTGCACACATCGGTGGCGCAGACACAAAACATTCCATCATGGCTCAATTGATGAAAATTATTTGCTCATTGTAAAAAGAAAAACTTCATTGAGTTGTTTTAGTGCTCTACCTACAGCACAGCCAGCGTGCAGATGGAGAGCCGGGGGGTCTCTATGCAACAACACAGAGGAAAGAAGCGAAACACAATCCAGACATTGTTTACCCTGTTTCTGATGTAAAGGCCACTTACTGTCGTGTCCAATGCCTAACCCTTAATTTGCTGCTCCAGCCTTTGAAGTGTGTGCATATTTCTGCTTCCTGACACTACCTTTCCTCTCTCTCTCTCTCTCTTGCTCACTCTCTCGCTCTCTCTCTCCAGTTGATATTGCAACTGGATAGGCCATGTTTCCATGTAGGGGCTCTTTTTAGGCCTGCTCTGATGATAGAAAACACAAGTGGGGAAGGGGAAACAGAGTGCTGGGCGCACAGATCCACAGAGAGGCCCCGGCCCCAGCCCCGGCCCAGACAACGCTGCAGGGGATTAGAGCACACCCTGGCAGCAGAATGGTTTCACTTAAGAATTTCAGTAATCACTTTTAGGAGTGTAATATATAGCTGACCTTCGGCAGCGCCACACGACCCCCCGCTCCCCCAGCCATTTGATCAAAGGAAGCGGCAGTGGCTGTGCAAACAGGCGCTATCAGTGGACTCCAATGGATTTACTGCCTGCTTCTTCTCTCTTGTCTCCCCTGAGTCGTGTGCTGATACACACTGAAACCCAGTTTCATCTTACAGAACCTATTTTTCTCCCAGTACTAATTTACGGGCCAGATCATGACTTGAGGGAACTTAAAGGAGGCGGAGGAGGATGAGGGAAGGGAGAGGGGGAGGGAGGGGGAGGCTCAGGAGGCCTCAGGGAAGGGGAGAGCGTGGAGGTGGGAGCAGCTCGGGGGCCTTATCCACTGCCCGCTGACTGGGCCGAGCAGAGCGGTTCTCATCATCATGGGAAAAGCCCAGTAGGTGCTCTCTTCTCAGCTGGAGCAGCCAAACACCGTGGCCTGTGCGCCGCAACAATAACGGCAAGCAGAAAGAGGCCAGAGCGCCGGCCCAGTAGGGCTTATATAGTGCCCTAAATCACAGGAGGCTCTGACAAAGAAGTGGGAAGAGAGGATGTGGGTATCATAGCAACTATTAATAACCTCGAACATACTGGTGTGAACACAGCTGAGGTGCTTCTAAGTCCTTTTTAAAGCTGTGGCTTAATGTTTCCTTGTGTTTAATTACATTCATGTGCATGTTCCCTCTTAATGCATCAGCTTATACTGTCCAAGTATGGCATTGTAATGAACTATTTCATCGCTATTAGTGACATAACATTTCCATCGATTATAAACAGGTAATGACTGGAAACATCCCTCAATGAGAAGCAGACGATCAGAGAACAATGTCAACAAGCTGACCTTTATGTTTTTCCAAGGAAATATCTTTCAGCTGGTTAAATCCCCAGTAATGTGTAATTTGTGACTCACATGTACTGCTGCAATTTCATGCTCTTGTTAAAATGTTTCTTGCAGTACTCGCTGTGCTCATGCGAAAACAGTTGTTTATTTTGTCTTTGTTTCATCTAAAAGAAAATGATTTATTTGTTGTGTTGCTATATTAGCATGAATGCCAGTAAAAGCTACATGATGTTGTGGTTTGGCAGAGCGGAAAGTACCGCCTGTAGCCAGCTGAGGGAGTCAAAGAACAGATGACTGAGGAGTGTATGCACTATGTATGAGGAGATAAAGCAGGTTAAACTGATTTATACTTCATTTAGCACATTTCCTACATAAAATTGGAAATATTTATGGAAACTATGTTGCTTCAAGTGTATTTTCCATTTCCTTTGAATAACCCTATTCAAGGAGATCATTATCTCTCTTTATGTGTATGATTTCAATTTTCTGGAGTTTTCCAGGTGCATCAAAGACCATCATTCATAACGAACTGAATACCAATTATACCACAGACACACGTTCTCAGGCTGACATGTCAGGGAGTGTTTGTGTGACTCAATTCATGGCAATACATGCAATGTCACTACATGACCACAGAAAGTTCTACGCTTTTATGAGCTTCTTCGACAAGCTCGGGGTGAGAAAGACGAGAAGAACGTTTCCTGGTCCGAGCACGTTCGAGCAACTCAGCCACATGTTTAGTGTGTCCCAGAAACAATAGGGAAGAACCCAAACAAAAGCTGCTTTGGCACTGTAGCCAGGCACTAGAAAAGGGACTTTACCCTGTCTTTCATCTCCAAGGGTCACCACAGGTCAGCCCTGGTTTCTCTGTAAGCTATATCAAGACATAAATGTCCACATTCTTAAATGTGAACTCATTTGAATTCAGCGTCATAGTTATGTAACCCTGTGTTTAAGAAGAAGTGATGAGAAGGAAGCACAGGTGCAGAGCTTTCTCCCTGAAACATTTCTGCATTCCCCTCATTAGCTGATAAGCTTCCTTGTTTGCAGAGCAAACAGGAGGAAAAATTTCTGGCTATAAATGCTCCGTGGCCCTTGGACACATAAGTATTTTATGGTGTGACAGAGTTATGGGCAGACTGATAAGTCTGATACCTGAGTGCTTGCCATGTCATTACCGTAATACAGCTGGTCATTTTGATGCTAATTGGTGTTGAGCGAGTTACAGTAAGAATTAATAACTTCTCGCTTTTCTGGAAAGAATTCAGCCCAGTCCGAGATAATGCAACTGCCTTATTAGTTTTAAATTCAGAGCCAGCTACATTAACATGTGGCCAACAGTTGCTTTTGGGAAAACACCGAGAACTCTGCTGACCCTCATGATTATTGCTAATTTTGCGGAAGAGAGCAACTCGCTGTGTGGGCAAATAAACTATCAGACTTAAAGATGATTAACAACGTGTCTATTCTGATTAGCATCAAGCCATTACAACCATTCCATTGGCTCTGTGCTTTATAATCGTTATCATGCCGCCTCATCTCTTTCACACACATCCTGCTTTGGTCCTCTGGTCATACAGTAGATGGGCGAGCAGGCTCTGCTGTGTGTGTAAATGGCAGCGGGTGTGTAAATCAGCTGAGCCTCATGTGGCTGGCCTGCCCTTGCTCCCTGCGACCCAGTGGGGCTCAGCCACCAGCTGCCTAGCACCCACTACACATTCCTGCTTTATTCCCAAGCTCGCCTCCCTCTGCTACACCGGTCAGGACAAAATCTATACCAGCTGCAATGTTATTAAGTAAATGGGATCCTTGCACAGTTGTTTAAGGCACCTTATTGAAAAGTTAGCTAAATGAGTTGTATGAAACGCAGGTGTATACGAGGCCATGGATGTGAATATGCACATAGACACGATTTAAGTTGCATTTATTGACCATTTACAGTAAGCAGCTGCAGAACTGTGAAACACTTGATCTTACTTTTTAGCAGCACTAGCAATGCAGATAATGAATGGCATTGTTGGTCTGTCAGTTGGCCCAAAACTTTGGTTCCAACATAAATGTCTCAGCAGCAATTGAATAAATTACAAAGAGAATTTGTAGACACTCATTGTCCCCAAAGGATGCACCCTTATTACTCTGGCGATTCCCTGAGTGTCCTCTTGTCCCACACTGAGGCTGACAGTTGTTGTTTCATTTGAGGTATTTGAGTAACTACTGGCTGGAGAGCAATGATATTTGGTACACAGTCATGTCTGTGTTAGCATGAATTGCAGTTATTTTGTTGAGCTCTACATTGCAAACATTAGACCAAAATTAATATTGTTCAACTTTGTTTTATAACCAAACACTTGCAAGTCTGATGACATAATCAGTATGATTGTGAAACATTTTGATGCTGGTTCTTTTGGTTTAAGTCACAGCAGTTCAAGTCTTATATCACTCCGATTAGCCTCAGCTGTACTTTGGCATCAGTAAAATGCATGCTAGTTCTCAGAGCTAAAATGGTACCTTCTAACACGTGCTTAATGACATTAGCATTGAGCTCAACAGCAGTCTGAATAGGTCAAAATTCAAAACAACAACACTCCTGCAAGGACAGCTCATGGCCTTCATCAAGGTCTCACAACACATTTGTCATTCATCCTACACGTGTTGCTGGAGTTTGACCCAGTCAGACCATTTCCCTTCAACATGCACCTTGGAAGTAGGTGAGGTTATGTCAGAAATCCTTACTCAGCTCTTTGGCCTCATCCACGTGCAAGCATTGCTGGGGACTCTTTATGATTCTTTTCGTCTTCTGCCTGCATAGTTACAAGTCAAATTGCAGCTTATAAAGTAAAATGAGCTGCATTATATAGGTCCACAAGGTGCTTCATAGATCAAATTTATTATTATATATCATCATCCTGCATTCACCCTAAAGGACTCCCCTCTAGAGATACATACACAGATATTTGCATACCAAGACGTTGCACACCAAAGTGTCCACATCCACTATAACTAGCACACACATACAGTCAGACATACACACCCTTCCCTCCAGACTGCCGTCACAGCACTCCAAGCACAGCTGTCAAAACTCAGGGACTTCCAATACAACAATAGTGAGATGGCTTGGGGAGACCGGAGAAAGACAGCGAGAGAAGAAAAGAACTCTTGAAGTGACAGTTCTGGACAGCTCAGATGCTCTGTATTGAGCCTCCAGAGGTTCAAATTTCCTACATCACTTCTTTTTACCCCCTTTCACTCCTCTCTGTCATTCTCGCTATTCACCTCCTCCTCTGTTCTCTCTTTCCAGCCCTCCCTCTTACCTCTACTTCTCTTTTTGCTCCAGGCACGGACCACTGTTGTCTCACATCAGCTCTCATAACAGCTCCGGGAAGACCTCCCTCAACCTCACGCCTCGCATGTGAGTCCACACGTCGGAGGAGTAATAACACTGAAATCCTCCAAATCAGGTCATGTCAAATTAAGGGAGGTATTTCGGGAGCCCACCCAAGTCTCCGAAGAGGTCAGCTGAAAGCTCGCTTGAGGCCATATTTGCATGTCAAAATACACTCGATGACTCAGACTACATCACTAAGTGGGACTGAAGCTTGGTCTCTGAGTGTCTCGCAGTCACTGAGATGCTGTAGATTTGTTTGTGTGAAGTCAGGTGTGGACACGGATGAGAAATTTCGTTGGCACACAAGAACTGGCAAATCAAAACTTTAGACTTAATTGCGGCAAGCAAGTGCTTCTCGGTTGAACTGGCTGCAATAATATTTTTTCACCATTTGCATTCCAAATCCTTGGTACGAAGAATAACTTTAGCACTGAGAAGTTTGTACTCACTTTAACTGGTGATGCCACTTTTGGACACCAGAATCTTGTGTTTCCTGATGTTGACTTCAATGCAAAAATGCACATCTGGTGTTACAGCATAGAGGTTGATAATCGTCAAATTAGTAGACTTTCTGTCCACTTTTTACATGTTGTGTTGTTGGAAATATTGCCAATGGGAATCTAGAGTTGGGCTAAAGATATCACTTTTATCTCCGCTTCATCTCTGAGTACACAGAGACATGTTGGACGCTGATAAGATTTGGACCTTGCTTGGACTTACAAACAATCATTTGGCAGCTCAACAAGCATACCAAGGAAGTTCAGACATACCCGGTGATTTATTGCCAGGATGTGGCCGTATAGCGAGAGTGTGTGGACTTGGTTGAAGTAGCTGGTGCCACGGCAGGTCAGCGAGATAGCTGAGCTACCTAGCAGTCTGGGACTCATTCAGGAAAGCTCCCAAGGGGGCTGTTGACTGGAAGGAGGTGGTAAATCCCCATTTTGAGGACTTTGTTTCTGTGGTTATTGTGCAACATCTTCTGAGGAAATTTGAGCTAATCTAACGTCACACACCAGGTCATTATAGTCTATTGTGTGAGGACTGGAATCTGAGAGGAGGATGGATTGTTACAATTACTATCTGTGGACACAAACACAAGTCAGACTATTGACCCATTGTCAAACAAATAGATAATATGAACCAGATGATACCTTTTATTGCCTCTTTATTAGAGTTAAAAGTGGGGACAATAAAGAGACATTGCCTAATTGCCAACAAATCCCACATAAAGAGCAAAAACAACAAAGACCTGCGTTGCCAACTTTTACCATTTCTCCCAAGACTATCAAAACACATCAAAGAACCACACATTTACACCATGTTCTTGACTATAATGGGTATCGTAGTTCATTTTAAATAATATCCATCACTCACTCACTAAAATGCGAATTAATTTGCCGTTGAAAAAAGTCACCAAAAATTTATTTAAAAGCTGCAGTCCCAAGCTGTTTTCTAAGCCTTTTTTAAAAACTGACACCACATATTTGAAGCCTATTTTTAAAAATGCCACTTCGTATTATGACCTTATCAATTTGGTACAGCAATCCTGTCAGCAAGTAATTGCCTATTTTCAGCATGGAGCAACATTTGCTGTCATGTTTCTAAAATCTTACGGTCACCACCAAATCCTGTACTAAAAATCTGATGTTCAACAGCTAACCTCGTCTTTCTGCTGTTTGGTGCTGGACTGGAAGCATACACTGGGTTCAGAGCCAGCCGTACCCAGTGTGGCAACCTAGGCGAGATTTTATATGGCGGCCACCTCCGTCGGCGATTTACATACGCTTACAAAAGAAATCAAATAGCATTGTTTTGTAATAATATTAACTGGGCACTACTTTACATTTGAATCAATATGAACTTTCCATTTTAACAGTCAATAGTAATAATTAGTTTTAACATAATTATATTAAAGGTGAATTTTTTCCCAATTTTGTGGCGCCCCCTGGAGGCCACGACACCCTTAGCATTTCCCTATATTGCCTAATGAGTTAGCCGGCTCTGACTGGGTTTATCAGAACCATTTAGCTAAAAACAGCAGTTTGTAGCTGCTGATGGGAGCAGTGAGTGAGCCAAAATGATAAAATGACCAATGGCAATTAAAAACAAAGCTTAAAGATGCTAAAACGCTCTCTATAGCTGATGGGGACTGCAGAGTCTGGGAATAATTATCTGTAAGTTCATCACTATGAAACACATCATTCACACTTCACATTTTCTTCAGATAGTTTTAATTTGTTATTTAAGAAAATTTTCATCAGTGCAGCTTTAAATTGTGGCCTTGGCTTCTCTAAAATGACAAATCAGAGGAAATTTTAAGTACCTATTCTTGTCTTTGTCCACACACACAACATGAACTCCTTGAAATCACTGCTGTCTTTTATATTTAGCTAGTATGCAGGAAAAAGTTACAGTTTAGGAGCCTCTTAATGTCATTCAGAACCACCCCTTTCTGATCTTTACACAGTAGATAAAAATGTAAAGCTACAGGTGCAACAACCTTCTAATCATCCTGTTTATGTCTGAATGTTCACCACAGTGAAATACAATAAAGACATATTCTGAACTCATCTGCATGCTCCATCTGAGCTTAAGTATACAGGTCTTCAGCCGCCGAATACGATGCCAAGCACTTCTCAAGTACAAGGAAATGGTGCGGTTTCACAATTCCTAGATTAGGACTGAAATCTGCAGTTCCCCCCACTACTTTAAGTGGCTGTGGTGCACACACAAACCCACTGAGACCATAGAAACATACACAGTGGTTTAGTGTTGGGCTACAGCCAAGATAAATGACTGCTTCAGGTGAAAACAAACCATGGCCCCAGCAGATTTTTTTTTTTTCCATTTGCAAGTTTTGGGGCGACTTCTCTTTGTGTGTCAACTGTTCTTACACATATGCTCCACTTTGGCTCTTCAACCTCCTAACACTCTTTGGGCTTGTGAATTATTCAGAACGAGGAATTAAAGTTTAAATGGCGCTCTGCAGACACAATGCTTCACATGTGTTGAGGGCGGACCGACCCTTTACTAATCCTTTACAGCAGATATTTCTGACATCAAGTTTAGGGAAATAAAAAAAAAACGGAGACTGAGAATTTATCATCCGTGGGGCAGGATCTTGAAAGGTGGAGAAAAATCCCATATTACAACACCAGACAGACACATACACACAAAATATCATTCACTCAGGCTGACCACAGTAAAAGTCCCAGAGCTGCAGTAAATCTATGCAGGGATTTTTACCTTTGCTGTGTCATTGGATCGTTTACCTGCTTGCAGTTTCATAATCATATGTTTGTGCTTATGAGTCAGCAATGCATAGTATGGGCTATTGTAACTGTGGTGTACAACAGTAGAACAGCAAAACAAGTGGACTAGATGTTTGTGAAAGGACTTTTTTTTATATGGAAATTATATTCATTTACCAGTCTTTAACCTAAAAAGTTGTGTTTTAAAATCAATATGACAACATGTTTCTCTTTCAGCAGGTTTGAGTGATCACCTGAGTCCCACCTGAAAGATTTTAGTGATCACCTGAGTCTCACCTGAGGGTAGGGAGAAAAGAGGCCCCCGAATGGCTTCAATTAAGAGAACAATTGCTTTTGTCACACAATTATGAGCTCAGGGTGACTAAATGCAGAAGGGCCTGAAGGAGCGTTGCTAAAGATCTCTGGCATCCCTTTCAATGTGGTCCGCCCGCCCCCCGCTGCTCATTACTGGGACCACCAGCTGGGAGCAACATTACTGAAATGAACAACAACAGCACAGGGCTGCAACAGTCAGGAGTGATTCAGCTTTAACTGACAACCACAGAGAGGGGAGGTTTAGAGAGACAGGCAACAAGGACTATTGACTGATCCATGTGCAAAACCTGATGGGTTGATCAGTGTGTCATTGTAAAACAGCTGTTAGGATTTCCAAAATGTGGAATCAAAGTTTAGACACACTCTCATGGTCATTATAATATATATGACCCAGTAGTGGAGGAAGTACTCAGGCTACCAGAACACCAGTAAGGATGTATTATCCACAAAATGTTCTTAAGATTTCTGAATTAAATGTGCTTTTGTGAAGCTAAATAGCCATGCTGGTGCTATAGTATTATACATTATATCCTTTGATAATTACTGGATTATTGTGCCTAATATTGCCATGTGGCAGTTATTTGGAAGCAGATTTGATTACAACTACTTTATATATATATGTGGGTAATTTAACTCTGCATCATATTCCAAACAATGGTCGGGTTTTGTATGTAAATGTTATCAAACTACTAGCTGTCAGATAAAAGCAGTGAAGTCAAAAGTAGAAGAGGTAAGTTAGTTCAGTGGATTACCTCAAAACTGCATTCATGTACTTGGTTATGTACTTAGTTACATTCTATTACTGGTATTACGTGAGTATAAGCTAATAGGTCAGTAGTACTTACAGCTGTCAAAACTGCACTCACCATTCTTAGTTTAGTGTGTCAGCATGCTAACATTTGCTGATTAGCACTAAACCTAAAACACCAGGGCTGATGGGAATTCTGCTGGTTTTGCTAGTATTCGTCCTTAACCAAAGTATAGGGCAGTTTTTACAGTTAACATAAAGAAAGAATAAATTAAAAGGAAAAGTCAGCGGAACTCTAAAGTAATGAGGATTTATCATCTGGATATCTTTGCCAAAGATCATGACAGTTCATGTAACAGTTGTTGACTGGTTCACTGACTGACTGTTAGTGTCATCCCTATAGCCACACCACTATCATGACAACAACAAAAAATGTAAAAAAGCTGGGGGAATCTGACTCAGCATGTGTAGTTTGTTGATTGATCTCTGATTTGCGAACCAACAATAATCACAGCACAATTCATAGCTTGTATATAGTGACTGTGAGCTGCATAGGATATAAGTATGTGTTTATGTTTTGACATACATCCTTTATATGATGCTCAAACTACCTGGTGAACATTTATGTCAATGGTGCTGCAAGAAAAAAGACCATCAATGATGAAAACTGTTTTTTTTTCCAACCAAATTTTTCTCCCTCTGATGGACAGTTCAAACTTTACACTATCTAATACACAACGTCCCAGAAAGAAAGTTTGATTATCCTCACAGATGTCTAACATATCCGTATCTCCTGCTCCACTTTCAGTGACAGATTCAGGTGAAAACCAAGCGAGTCGCTCTAAACCGCTCAGAAGAATGACTTATAAATATGCAGCAAGGCTACAAAGTTATTCAGCGCTGTAGTGAGATAATGGAAAAGCTCTAGATGAATGATCTAATAATGGTTTAATGTATTGGTATGTATACACAGTTTGTAGAGAGATTAGCCGTTAAATTAATCATTTGATGTACTCATGTTTGTGAAATCCCTCTCACATGCCAGAGGGTTTCAGGACCGGGGCAACTCGCTCTGACATTCCATAGGCCTCTCGTTTGCCTTCCTTCTGCTGTTCTCTGAGTGCAGCGTAAATGTAAATGCACCCAAATATAGATTTCATACATAAATGAATCGGCAGCCATCTTGGGTACACTATTTAGATTTGTAACTCAGCAGAGCTGCACACTTCCACTGGGCTCAGGCTTTGCTTTGGCAACAGGATTTCTCCTTGGAGAGGAATGAATGTGCAAATGTGTTACAGGTGGGATTCATTAAACTGAGACCTGGCACATTGGTACTCGCTCTGCACAATTACCACGTTACAAAACCAGGGAGCAGAGAAATGCTAACATACAGCCACAGTGCAGATGAGTATCCACTTCATGCACAAACAAAACTGAAAATGGAAAAATGTATGAATGTAAACATATTGTGCATGTTAACAGCACGTCCACGCACATTCTGCATCCACAGCTGAAGATTTAATAGGCTGAATTCATTGCTCTCCGATGAGCTCTTCAAAACAAAATAACCTATTAATGGAGCCGTTTGTGCCTGTGTTATTTCACAGAGGATGAAGAAAGAAAAAGTTCAAATTTCACAAGCTCTTTTTATCCCTATTCTGCTTCCACTTCCCTCACCTCTCAGATAAAGCCTTTAGCTGTCAATACTCCATATTTTTGGTGTAAATAGCAGCCTTTCACCATGTTTTCCTAACCTTAGCACATGATGAGAAGTTATCAGCTCCTCTGGCTTCTCCTCCTCATCCAAGCTGTGGTGTTAATTTCTGTGAATAATGCATGTGGTTTGTCCACTGTGGTCACATCACAGAGCATTCTTACAGATCATAACCTCCCTCACCCTCTTTTTTCATGTTGCACAGGGACCATTAAAGAACTAAAGGCATTTATTGTGCAGTGATACTGAATATGCAACAAGGTGCTGGGTGGAAAGTGAAGGTGTTCAACAGATCCTAATTATCACTGACTACTACAATGCATGGAATTCGTTTGCAGTGTTGGAAGCAATAAAGCCTCGGGTCTTACACCACTAATGGGAACTGGCTTGCATAGTTGTGTGCTTTTTGATTTGATTCGAGGCGTATTTGAAATGGTCTCTTGTAAACTCTTGGACTGGCAGCTGTTTCTTGTCTCTCCACACGTACAACTCGTGGATTCTCTGTAATGTCTGTATGGGTAAGTGTGGTCAAAAACTTTAGGATGCATGGGTGAAGCATTAAAGCAATGTGACTTTTAAAGCGGAAACAACACAGTCCTCTTACGAATGAAACTAAATCATTTAACAAGCTATTACAATGAGATAGTGATGACTAATATTGACAAACTTATGAAAGACAACGCTTCATAAATTTTGCTGAGTTTTAACGCCAGCGGTTTGCAGCATTAGTATATTAGAAGCTGCTCAGCAAACATTACATAGGCTAGCTTTAAATAAAGACTTCACTAGTAACCGAGCAAAACCTAGTTAAAGTGAGCTAACATTAAACATTGTATGGCATACCAGACCATGCAATGCTGCACCAGCAAAACCACTGAGTGCACTGAATTAAGCAAGAGTCTGTTTTTAGTAATGATGATGTTGTTAATAAGAGATGATTTTACAGACACAACCTTTTGGTTCAGCCTTGCAGATGTCGCTGCATGGACATCGTTTTCCTGCACAGCTAATAATAATTCACACAAACTATCAAAACCCCTTCACATAGAGTGGGTTGGGCTCATTTTTTTCATTTTGTTGATGACCTAACTCATGATCAGGATTGGGATATACACCAGCTTTTTATTAAGTTTATGGTTAGACTTTTACTTTTAAAATGTGTGTGGCTACTGCATATCACAAAATATGTATATAACATAACATAACTTCTTATAATTCAAGGTGTATTATTTGTATATTAAAACAGTATTTCCATCGTTGCTGCTGTGTTGATGTTGTTTCACCCATCAACCTAAATGGGGCGTATATTATATAATAAGTTTCATCAGTTGGTCACCTTAGTTTCACACCTTTTAGTCACTTTATTGTAAGAGCTAATCTTCACATAAGAAAATGTTTGTGTGGTGAAAACCATTGTAACTGAGTAGAAAACACCTACAATATGTTAAATGTAGGTATAACTTTGACCTTACAAATAACTTGTGCAACTGGCAAAACTAAAATCTCTAAGCGGCAAAAATATAAAAATAAAGTGCAAGTTCTTCTAAACTGCAGTGATCCTTTAATCAAATCTGTTTCCATGGGGTATTGTAGGACATTATACAGTATAGCAAAATTGATAACATTATATGGTACGTCATTTTCTCATGTTGATCTTTTTATGCCTTATTTTTAAGAGCTGCTAACTTTATTTTAGTGATCGCCTTTGTATCCAAACACATATTAACTTACACACAGACTAGCATCTCCCATAAGGAATGCAGGTTCGTCTCCTATTGGACAGCCGTGTGTCAGTCACAACCATCCACCAACCATTCACACCTGGTGATCAGGGCAGGGTGCGTTCGAGTGACCCGCTTCCCCGAGTCCACAGCCAGATAATTATTTCCAGTTGCAATTAGAATAACCGCAAGATTTTTTCTGTGTGAGCAAAAGGGATCAGCAAATATCCTTTCCCCTCGCTTTTGCTTTTCTGACACGCTTGTATAAATACCCTCCACCTGGTCAGGGGAGTGCCTTTAGGGGAGCTATCAAAGCATTCATAAAAATCAAGATGTATGTGACATCCAGTGGATTTCCCCCACACTGCACACGGCAGGCCAACTCAGGAGGGCCAGAGTCGGGGTAAAGTTTCCCCTCTTTTCCTCCCTGACTAGCAGCTGATGCCTGATTGACTGTGATGGGCTTTTTTACGCCCTGCACGTGTTGTTCCACTGCTCAGCCCTCGCTTCAATCGTCTGTCTTCTCAGCATGGAGTTTCTGGCCTCCACTGCTGCTGCTGGACTTCTACCTCTAATGTGTATCTGTGAGCCCAAAACTTGACCTGAAAACATTCTCCTGCTCAAGTGCTTCTCACTTTGTTCCTCAATAACTCTTTAACCGCTTTCTCTCATGCTTCGCTTGCAGATCAGGGCCTGCATTGGTGCATGAAAAACACAAAAAGAGGCAACTGGATATCAGAAACATGACTTTGAATGAATGCATCTGCATGTGTAAATCCGTCAGCGACGCTGAGCGGCTTGGCTTGCGTGTAAAACATTTATAAAGTTGGGACTGATGACACGCACACTCATATCTGGTGATCAGAAACTCTGGGAAGGCAGCCATGATGGAGGGCTGCCTGACTCCTGTGTGTTCGGCCCTGTGAAGACTGATTGTTCTGTCTGAAAACAGTTAGAGCAAACTGGGAATGAAAATGAAAGAGATTTGTGGGAGGAACGTTGCAAAACAGCGACTCAGATATGTTTGATGGGTTTATAAAGAAATACAGACAACTCAGATTTGCTGTTATGGCAGAAATATGATTTAATGTGCTCTTATGGGGATACGTCTGTTTACTTTAGTCATGCTATTGTGTAGGGTTTTTTTAAGTTTAACAAAATTTACCACTTTAGGAAAGAAGAAAGAAGTTGTCAATGGTGTCGCAAAGACAGTCACAGACCTGTAGGGGGCAGTGTTTGTTTTACTCAGCAGGGTCTGACTCTGGCCATAACTGGGCATGTATGGTGCAGGTGAGAGCAAAGACTGCTGTGGCCAGCCTGCAGAGATGGCTACATACTTTCCATTCTTTAATGAAGCCTTTCAATGACTCCTGCACTACAGCACTTAAAACACACACATGCGCAGACACACGTTCCGCTGGTGCAAGGCTCCTGATAATAGAGTCTACATAGGAGGCCTGTGAAGTATTTCGAAATGCCAAACGGCTGCGAGGGTGTAGACGTTTGAAGGACACTAATGCAGGAGCTGAGGCCTAATATAAACAGCATTATTCACATGAAAGCCGAGCCGCGGCCATTAGGGCTGTTCGGAGAGGTGGCACTTCTCCACCGGCACCCTAATGGCACTTGTCGTTTTAACATGCAGATCTGTGTATACGCCGATTCCTTTGAAATCTGTCTTTCCTGAAACAATCAACTGTAAAATGATTTGTCACTCTTTATTTTACGCGAACATCCCCCCAATCTCTGGGATCTCATCATATCATAACACAAGTCTTTATCCAAACCTTCAGGGGGTTTGAAGCATGTGCTCTCCGTCTGCCTATTATCCCATAATAGCGATCAATATTCTGCTGAGAAGCAGCTACAGCAGCTGTTCAAATATGCTCCTTTCCATTGTGAAACTCAAAATTGCACTTTTTTGAAAATATTTTGAGGCCTGTAACTTACAACTGCCTGGAGACTAGAGCTGGCCAGTGCCTCGGTTTCTCACAAAATTATTAATCCTACAGAAAAGTCAGCCCACCATAAAGCTGCTGAACTCCAACATCTTGTGTGGCAAACACACCAGACCTGACCACTGTCAGCAGCAGTATAACATGGCCATCCCACCGGCAGCAGATTGTAACATGAAGCAGAACAAAACATCCTTGTAATCTTTGAGGAAGATCCAATCGGAAGAAGTTGGGAGGAACATACAGTAAAGGGGAGGCGATGAGGATGAATAACACATTTCTTTTTTGGCTGCTGCTCCGATGGCCCGCTCAATAGGAAATTAAACAAATCAAAGTGTTTTCAAAGTCGGAGACAACAAAGATTAATTGGATTTTAATTATTCTCACCAGCCAGAAGAAGTTCGCTGTCTTGCCTTTTAATGGTATGGTTCTGATCAGGGAGAGATTCGGCAGCCAAGCTGTTTGTTGCTCAGTCCTCTATCCCACATCTGTCTTGTCAACACATTTACCAGCTCCCGCTTTCACTGATTTGATTCAGGAGTTTTACACTATTGCCAATTTTATAAGTGACAGCAAGAAGCATAAATGATGATTTGCAGTTGTTGTTTTTTGTACTAAGTGATGGATTTTTTGATGGAAGAAAACTATAGTCTATAGTCCACAGAACTCCTGTTTAATTAAAGCTGCATTACTGCAACCCTGCACAGGTTCAGTTACAGCCCGCACACGTGCCATTACTTACATTGCAACCAGTGTCGCTTGTATGAAGCAGCTTGACTACTGAAACATATGAACATCGTTTTAATTTAGAAAGAAGTCTCTGCGAGTGTTCGCCATGCAGATTCTAATATAAAACTGTAATATCTTCTCATGTCCTTGTCAACCTGCAATCAAAAGGAGCTTGAAAAGAAAGGAAACTCTCAGTAGGCGTTTGTGAGTGAGTGACACAATTTTCTATGGGATTTAGACGAACCATTGAGTCGTTTTGGGTTAAATCCCACAGTACCACTCGGTGACCCTTCCACTGGCCAGGCCCATCAGAGATTAAAGGTGAACACAGGGGCAAATCAGTTATCAAGTCAGAAACGCTCATCGTCAACTTCCCACTGTGCCATTACTGCACATGCGCGCACACACACAGACATGCACACACATGGGCAGCCCTCATCCTTCCTGCTATGGAGGTCGCGACCCCATGTACCAGTACCGAGAAAGGAATGAGGAGGGTGAGGATGCATGACCCTTAAAGACATAGCTGATCATTTTAAGGAGGCTGGGATGATGAAGTTCCAGATATAAGGACGGTGGATTTACAGGAGGGCTTCACTCTCAGTAACGGGGGTCCAGCATGTGCATAATTGTGATATTTGATTTCTGACATTTGGTGTAAGACGAACTTTGCCAAAAAATATCCCGTCGCAAGAACACTGTCTTCACAATCTTTAGCCTGCTAGTTTTTACATGTCACAGGATATCATATTATCATAAGTCATCGCCTACAAATATGCACACACACATTCGGAAAAACTCCCTTGGCTTTTGGAAATATTACTTATGAAATTCCCTGAAGACAAAGGAGGCTGGTTATGTTTCCTTTTCAGCTTGCTCACTCCACATTGGACATCACATTACAGTCCCTGCAGAATTACCTACTTTATCTGTGTAATCATATTTGTTGGACAGTGCCTGCATACTTGTTTTCAATAGAGTGCATTTATGTCTGTGTGTGGCTTACTACAATATGCCCACTTCAGCCCAGCGCAGTTGCAAAAAATGAAAGGAATATGCTGAACACTGTGGGAAATTTGCTTCCTCACTGAGACGACAAGACAAGAAAGTCAGCTAAAGTAGTGATAGCAATGTTTTGTTGGCTGTGGGCCGAGCCAGACTAGCTGTTGCACTGTTTCCAATCGCAATGTCTTGCTAAGCTAGCTGGCTACTGGCTGTAGCTTTATTTTCACAAAATATGGAAATGGCATTGACCTATTTATTGAAAAAAACAACTTCTTTACAGAGCTTACGGTCTGTATTTTATATAAAGGTAACAACGTCTCAAAGTATAATCAGAATTTCATGCCGTGTGAGAGAAACATGCAGCATGCACATTATGGGTTTTAAATAAGTTTTGAATCCGTTCTAAGCCCAGTTGCGGTTGAGTCTGCGTCTTTCAGCGCTCCAAACACAGTCAAATCTGGAGAAATGAGGCCCACTGAAACTGTAGGAGGCTAAACATAGATGGCTCATAATGGGGGGTTGACGAGTGACAATATGTATAAGTCTAAATTAGTCAGAGAGAGAAAGAAGGGAAGACAGAAAGAGAAAAGAAAGTCCGTCTGTGTGCGGCTGGCCAAGAGTAGATGCTGGTGATTGACTGTGAAAACTACTCTCAAAGAAGTCACCATCGTAGCTTTTGTTCTTAAAATCTTATTCTTGCATTTAGATTACAGCAAGCATTTACATGCTCTGCTGATGTGACTGAAGGGCTGCTGCATTTGTTTTGTTCCTGTTGAAGTGCGAAGTCTGAAATATCATTCAGTGTGTTTTCCACCAGGTGGACAGTATAATTCTCCTGATGCTAGTTTTCAGAGCAGTTGAAATGAAGGACTGCTTTTCCATTTCGCAGTTCATTTCAAATTGCCTGTGAAAGCATTTGACACACTAACTGTATATTTATTTCCTGCGTTCACTATGAGGTGCAGCAAGACATGTCATTTTGCAGCAGTAGTATGATTTTACACATAGCTTGATGGACCGCTGTAAGAGGTCATTTCATTCCTAATTGTTCACATTTACCACATGTGACGATGAGGAGAAAAAATATTTTAAAAAGTGTGAAAAAGCGAGGTGAAACAGAGCTGCAAGCTGCACTTGGGTAAACAGACATGGTGACAACTGGGTGATGAGAAAATGGGACATGGAGTAGACATGGATGGACATGTGGATTTGTCATGGTTACTGATTGGGAAGGCAGGACTGTGGAAGCAGGTTTCAGGACATACTGGCAAAGAAGACATTTTGTATCATGTGTATGTGTGAACCCAAAGTAATGACGTGATTTTGTGTCATTAACTTTTGACATTTCAACTAAATCTGGTAGCCTGTTGATATTGAATATACACACTGGGTAAGCTACAAATGACTTGCCCTTTGGGATAAACAGCAAGCTAGTGTCATTTTGCACCTTGTAGGGACTTAATACTTTGAATATGGTAAACTTAAAGCTGCACTAATTAATATTTTCAAGCTAAAAATGTCTCTAATGAATATTTGTAACGTGAGCATGGTCGCTCTTAGTACCAAGCAGCAGAGAACCGGTGTCTAACCTTGCTATACTCCTCGACTCTACAGAGCTTTTCATTATTTTTGAACTCATTGGTTTGGCCTGCAGCTTTAATGCTATGGTTCAGTCTCATCAATTTTGTTTTTGCCTGCAAGTTTTCAGTGAAAGAGCACTGATAAACCCAGCGCACATCACCTGTCAATAAACGTATTGCAGACAGACAAAGTTATTGACTAGCTGGAGGACATAGTGGAACATTTAGCAGCTACAGAGATGGTGTTTGCTGGATGCATGAATAAGCTACTGCTTCCAAGCACATGTGTCAGTGCTGGTCTGTTCTGCTGCACAGAAAGGTCCAAAAATGACCTAATTATGATTTATATACATTTGTAAAGGTGATTTGATAAGTAAACTCTGCATGAAGATACTTTTAGACATATAATAAGAGCTGTCCAAAGACTGGAGAAGATTTTTGCAGAGCTGGAATTTATAAAAATATACACTTTTGCTGTTCAAGTCTGCTCATCATTTGGATGTGTCACAAGTGTAATAATGTTAAAGCATCCAAATCAGTGCAGCAGTTTCTTTATACAAATAAGTTTAATGGTTCAGACTTCATCTTGTTCACTACTAAAGTCAGGGAAGGCTTAGTGGATCTTAGCAGTGAATAAGTGGCTCCTCAACTGGAAAAACATTGGCTTATAGTTGTAAAGACCTAATGAAGCATTAGCTCACATTGCCTCTACCCCCATTGCGCTCGCACAGCCTCTCCCAGACGGAGGAAGGAACGCAGCGCTGATAGTCGAGGCATCTAATCCGTTATCTGGCCAACAACCTGCTGCTCCTCAGCTTCCCCGAGGTTTCACGTGCGCTCCGCTGACAGCCATCTCCCAGAGCAATTGTTGGTAAACACGACTGAACTGCTTACCTCAACAACAGGTTTCCTCTAACCCCTAATCCAGGCCACAGAGAAGAACCCCCTCTTACCCTTTTGACCCTTTCCTCAGTCCAGAGTCCCCCCTCCACTCCTCCTCCGTGGTGGTAGTGGTGGTCGATGGGCCGGTGAGATAAGCCTGAGTGGAATTCCCGTCTGGGTGTTCTGGGGAGTGACCTGGGTGGCAGAGGAGCGTCAATGAAAATCACTCAGCACTCCGCTCAATAAGGAACCGGTCTGAGCCATGGCTGCGTTTCACATCACTCTAATTTCTCTGTCTGTTTTGTCTGGCACTTTCTCCGTTTCGATTTTACAGTAGCAAGGAGAAATGGTTCAAGAGGAAACAGTGCTGACTTAGTTGGGAGCCTGTGTGAACTTTTGACAACCTCTAACCCGAGTTAAGACAGCCTTAAAAAGTCTTGTTGTGCATGAATCGAGGAATGAGCTTAGTGCTGCAAAAGAGCTTGAAACTGGCACCAAGAATGTGATCTAATACAAATCCGATTTCTTAGAATTATGAAAGAAAATCACATTTGGGTCAGATTTACTGTATCACCGGACGTGTTATTTGGTTACAAAAGAATACATGCAGCAGTGATTGATTGCTAGACCCATTAATTCCTGTTGCTCTTTTGGAAGCATTGTTCCCAAATAAGATGTACAACTGCATGCTGGGGTGCAGTCGGCCATATTACCCATGTGTCTAGCACTTCCTTAGAGACTGTGGGTCCACGGTGGAGGGGCCAGTTGTCTGGGAAAGAATGCTAGGGGTCTAGAGTGGCCTGGGTTAGGCAACGGCCTGGCCATTGTGCCCCAGGAGAAGGTAATTAGGAAGTGAAACCTTGACCAGTTGACAGCAGGCTTTGTTCAGGGGCGAGTGGGCCAAGAGAAATGCTTTTGAAAGCTTTTTCACTTTCTTTGCTGAGGCGACCTCAACCCCTTCCTCCAGAAACATGCTGGGGGAGTTCATATAAGTTTCTGAGAAAAATGCATTTGAGGGGGGTTAAGTGGTATTTATTGAAAGGGAAGAAATCTATAGGCAGCGTGTTGTTTGACAAGAGCACCAAACCAAATATACAGAGTACAGTATCTGTTTACCAAAATGTTATTTCTAATCCACATTGACCTACATTCCTGTGTTTATTACCTTACTTAACATACCACTAATATATAAATTACATTTAGTAAATTCTCATAATTATGTTAATAAGACCCATATCCTGGGCATAAAACAGTTCAGGATCTTCTGTAGTGCTGCAGCTGCAGCTGGAGCCTCCAGCCAGCCAGTAATTAACTCTGCCGTCTACTTTTCCTGTACTGTACACTTGCTCTCCAGCCTTAAACCTGTGGCTGAGCCAAACTACCAGCATCACAGCAGTGAGGGCATCCAGCACCGGGAGCCCACGCCTGTCCTGTCCCTGACGACCCCGGCACTCTGCTCTCAGCTCCTCATGCGGCAGGAAAAATGCGAGCGTGGCTTTGGCGAACTGCAAGTTGCAGTAAAAGGAAACTGCGCACTCCTTGAACAGCTGCTACACAAGCTCCTGCAAAGGATTAACTCCTAGCACTTCTGAATGCAGCCAGGGGTTTGTAAGTTATAATCCCTGACATGATTTAGCATTAAAACAAAACTGCTTTGTTCTGTTTGATAACTTAGAGCTGCTTCAAATTCAAATCTTCCCCTTAAAGTTTTCTCACCTTCAGGAACAGCCTATGTAACAACCTAATCCAACAGTCAAAAGTCCACACATTTAAGCTACAAAGTAGACCTTCAGTCTTACATTGTTTTGTTACACATTTTCAGTTAAGGTTGTAGCGATGCTTGCAAAATCTCTTAAGACAGCAGCATTGCTTCTGAAGTTCATTGTTTTGATCAAACTGAGAAATCTCAAAAAAGGACTGTCATTAAATTTGGTAAAAACATTATTGTACCACCAAGTATGTCACCAATAGCTCTACAAAACAAAACAGAAGCACGATGGAAAAATAACTGAAGGAACAGAGTGTAACTAGCATGTTTTTAACCTGAAAAGCCCTTGACCACAACAAACAGATTCCTCCGTGCTTAAGCCTCGCAGCTACTCTATAAAACACCAGAGAGAAGACGAGAGGAATCTACGTGTCCTTTGTTATCCTCTTTGTTCTCTGCCTTATTATGGGAGCAGCGACCCTTAGTAGACCGTGGTTTCATTCAGCTCAGTGTCAAGGCCTTGTTTGGTTTCCGTCCACATCAGCTTCAACGGGGGAAATTATATGTGTAGATGTTTTCTGAGTGACTAAACCAGCGTTAATGGATGTAAGATCCTTGAGTTGCATGCCATGATGCTGTGATCTGTGTCATCCTAAGACCTGAGAGAATCAAAGCCAAATAAGTTCATGTAAATTTGACATAAGCCTCTTGTTTGCTGGTTAAAAAGAAGACAGAGGATTATGTGTAGAGTGAGTAATAAAAGAAAGACTTGTGTGAACACATATCATTCAAATTAAAGGATCGACTGTACTAACACTTTTGTAAACCTTCAAACATCTCAACTTTGTGTTTTGGAAAAAATACATCACCTACTTGTGGTGGTTATTCTTAACATCACTCAGGTTTTATGAACTTGTTAAGGAAAATCTGCCACTTTATGGGTGGCTTTGCACTGCTGTCGTTTACAGTGCTTACGTCTCTGAGTGCAGGTGTCACAAACAGGCTTTTCCAAGTAAATGAAGTCAACTGATTGCTCTTGACTTTCTCCTGGAGACCACAGAGCTCAGCTGGGACAGGGATCAGTCCTCTGTGACTGCGGTGATTAAAGTTTTTATGTAGTTGACAGAGGAGTTAGAAAATGCCAAAGGACATTTAGATTAATGATGGCATCCCAGAGGCCAGTATTATGTCACTCTGAATGAGGACTGAAGAGACAGAGGGATGACATTTTTACAGGCCTGGTACTTATAAACACACTTGTGTGTATTTGCAAGGAAAGATGTGCCAAACACAGAAACACCAGGAACCACTACACACACAAGAACATGCATACACTTCTCAAGAGCTGCACCATAACACACTCACTCTGTGGCTGCTGTCGTATCCCGAAAGTGTGTGTATATGTGTGTGGTGAGTGCCATAGTTGGCTGGTGGGCCAGTGTTTGATGATGAAGTCATCAGTTTAAGTAAACTCCAGATGGCCAGGCAGAAAGTAAAACAAGTGCCATCTGCTTAGATTCAACTGCTGCTCAACTTCTCCCCTCTCCGTCTCCCTGGTTCCCCTCCTCTCTCCGTTGGCACAGCTAAAGACTGGAGTGCTCAGAACATTAATGCCATTAGTGAAATGTTTCAGAAGAGGCAGCCAAGCACAATTCATTACACAAGCACTACAATCCCACCAAGAGCTACGCTTGCTGCTGGCTCACTCAGGCACAAGAAAATGCACAACCTGGATATCAACTAAAATATTGATCGTGTCCATAATACAAGAAGGTAGATGACTTCATGCTGATAGTTTACTCAAAGATAATAAAATAATGCTCTTTCTGTCAGTCATACTTCGTGATGTACACCAATCAAGCACAATGCAGCGCTCTGCTGGGTAACCTGAGGTCTTTGCATTCACATGGATGCTACTTTGACACCAACACCACTAGAAACTGCTCAGGCATGGTGCGAGAAACACGACAAACAGCCCGAGGCATAGATCTGGCCTCCAAACTCCCCAGATCCCAATCTGAGCTAACGTCCACAGCATGCGCCAGAACAAGACTGATCCACGGAGGTCCAACTCTGCAGCCCGCAGGATCAATTTAACCTCTAAAAGCTAGTTTCTGTTAAACAAAGTTGCATTAAGAAGTTTTTGCCTTTAAAAATAATCCCTTAATGCCATAAAATAGCTTAGATGTAACTCTACACTGTTGCCTTTCCTAGAATGAACCCACCCCTCCACACTCGCTGCAGCCTGAGCACACCAGCTCCCCTACAGCTCTGCTTGAAAACTGTTCTACACTACACAATGGCACATGGGTAAATCGCAGTATATCAGGCGTACATGTTTTACCTGGAAGCCAATTCTAAAAAAGAATAATGACAATGAAAGGCCCATTCTGCAAGTAGACAGGTTTCCTCCTTGGGTTTTGAAATCCTACAGGTATGAAGCTGTGTGTTTCAGATTGTCATTGGTACACTGCAGATTTAAACCGAAAATACTCCTTATTTCGACTATGATGTGTCTTCCAGCATATGGAAACAACATATAGACATACAAACAATACAAAAAACTTGAGTTTCACCAGAATAGATTGTTGACAGCCAGTGTAAATATGTGCATGCAAAGTTGTCTGAAGTTGGTTTTCACCAATAGTTTCCACTCCAGGTGTAACAAAATGCAGTTTCCCTTTTTCTGCGGTTGCTTTACTACTAACCTACTTACCCTGAGTTATGGAAGCTTTACCCCACATACAGTCAGCAGCAACATAAAACACTCTCTACTTCTGAGAGCATAAAACAGTGTGTTCATTAGTCTGGCATTAACTAACTTTTATAACCAGTGTTTCACAAGTACATTCCAAAGCCTATTCATTTCATAATTACTGATCCACTCCCTGTTTAAATAGATGAGGCTGAAACTGCTTCTCTATCTCAGCTGTCTGTGGCTAAATAAGTGATACTGTATTTAAACTACAGAATGTTTTCTTTTTTGCACATGTAGTCAATGTTGCATTTTGGATTTGCACTATTTGTAAAACATGCATGCCTAAGACATGGAGAATTGCACTTTACTTGTCTCATATGTCCTTCTATCATCAAAAAAAAATTAGGCTCTTGCACAGAAAAGGTGGGACAGTTGTGGTAGATTTACAGCTTTAACTTGACTGGCTTATGCTGTATGTTATTGCTCCGCGAGATGAATAAGCTAAGGCAGGCTTGTTTCTCTCCTCCCCCTGATGCAGAACTTTCAGCGATGCCCTTCATCTGGTTTAACAACATTGGACTCTACACATCGGTTAAGCTGTGTGTCCCAGAAGAAAAACAGGACCAATCCCCTTCACCACTGTGTGCTGTAATTAAGCCCACAGCTGGCAGTTCCCATTACGCCATCAGGGCGAGCAGGCAGACCTGGTCCGTGGCACCGTCCGCCTCACCTCTCCGCCCGCCACCTTCTTCCTCTCCTCGGCACCTGTACATTGTAAAGAAGCAGTGTCGGCCCAAACAGCCCCGCAGCTAACAGTCTGATGGCTTTGGGAGTGTTTGTTGTGAAACACTTTGGTGTAACACATCATCTCCTCCCCACCGCCTCAGCGTAAATTTGAACATTCCACCTCGCAGAGCGCTTTGGCCTCGGCCAGGTGGAGAAAATGTCCACACGTGGTTTTGGGTTCAGTAAAATTCACACCAGCCTTTTATATCTGACAGGAAACTACATGGAAATGTGGCATAATGGAGAACAGGCAAGTGGTGCGACAATTGCTGCGGGGGCGACAACACTGACAGCTACGAAGCAACGAGCAAGGGTTTCATCACGTCGCGCTCCCCCAGGCCCCCCCCCCTCCTCTACTCTCCTTCACTCGCTCACTCGCCTCTCTCCCGCTCCATGGGACAAAAACGTTATGTTCGCGCAAGAATTTTAATGTTGTGCCGTTTTGAGTTTGCCCACACCACACCAAACGCAGGCCTGTCCCTGTAGGGCTAGCTCTCTCCTGGCCAAGATCAGCTGTCTGACCGCAGAGCAGCCTGCTGTAAACACTAGCCAGATTACCACACAGACAACACGCTCACACACAACTCTGCAAGAGTTATCACACTGACAAACTTACAAGCAACCATTGTCAACAAAATAATTCGCTTCCAGCTGCATATAATATTGATTTAGATGGAGGCAGTTAGAAAGATTACAACTGGATCAAATAAAAACGGAACACCACAGTCCAAAGGCACTTCAGATTGTGGGAAGTCTTATGTAACATTTAGGAGAAAAGGAAAAAAAACTCTGTTAATGATGTGCACATGATTGGCAATAGCTGGCTATTAAATTTCCCTTCCCCCCTTAAAAAACCACTGCAGGTGCTGCAGCAGCACGATTAGAAGTAAAACTGAAAACTAGAACCAACCAAAACATACCGGACCAGGGTCACTGCTGTTATTGTTCCAAGTGGCGCTGTCAAACATAAAAATGACCATGCATTTTGTTGCTCTGTCTCCCTTTGTTGATGTATGTTTATGTAAGAGTTTCTGTCAAAACACGGAAAAAAAAGATAAATGTGGCTAATTAAAAGAACATTTCTTTGGTAGTTGCTGTAATAGATACCTCATTGTGGGGTCCAGGGGCAAAGCTCCCCTTTAACCAATCACAACCTCTGCTCATATTGGACTTGACTCTTGCAAAAGGGCTTGATTTCTAAAAAAACTTGCGTACCACTGCCACACACACGCACATATACAAGAGCAAATACACTCACACAATCTACACTAAAAGGCTGTTGGTGTGTCACATCAGATTTGCACAAAGGTGAGACTGAGGTTCACACTCCGAATTAAAAAAGCTGAACTGATGGAAAGACTGAGTCCCTGTGAGTCATGGCTCTGAAACGAATTGGACCGAGACACTGCAGCATGAGCACACCTGCTGCACCTTCATGCTGCCCGCAGAATGTCCTCTGCATGTGTGTGACTCCTGCTCTGCCGTGTCAAAATGCAACATGTTCCAGCTGACTGCAATTAAACGGTAAACTGGAAATACTTACCGTTGATTTAGTTGTACATAAATTGGTTCCAGGGAGGAGCCAGTTACCTCACCGCTCACCACCCAGGGCGGACACACATTTATCTAACTGGGGGTTTATCAATTAAAGCCCCCCTCCCTTCCTATCCTCACCTGCTTTTTTTTGTGTGTTTCAAGGCAAAAGATCGTCTGGAAAAACAGCACGCAAGAAATTGCAGGCTTCACAATCAATCAAGGAGCAGAGCTGTGAGGCGCTGGGCTAAAACGAACGCAGCCAAGCAAAGAGACTCAGGAAAAAAAAGGCACACAAATTCATAAATTGTTTTTTTTTCTCTCTTCTTTATTATTTGAGTCTGTTAAACATCATAAATCCTCTGGATGGGAGATAGACTGGAGAGCCTCAGTGAGAGATTTATATCCCTTGCCTTTTTCTAATCCAATATCCCCTCCTCTCCAGCCATTCCCAAAATGGTTTGGCTGTGAGGACTCTGTGGAGGCTCTGCTGAGGGGAAGCGTGCACACACACACACACACACACACACACACACACACACACACATGTTCACACACCCTGAGTGACCAGAGCAACAAGAGGAATGTAGCGAGTTGCGCCACATCCCAGCTGGACTGACAGTGAGCACTAGCGGTGTCCTCCTTTCCACCGAGGAGGATGAAAGGACATCAACTCGTCTAAGACGCTCAAGGAACGCCTGGAATTAAGAAAAGGGGAAGCTCTCCAACAGGGGCTTGCCTGGGAGACGACCTCGGTTCACTGCTAAAGCAAAGAAGAAGATGGTGGTGGTGGAAAAAAAATAAGGGGGAGACAGAGAGAGAAGAGAACTTCAAAAACACTCCCCGTGCCACACCTGTGATCAATTATGATCTGCAAAATTAGAGAGTTACTAACAAAACCCCGGCCTGTAATAATTCATAATTATCAAAAGAGCAGTGAGGAGGGAGCTCGCAGGGTTCACAGGGACTTTGGAACAAGTTTGGATTCAGGAGGAGGAGGGGTGTTCGAGTACGTACAATGTCCTCAGTGTGGCGTCCCACCTTAGAAGTCTTTCAGCCGAAGGGTCAAACGAATCTAATTGTGATTCAATCATACGTTTACGTCTGTTGTCAGTGAAAATATTTGCCTTGAGCAACGACTGTCTGACGAAAGTCAAATTATTGTAGAATATCAATGTTAATCTTCTTCTCCGAAAGCTCCGTCAGACATCCAGCTCCTAGAACTGCATGTGAAAATAAATAGCGCAGCAATAAACACCTACTCCACCAGTTTCCAGTGAGTTGTTTGTGTAGCTGTGAACATTTGCTCTCTGATATAACACATTTGTAGGTTAATGACGCCCATTATCCACTGGAAACAAACGAATACACAATATTTGAGTCCAAGAATTTCCCTATGCATGTCCCTGCATGAACCAAGGGCATTTTCTCTCCTGCTGCAAGGCCACAACTAATAGGATGACACAATAAGGTGAGAACCTCCCCATAGAAATCACTGTAAAAAGTGCTATTTTATCTTTTATCACCGGCCTTTACGGTTGCAGAAGCAGCTCTTATCTTAATGAGGGATTAGGTGAGATAAATGCACACAGCCCTTCTCGCTGTTTTCAGCACAATCATAAGACAAAATCATTGCAAAGTCTAAAATCTAAGTGTATAGATATTTAATATAGAGCAAAGTCAGGCAGGAGGAGATACTATCACTGTGAACTACGGTGCTCCAAAACCATCTCAGCTTATCACCGCTGCTGCTAGACCTGTCAGAGAAAATCACAGCCGTAAGAATCAGACGCGGTCTCACACCAGCGGACTTCTTCTGGGAGGAGTCCAGGTGGGGATGGAGGGTGGAGGGGCAGGAGGAGGGGGCAAAATGAAATCCCTTTCCAAACAATCCCAGTGCCAGTGAATCTCCCAGAGAATACACTCTCCCCGAAAGAAAATAAATGGAATCTCCTGTTTGGGTTAGATGGCTGAGAAAAAAATAAAGCCAATTTGCAGAAACTGCTCAATATGCAGTGAGTTAGCACCGGAGTTAATTGGAGGAAAAATGTGAAACGTGAGCCAAAATGGACAAGGATAATTGCTGCTTTCTATGAGCTGGTAGTTCACGGCTCTATCTTTAAAATAAGGTCTGGATTCAGCAAGAGGTCAGTGTTTACATGCTACTTTTTACCAGCGTGGTCAAGATCAAGAGTCTCTTATCTAAGACATATCAGATTGTGTTGTATTACACGATGCAAAGTCAGAAATGTCAACCCAGAAATTAGGAAGAAAGTAAAACCGTCCAGGTCAAACTTCTGGGAAACTGAGGCAAGACCTTTTTTTTTCTGTTGAACACAAAGTTTTCTCAGCTGCAGGTATCTGAAGTTGTCTCTCGTGTTACAGTGTACACTCTAATACATCATATTTCAATGCATTCAATTTGAAACATTGCACAACTCTATGAAAACATCAGTGTAAGTTAATAAATCGCCAAACATTTACATTGGAAATGTAAAGTTGTGCTTTTCAGCTCTTCTGTGTTGACACAGTAGCGAACACTCCCAAATATCACTGATGTAGTAGCTTTTGCATGAGGTTCTAACAAGGGGTATTGCTAAATAAACCAAACCGACAAGGATCTTCCCTTCTTGATTTCCAGCGTAGGGCTTCTTCCAGGCCACAGAGCCGGTTTGATATGATTTAGATCTGAGAGGGGTTTCTTTCTTCTTTCATTAGTTGAAAATTAAAACTGTGGTTACAACAGCTAAGCCCTAAATCATCGATGCTAATATTTGATTTATAGGGTGTTTTATTTGACTAATAGGTTTCTTCAGTCTGGAAATGACAAACAAGAGATTCAGGACAGCAAGACATCATGTTAGAGATGATGGATTTTACATTTACTGATTTTGTTTTTACTTCAAATGTCACATTCAAATGACGTAGTTTTTCTCAGTAATTAATGACAAAGCCTTTATTTGCCACCACTGCAGTAACAAATTGTTAACAAGCCTGTTGCATGTCTCCACTGGGATTTTGAACCACTCTGCTTTTCTAATGGTGTTCAGGTTTGGTTCGGAAGCTTTCCTTGCCATCACTCTGCTCTTCAGTTCCCTCCACAGATTCTCAAAGGGATTAAGGTCTGGACTCTGGCTGGGCCACTGCAAAAAGTATGCATTATCATCTTTTAACCATCTCCTGACCACTGTGGACGTATGTTTTAGATCATTGTCTTGTCAGAGGTTCTGATACTGCACAAGGCCACGTTTTTTGCAGACCACCTGATGCGTTCCTCCAGAGTCTGAATGTCCTGTCTTGTTTCAGGGGAGCATTCTCAAAAGCTTCATGAACCTTTTAAGCCTTTCTTGAACAGGTGGAATCCTCCTTAGTCATTGTCTCTGGGGACCAGTCATGTGTCTGCATTCAGATGCTGGAACCAAAACTCATCAGATTTACCAGGATGGTCTTGGTGGTGATCCTTGGATTCTTCTTGGCCTCTCACACTATACCATACTTGCCAGAGCAAGGTTCACTTTTGGCTTCTTACCTCAACCTTTAAGATTTTTCTCAGTGTGGAACTCCCGGCTCTTTTTCACTACACTTTGCATTGTGGTCACTGGCAAGGTCACTGTGCACTTTTGTAAAGTTTTGGCCACGACTTTCAAGAACTACAGCATCAGCCATCAGTTTATAGTGTATTAGCCATTCACTAAATCTCATCCCTTAGTAGTCTAGTAGCTCCACAACCGAGTTTTGGTCTTACACAATTCTACAAATGTGCAAAATACAAACCCATGCATGCGAAATTAAGGTGGGGGGCATCAAAGGAGCACTTTTTTTTTGTTTTACAGTGTACCTTCAGTTTTTTTTTTTTGGTATAATAGAATGCGCAACACTTTCAATGCAGCCACCAAGAACAAAAATATTTAGGACACCCTTTATAAGATCTGTCTTTAAAATAAAAAAGGCAGCCGGAAACATCAAAAATAAGCCCCTGAACAAATCGTTTAGCTAATTTCAGGCACATTAGCTTAATAGCTACATCTGACAGGACAAAACTCACAATTTCAGTTTCCCAAAACCATCTTTACCAGCCTCAAATGAAAGGTCACCCTTTGTCTACCTAAGTGTGAAACCAGACTGTTTCAAATATTGTAAAGAATTTCAAGTCGTAGATTGCAAAAGTTGTCATATATGCAGTGGCTCAATGTACAACTTGACAGTAGTTGCAGTCAAAAGGTAAGAGAAGTGACAAAACACTACATTTTATGTGTGTTATGGGTCTTGGAGCCACATCAAGGCCTCACCCAATACACAATACACCATTTTCTACATTTTGAATAAGCTGAACCAACCTTTTCAATACATCTTCCTTTACTAAACCCTATGGCTAGACCTGCGTTCAGCCCGGTAAAGGACAGCTGCTAACTTTAATTCAGTTCCACTATGCAAAGAGGGTCACGTTGCTCAGACTGTTCGCCTGCAGGGCTGCAGGTTCACCGTGGACCCGGTTAGCAGGAGGCCCAATCTGTCTCCCCAAAACCTTCAGTGCTAGCATGCATCTCATTAAGTTAACAGCTTGCTGTCAGCACGGAGACAGGAAGTCAGACTGTTGTGTCATGATGAATGCTCTCGTAAGCACCGCATGTCATGGATGGCGGTTAATCTGAGGTATTCAGACAGGGGGAGTTGGGGAGGGGGTGTCATTGTATTGTTTAGTGGGGAATATCCAAACCTCTTCTTTGTCATACCCATCTATGACTTTCTTCGTTACCTCTATGGTAAATTACTTAGGTATTAAATACACCATCACTTTTGAAGTGTGAAGGAACAAACAAAATATAGACAAACTTGCAACTCTTACTCTAAGTTATTAACATCTCAATCTGCTTGTTTTGAGTTGTTGTCATATACTCGTGGTTTTGTAATATCCTTGTGGAATTTGTACAACATCAGACTCAAGCATAAACTTTTGAGATTTATGAGACAGTTTCAGCTGATGTGCAAATTTGTGTACTTAGAATAATTGTGAAATGTGTTAAATTCAAGATGACTGAGAAAATAGCTGTGCAAACAGTGTGACAGACCACAGGGTTATACCTTATAATTTAGAACCATAAATGAGGGACTCTGTAATTATTTTAGAGCCCAAATCTGTGACTGGTTTACCCAACACGAACCAGCCTGGAAGTCTTTACTCCATGTCAGCAGTGTTTTAATGGGGGTTGAGGCACAAAACGCCTGCCTGTCACACTGATACATTTGTTATTGCACTAATTTGCAAACAATACCCCAAGCACTTCATATATAACCATTTTCTCGGATAATTTGATTGCTCAGATGCTTGTCTGGGTCCCCTGTGTCGGAGCTCTTTGCCCCAGTGTGCAGTGTACACTGTTTCAGCAAAGAAAATAAACCCCATAAAAAGTGGGATCTGTGCCAACAAGTACCCAGATGGTTAATTTAAGAACCATGAAAACAACATTATATATTTCTTATTGTACATGTTTCATAAAACTGCTAAGGTTACCCCCTAATTCTCTCCATGCGTGTGCAGACGGACACATACACTCGTTCCAGCTTCTGGCCATGTGTGTTTGCACATGCATAGTATGATGTGTGTGTTCACATTAAAATTCATGGCCAGCTACCTTCCATATGGTCAGAAGGAAAATATCAGACGAGCAGATGTGAAAAACAGAACAACACTTTTTAAATTCAGGTTAAGTATGTGGCAGACATGTCTGACTGGGCTCTTTGCTGCTCCCTATCTGGCACATACACCCTAAAACTTAGTGACACTAAACCTTAGGTCAAGAACGAATAAAATACACTGGTGGCCAAAGAAAGTGCATCACATAGGACTCTCATATTTTTTATCTTTTATCATGATGGTATATTACAGTAATGACTAGCATCACATAAAGTAAAAACATTAATTCAAAGCTAACTAATGTTTGACAGATGCATTCAAAATATTCCTAAGTGAGCTTTAGCAGCCTTTATGCAACAGCTTTGGTAAAGAGGATATTCTGACAGAAATGCTCTGAGAAGCTTGCTTCAGTTTACTTTTTTTTTTAAAAAAGCCGCTGGTGTAAAGTTTTTGATCTTGATAACATGTCCAAATGGGTTTTTATATCATAGAAAACATATCATGAGCAAAATACGAAGTCATCATGTCGGCCATTAGTAGGCAGAAAGTGATTATTTTGTTTAAAAAAAGAAAACACCCCTTCAAAATACATAACTTTGATACAAAGAGATGAGCTTTTAGGGGTTAAACCAATGGCCAGAGAGCAACTTTAAATGGAAAATCAAATTTAAAAAAGCAAAAAAAGGCACCATCCTTACACAAGCTAGGGATGACTGCAACTCTTGCAGCGTAACAGCTGATGCAGTTTTACATCATCACCTACATGGGTCAATCTAAGACTCTGTAAGAAACATTGTCATATACTTAGGTTATGCAATCGTCTGGCTGCATGAAAAAATGTTGGTATTTCTTTTAACCAATCACAGTCTTCTCGGGTGGAACTATGCCAATGATGCTGTGATGATGCCCCTGTAAAATCAAGATGAGGGAATTGTTTTGGTGAAACATTTGCAAGCAGGGAGGTGAGGACTGTTGTCAGTGGATAAGAACCAAGCGGCCATGTGTTGTTACATGGTCCTAATCACTGGCAAAAGTTTCCATTTTCAGTGTGCAGGTTTCTAAGCTAAGAGGTTGTTGTCAGTGTTTTCCATCGTAAAAGGGGACGGTAACACACAGATAGCAGAACAAGAGGAGAATGCAGCACAGCTGAAATGTAACTGTTAAATTTTTCCTCTACAGGTGTCATGAAAGCCGAATTTCTTTGCTTCATACTCAAGATATGCCAGTTTTAACTTCTTCCTACTTACACAAATATATGATTTTTTTTTTAAAGACAAAAGATCTGTAACAATTAAATTATTGGTACTTTTGTTCGGAGGAAATAATTGTACAGGACTTCCCATGATGCCAGTCACTTATTTGTAAGTGATGGTAAATGTAATTTCACCATAGCTGACTATCAAATTGGGTATCATCAACCCTGTAAATTATTTATTATTAAATAACAACTTAGTTATCTGTCTTTGCATTTAAATCTGTCATCCAAACAACCATCATAAAAACACCTACAAGTGAAACCTGGTCTTAATTCTCAAAATACATTAGCTCCATTTATCTTGTGCTGCAAAAACCAAACAAATGAAAAAGACTAACTGTACTTCTCACACTGCAGAAAGGACAATATTTTTTTTCTATTTAAAAAATAAATGTGATTATGATGTTATGAATCTTTCACAAATATGGCTGCCTTTGCCTGCAGGTCTCACAAAATGCTTTCATTTACATATATTCCCTCTGTGAGACAATGAACAAGAAAAAAGCACTGTCAGTGTGTTATACTTTAGTGACAAGATACATCAAAAGCAAGATATCTGATGTGTGGCTGTTTTCTAAAACTGAAGAACTGGCCTAAATACAAAAATTCATTACACTCTTACCAGATGGTGGCAACAATTCACCTTTTTCATGTAACCTAAATTAGAGGAAGAAGAAGAAGAATCAGCTTAGCTAATTCAGTGTTTTGGTTTGGGTCTTAAATGATGTGAAAAAGCTACAAGTAAATCATAGTCAAACTAAATTAGCCCTGTTGCTATCATTCTGTCATGCTTTGGTGTTTATAGTCGGCAGAGGATGCCTCCACCTGGGATGTTCTTCTTATATACTGCAGGTTGATTTTGTTATCTTTTGCCCACTGCTGTTTGTATTCGTATTGAAGAGCAGCATCAAAAATAGCAGATCTTGGTATCTATTCAACACAGGCGCTTTCTAATGGTGAAGAGCAGGCATCCTAATAAATTCCACGGTGACAGGGCACTCCCAGAATGACGATCCCTCCCTCTTTCACCATCTCAAACCAAACCAACCCCCAGCTTTGCTCCTCCGGCATCATTCCCGACCCCTTGCCAGTCTCTGGGAAACTCCCAGCGTGCTCTCTGCTCCACCAGTAACCGCAGGAAATGAGTCTCGGAGAGCGCTGAAGTTTAATAAAAAATAAATGAATGGGGTGTCCCAGGGACAGACTGAATGAAGAGTGGGGGAGAGAGAGAGAGAGAGAGAGAGAGAAGCTGGTGCCCTGAGGTGGAGGATAGGCAAAAGAGGAGACCGAGAAGGAAAAACAAAGTCTAAAAATTGAACCCATTACTGTGTGTGTTTCTGTACAGTGATGAATCAGGGAAACCAAAACCAGCTGCAACGAGGGGCTCTCGTGAACAAGAATGGCAACGCGGATCAACTAGCGGATCGTTTAAAACCACCTAACCTTCCCTTTACCCTTTTCTTACAATGACCAGCGGGCACTGAGCCTACAAACACAGTACAAACACACGCTCGGATACAATTTGCTGGTGCGCGTGTGTGTGTGCACAGAGATAGCCGCATAGATCCCTTTCTTCCCTCTCCTGACACAATAACTCTCATGCTCTGAATAGAGGGACAAACATTCCAGACATGCCACATGTCGGGGCTGCTGGCGAATCATTAAACTGTGGAAGAGAAACTGCAGGATACCCTCTTTTTCTCCCATGTCTTCTCTAATTACCCTTATACCTTTAATTGATGTTAAACATGAAACAGGTATTAACTTAAAGGGAAGGAGGACAATGGAAATCTGCCGGGCATTTGGAAGTAAGCGGATGCACTTTATGCTCTGATGAGGATACGTGATAACTCTCTAAATTAGGAGTGGCTATTATCTGGCTGCTCCCAGGACTACAGCTTACCTCTGGGCCTCCTAGATAAAAAGCATAACAAGAGGCTGGGCTAAAATCATAAGCAGCTACAGTAATAAAGGTTTGCTAAAGAACTCTGAGAGAAAAAAGGGTGATTCGGAAATGCTAGTTGTTGGATATCTACTCAGAGCTCGCATGCCCTCGGGGCCCCGGCCCCCCTTTGAAAGCGTGGCCGTCTAAGTGCCTGAAGTGTAACACCAAGCAGTCTATTGAGAGGCAGGTGATGTGCAGAACAAAGGGAGGATTCAGCACCTCAGTGACACAGTGGGAAAGAGATGAGTGATTATTAGCCCCACTGAGGGCTCTGACAGACCATTTAAAGGCAGCTTCCTTTGATTGTGACAGTGTAATTGCTTCGCAGATACAATCACGTTGAGCACTTACCTGGGGCAGGGGAAACTGGACTTTCATTAAAGTGCGGGATTGTCTCCAGGCTGCTCTGTAATTGTGTCTGTTGTCTTGTTTTGTGATGTTGCTCTGAGGTAATCCAGAGTGTGAGCGTGTGGGGATGTGACTGGAGGCTATTTGGAATGTGGAGCAGCCTCAGATGCCACGCATACAGTGTTTTAAGTGTCTGAGATTCTGTTTTCACGCTGCAGATTTTAAAGATTACCATTACCTGAAGAAACTTTTTTAAAAAACTGCAAAAACTCCATTAAAAATCCCACATTTCAGTGGTTAACCAGACGTGCCTCAGACAGTGACAAAATGTGTATAAATCAAACTCAAGGAGTGTAAACGGAGCTAAATAAACGGTGGAGGAGGATGGGAAGTTTTCTCACTTAATCCTGGTTTTCTCAAAAAAGAGAATGAACTAGCTTCAGTGTTTGTTTTTGATTCAGCAGGCTGAGATGACACAGTCTGTTGGGTGCTCTATTGGCCATGTGGTCTGGGTCCATTGAGCGTGGCTGTGTGTCCAAGGGCCGGGCTGATTAGATAATAAACCGCAGAATGAAGAGAGAGGACAGAACAGTCGGGAAGGCCTCTTTGGGTTTTTTTTTTAGCTTTTACTGCTGCATCATCTGTCAGGACACTAAAGAGCTCGACTCCTGATAAAAACCAGCGCTGCACAAACATTTTTAAAGACCTCTAAAGTGCTGACACCCAGCATGTGCTGCCAACTATTCATCGATATCTAAATATGTTTTATCAAGAATGGAATGAACTACTTTGAGGCATTTATCTGCTCCGTAAACACAGGATGTTTACCAGTTAGCTTAAGAAATTACACAAGTTGAGGGTCAGCCGCGGATTGCTGATTTTGCAACTTGATAAGAGCAACATACAAATCATTGGCGCTTTGATAGTGTGTGGATGTTTGATTTGAGAAGATTAGTTCTGGGGTAATAACAGAACCCCAGCGTGCTGCCAACCATGATTTGGCAAGAAGAAATATACAAATGCACAGCTGAGGTCTCGACATAAGAGCTCTCCCTCGGTTGTTTATTCCCCCATGTCAAAAAGCGGTGTGAAGAATTTTTCATTAAAGAAAAATAAATTAGTGTTATTATTGTTTGAATCAGTCACGCTCTCCCCAGTGCATGTAATACAATCTTGGTCCCCTTCCTCTTGGTTTTGTGTTCGCCGCTCAATTCAAGTGATGTATTTTTGTTGTCAAATGACAAATGTACACTAACTAGGACGGTGCAAGTGCCACTGACCCCTGTCCTCCGTGTTCATGCTCACAATACCCACAGCTAATTTGAAACTTGTTGATAGGCATGGTGCAGATCAAGTGCAGTTTGGGGACCAGGCAAAAAGTCCATGAGGGGACGTGAGAAAAGGGAAAGAGATGTGGATCTGCTCTGTCTGGCATCAAGTGAAGCAAATCAAGGTTTGCTCAATGTACGTGAAACTATTTATTTTTAACACAGGATTTTTACAGACTTTAATGCGACAAAATTGTCAACTTAGCATGACTTAAAACTGCTTTAGGGTACTGCACAACTATACATCAGCAAGTCTGAGCTGGGACGGTCCACTACGACTGTAATGCTACATAAATTTGTCCTTAACTGTTCTGTACACAATCTTCAATTCAGTATGAAATGAGCTCAGCTCTGGACGTCCTGTGAGCCAGTTACTATCAGAAACCTACCCATGTTGACACACTTGGGCTCCCAAAACCAAAATTCTAGTTGATATTGAACCATGAATTTTGTGTATTGCGCAGCTAGTATGTGTATCTAGTTTGGAAACATATGCACTGTGCACCATGAATGTACTAAGAGAGCTCAATGCTGAACATGTGCATTACAGTTCTTCTCTGCCTGCTGACCTCCTGTTGATTCTTCGCTCATTGATGGCATAAAAGTCTATTGATTTTTTGAGTAAGTGAACTAGTAAGCATTAAACTGTTAACTAAAAATGTAAAAATTCATTTCAGACATCTACTTTGCACAACGTAAATATCTTTTTGAGCCAGTAAGAATCATGTGACCTGCAGTTCCGACTGTGGCCACAACGGCAAAACTGCCTTACATCGCAGCACTCTTTGTGGACAGTAATCACATGTTCAAAAACACCACAAACATAGAACAAGATGGATATAGATTTGGAAAATAGGAGTACAACGGCAGAAAAACAATGGTTGTTTTCATCACATTTTGCTAGGTCAACTTTATAATGGATAAAGTTGACCATCTATACGTTTATTTATCCATCCCATTCCTCATGAAAACAGTATCTTTGGAACACCTGCAGGGAACTTCTTCAGTTTTTTGACACAAACTTTCATTTCAACTCTGGGATTAGTTGTTAGATTTTGGCAGTCAAATGTGAAGGTCATTGTGACCTTACAAAACACATGTTTTGCCTTAATCCGTAAAGTTTCACACAAATGTTTAACAGGATAAAATTATGACATTTTGTATTTGAAAGTTCAGAGGTCAACTTCAACCATAACTCAGGAACAGACGAGATTGTGAAAATATTTCACGTTTAGTCAAATATTGAACTGGTGATGCTAAATTTGTGTGTCTGCCTTGAAACTGTGGTGATGGTATAGATCTTCTCTGCAGGCTGAAGATGTGCAGCTTTGTGTTCAATCAAAATCAGTTTATCGATCGAACATGTGAACACAAACAAGGAGTTCAACTCTGTTTTTGGCTTTTTCTGTGAATTTGCACACTTCAAATTCATTCTTCATTACATATGTTATGTGATTCTGGACAGACGTGGAAGTAAACTGCACCTTGACTGGTTGGTGGAGTCATACAACCACAAAGAGGTAAATCTTGTTTTCTTCCTCCCTCCTGCTGTAACTACCATATCCTCTGTTAATGAGCATCCTTTCCATCCACATTGCTGTTCATCTGTGGATCCAGATGTGCACACACAAAGAGTCACTTATTGTAAGTGTCATATTTTAGATATATAGTCACATATTTGAAAAGTTGCATATTGAGGCTTTTCTTCCAGCTAATAAGGAGGTAAAGTGACAGTTGACACCAATATTGCATCCCTTAGTGGTTTGGCGTGTGTCCATGAGTCCCTGCGCTGTGCGTTCCACACAAGAGGCCTGCTCTTCAAGCCAGATCTCATTCCAAAGGGCTTGGGGGAATGCTGTTAACGGGGCCCCCAGGAGCAGAGCCATAATGGGGATCCTGATGGGCCCCGATCTCTGTGGAACGATCAGTTCCCCTGCTTAATGAGGCCCCGGGCCCCTTCGCGCCATCGACCCACCTCTCCTCGTGGTTTCTCACGTCCGCCGGATCAGATTCACTTCCTTCTCACCGTAAATCTGGAGAGCAGCGGCCCTGATCGACGTTAATTACCTGAACTCCTCCTCGAGGAAGTTCAGTCACTCATCAGATGACTGGATGGGCCGTTAATGTGCACCGAACATGTGTGCACGTGTGTGTGTGTGAAACGGGAAATTGAGTTACGATAACAGGAGATGAGCAAATTGAATTCTCACACCATATATCCACACAGTGGGACAGCCCATCCCTCCCTCCATCCTCGCCACCCAACCCCACCTCCCCCTCCCTCCCTCCCTCCCTGCCTCCCACTGCAGCCGAGTCCCCTGCTCTCTGTTTATAAGTGCCTGAGCCCCCCGAATTTAAAATAATAAGATCAGGTTTCCAGGCAGGTAAGTGCATCCAGACTTGTTATCTGTGATATCACCGGTGCTTTAGCCCTCTTCCTCCAGCTCCCTCATTCTCTCCCTTATCCCCTCTCTTTCTCCCTCTCGTTCTCTCCATCTCTCTCTCTTTCTAGGGTATCTCTGCTTTTCTAAAACTGTACAGTGAAACACAATACTTTGCATTATATACTTCGTGAAAAGCGGTTTCTGCAGCATCTTGTCATCGTTTGGGTGACCGGCTGCTGTTTGAAGTGCTCTCGGGTTCAGGGCTCGGCGTATAACAGTGACGGCTCGGCTGCACAACAGCGTATTATTTACCCAGATGGGGTTAATTGCTGAATAAAAGAATGGTTCTTTTCAGTTGACCATTGTAAAGCTTCGCCCACCCCTCTTCCAAGGCTTCCTCTGCACACACACACACACAACTGCATGGCTGCAGAAATATGAGCGCACATACTGAGAGCACACACACAGGGATGTATACATACTCATAGATGCTTAGACTCACATCGATGTGTGCAAAGCCACAGAAATATTACAAGAATGTAAGTAAGACAGCATACATCATAGCTTATACTATTTGCACACACAGACGCAAGACAGTAAAAAAAATAATAATTGGACTTGTTCACAGCTGTTGCTGCTTTAGTTTAGTCCACAGAAACAAAAATGTGTGTGTCTATTGTGTATGTGGTTGATGTAAATGGGGGAGGTGGGGGGGTGCACTGATGGGTGATAATCCACCGGCTTTCCCCATCAGATCAGTGCTGAAAGAGATGGCATCATTCCACAAAAATGCAAGCCTCTGACCACATACAGTACAGTTACACTTATCTAAATGAAACTCACATTGCCTGCGTAATCAGATGACATATGATGGCATGCAGCAAGTATGAGGGGAAAAATTCATAATGTGTGAGAGGGAAGAAAAGAAGAAAAAAAAGAGTTAATGCACAGGACGGTGGGGGAGAGAGAAAATGAGAAAATGTGAGAAAGAAAGAGGAGGAGAGGTTAAATAGCTCCCACACTTCAGGGCAGGATGGCAGGTTGGACAGGGCTTGACAAGTCCCAGAACAGTAGCCTCTCCTGATCCCCATTAGCAGCCGCCTGACAGTATTTCTCCTTTGAAGAACAAAAAGTCAACACTCCATTTGTGGAGATAAGGTGCAGGTGAAGGAGTGAGCAAGGGGGCCAGAAAACGGTTCGGGTTATAGTGGCTAAAGAAAAAAGGAAAGGTTAAATCATTTGAGTTGCTGCACGACTTCAGACTGCTTCATCTTCCACAAAGGTCCTGTGGCAAGACTGGTACGAGCTTATGAAAAATACACCAAGTCCCTTTGCATGTGATCACCATGCATTATTTGGCTTTTTGCATGTCGTTTCACACCATGTAGCCTTAACAAACAATACCCTCCTGACCTGAACCATAACCTTAATAATTTTGCATATCACTTTTATTTCACAGAGTGAAAACCTTAAAATGTATAGACATGACACGCAGAAGTAGCATTCTGTTCCTTTAAGCCTATTTCTGGCTGGACACACAGATGCAGTGACGTCACAAGTCCGAACAAACCTCTGTAGGCCATCAGAGTTCTCATTCTTTGTCTCAGTGACCTGCATGTCTCTTAAAAAGCTCCCACTCTCACAGCCAAGAACCTGCACTTTTAGAAACCCTGGTGTCTCATCTTAGCCCTGCTCTTCAAACAGGCCTGCATTGATTAACTCAGGGGGCTTTCTCTGCTATCCACCTATTAATTATATGGCCTTCATTAACACTGGGCTGATGAATGGCCTCTGCTGGAAAGGCGAGTTAAGAGGAGGTGTTAACACAGCACCTGCCTGCACTCATGTGGCCACTTATTAACCAACAATGACCTTCCACATCATAAACCCACTGGCCGGCTATTTGCTGTCTAATAAACGGAGCCCCTCTCTCTCTCTCGGCCCCCCTCTTCCATGCGTGGACCCCTTTACTTGAGCCCCTCAGAGTTTATTGTTCTGGAGGAAAAAAAAAATAGATGCCTGTAAACTTGGGACACCTGGAATCAACTAAAATACAGATCCATGGAACCAAAAAGGAGTTAAGTAGCATAGGTGGTTAATGGATTGATGAGGAGCCTCTCCACCAGCCCTGTGAAGAGAAGACAGAGGCAGCTATAGGTGAGTGTCAGAGCTTTTCTCTCTTGACATTGTAGCTAATGGTAACAGCTACGCAGCACTCCAATGCTAATCTGTCATAATAGCAGGTCAGTATACAACGGGTAGAGCTAAGCTTTTTTTAAAACATGGAATACATCATGCAGCTATCTTCATCCATCTGATAACATAATGCCTTTTCATTATACAGACTTATAGGCATTTTTTTAAACATAAATCTTCATTAGGCTTCATTTAGACATTATGCTGGTACCTGGTACGCAAGAAGTAGCTGCCAAAAATGTTATCATGCATCACTTATGGCTTCATACTTTCAATGAAAACCTTAATTAATCTCCAATTTAACCAAAGGTGACACTTGCTCCATTTCTCACAGTGACAATTTTCTCTTTAAGTTTCTTTAATATCCAGCAGAGACTTTTGCGGCCTATTGTCTGATAGTGAACAAACATAGAAGACAAGACAGCTTAGGACTTTTGTTTAAATAACTCTGCTGCTGTTATTTAATTGCATTAGTCCCCATCACGCATCTTTTGAAAGCGCAAAGCCTCAGGATGCAAACAATGTAAATTATATTATCACTGTTACCTTTGGGAGGTTGCACAGTGGATCTGTGGTTAGCAGCATCGCCTCACAGCTAGAAGATCCCCGGTTCGCGTCCCGGTTAGGACGCCAGGGATCTTTCTGTGTAGAGTTTGCATGTTCTCCCTGTGCATGCGTGGGTTCTCACCAGGTACTCCGGCTTCCTCCCACAGTCCAAAAACATGCTGAGGTTAATTGATTATTCTAAATTGTCCGTAGGTGTGAATGAGAGTGTGCTTGTTTGTCTCTATATGTAGCCCTGTGATAGGCTGGCGACCTGTTCAGGGTGTCCCCTGCCTTCGCTCTGAGTCGATTGGGATAGGCTCCAGTCCCCCCGCGACCCTACAGAGGATTAGGCAGTGTATAGATAATGGATGGATGGATGTTACCTCGGGAGCAGCAGTAATAGTTTTCTTTGTAATAAAACATTGCTATAATAAACTGGAGGGGCACATACTTGTTGAATCACTATGCGCTGTTCACTTTTTTCACTATATAAGTCCGATAAACAAAATCTTTTAGTCTTTTTTAATAAAAATGGGGTTGAATGTTAAGTGGTGACTTCCTATTTGCTCACACAAAGTGCCATTCACAGATTCATTTTGGCTCTTTATAGGCCCAAACAGGTCGATTTTTAATGTTAGTTTGGCCTCTGCGTCCGCTGTAGAGGGGTGCAGAGGCAGGTATGTAGGTAAAAGTACACCCAGACACAGTGGTGCAGGTCAGACCCACATTGGGGATCAATCTGAATCAGTCAACCTGTGTCAGTTGCACGTCCGTCTGATGGTGGTTGATTTTCGCATGAATGGGGTCCTCAGTGATGGTTGCCAGTCAGGAATCTAATTGGATGTGTCGTGAGGCATGTGAGTATTACATAAATGCTTGCCACAAATAGCTCCACCCGTTACTTGTTACACCACCAAGAACGTGCTGTAAATCCTAATAAATAGATGATTGACTGGAGCAGCTCCACATACTGTACCCAATGTGCTCGTTCCAACAACGCACAAACAAGTTTTTATTAACGTCAGATGCTGGACCCAGATGTTAGGTGTATACAAAAATACTGTAAGGAACTCAGGCTGAGCATTTTGAAGTCACTTGTTGACCATTGCTGATGAAAGTCTTATTGCTGTGATTGCATGAAGCATCATTTTGATCTGACATGAGAAGAATCTTTACATTAATTAGTAAAGATTAACATGTTATAAGTTTACTATATGAAGGAAGAAAGAATAATATTTGTTTGAATTCACCCTAGCTAACAATAAAGCCAAAAAAGGGGACAAGTCCTCCAAAAATCTCTGATGACTGGATTGTTACATGGATGTATTTCTGTCAGTGTCAGAGTGAGTAGTTTTGGCCATTTGCTCCGAGGTTAGAGTGCTCTATAGTGGCTGTGTGGATGGAGACCTCTCAACAGAGGGCTATAGTTTGGTAGATCTCAGACAGACATAATGGTCCGGGGCCGAGCCACCGCTCAGTCCCTCCACAGACCAGGGGGAGAAATGGGAGAGAGAGGCCTGGTAATGGGCCCTAATGTGAGGACGTATTTATTTCATCCACTGGCCCAAGTAATTGGCTGTCTTTCAGTGTGGCCGGGGTTAAAACGCCGAGTGATGGATGGCAGTTTTGACAGAGGTTAGCTGGCTTCCGCTTTCACTGCTATTCTTCTCTCTGAGAGATGGATCCTGTCACTGGCTTCGGTGGAGTGATCCACTTTGAACCCCTTCATCCCGGACCAAAACCTCAAGGCCAATTCGAGCAAAGTCACTAACCGTACATTAAATAAAACGCAAATTAGGGAAAACAAAAGAGCTATTAGCAATGAACAGGACCCTCATATTTACTCTGGACTGGAACATAATTCTCCCAGTTTGGTTTATAATGTCACATTGAAATTCCTTCATGCAATACCAAAGTCACTATGGGAGTATGGGATAAATGGGCATGTCAAACCTTTTAGCAACTAATCTTAATGAATGTAATGATGAGAGATGAATTTAGAGAGGAAAGCACAAGTTGAACCAATTATAAAAAGCCACTGCTATGCTGGCATGAGAATGTTTTCCTGTCTATTAGTATAAATGTATTGTACAATAAACTCAACTAATTCCCTAGTCAGTGAATATAAGCAAAAAAAAAGCTGTGGTCTCTGCAGACGGTTCTGCTCAAGTTTCAGTTTTTTATAGCCATTAGTGTTGAGACCTCATCTCTTTATTTATGTCATAACTTGACCACTGTTGACGGCAGAGTGGATTCATTTTGGACGTGGTTGAGATACCATCTGTCGAAATGTTTTTAATTGAACATTTCATCCGTTCTGAGCTTTGCCAAACCCACAAAGCGCTAAATGTGTGAATTAAATCCTAAAAATGTGGCCAGAAAAGATCTTTTTTTGTGATTCTGGGAGTCGTAAAAACACATTAATGGACAAGAAGCAAAAAATTTGCAGTACTGAGAAAACAAATGACTGTAGAGACTCATTCTGTGGCGAGCAGGTATCCTCCCTACCCCCTGCCTCTACCTATTCTTAGGTGTTGGCGCTGTTTCTGACCTGGCAGGTGGATTTAACCATCACTGTGGAGGAGCCGCCAGGCCACTTATCCCTTCCAGCTAAATAAAAGCTGTTTAATGCATCCCATAAATCTAATCAAACAAGACCCTCTCTCTCATTACTCCTTCAGATTCAGCGGCGTTCCCTCATGCCACGCACGGCGCTCCATGCCAGGACAGCTGAAAAATCAGGACTCCAAATCCAAAAACAATGAGGAGGACGTTTTAAAAACCAGACGTGGACACGGAGCATGTTTTGCTTTTTTGCTCTGAGGAGACTTGAAGAATTATGTTCTCCGTTATCCTTCAGTTGATCCCTTGATTATAGTCATACAGGTTATGCTGAAATTCTTAAGCAAGCTGGGAAAGGGGCTTTGAGCATGCAAAACATACTGCTTTATGGGAATGAATCAACCATGTGACAGCTTTTAAATTCCTCAGAGTCTCCCAAACAAATGTTACTCCTGATGGTCGGAAAGGAAGTCTTTGCTGCATCCAAAAGTAAATCAAATACATATTTATGTCTCTATTTTGTGTGTCTAGCACTCTTTTCTCTTTTTTCCCTCTCCCCTTCTTTCTGTGAAGCGGAGGAGGAGAATTTTCCCTGCTTCAGCAGGCTAGGCCGTAGGGATATTAGTCGAGACAGGCAATAGTGTTGATTACTCATTGGCCATTAGATTGCTTTCACTGCAGTGGCTAAGCCTCCTGCATCATGAGATCGCTTGGCTGAGTGCAAGATTAGAGAGCGTGCTTTGCTCAAATCCCCCTGCTCCCCCCCCAACCCACCCTCTTACCCGCCACCCCTTCACCCCTCCAAGCCACCCTTCCCTTTCCTTTCCCCACCCCGAAAGAACGAAGAAAAAAACAGTTCATCTGGCTCCCCTCAGGTCAGCGAAGCAGTGCAGCGGCAAGACAGGTTGACTAGCTGTGCAGTCCTTATTACCTCATTTCCTGTGACCACAGTTTTACCCTCTTTTCTTTTTCTGCTGCAGGAACATGTTTTATGATGGTTATACATAGTTAATGGGCCCTATGACTTAATTGTTTTTAGGGTCAATTTGGAGTGACAAATTCAACTGAACCCAATTGTTTTGTTGGCTCCTTGGAACGCATGTGGCAAGTGAGGAGGGAGCGGTAATGTTTATGATTTTTGCGAGTCCTGTCATACAAGCACGATCGCACACATACAAAGCGCAGGGAAAAAGCCCCCATATGCATAAAACACATGAATAAACACACTGCCACACATACTTGTGCTTATGACACCCATGTGGTCAGAATGAAGGATGGTAAGAGCTTGACGTTAAATAAAAAGTCGCCTGACCTGTTTCAACCTGAGTTTTATCCCTCTGTTTCTAATGTTGGCTTCTAAAGCTCTGATGGGATTCAGAAAAAACAACAAAAGATTTCCTTCTTAAAACAGAACAAGAAGGGGGGGGAAAAAAATCACATGCGGCCGTGCACGTCCAAAAGTTCTCTCAGAGTCGCTTGGCAAAGCGAAGCCAAAACTTACTATGAGGGTTTATAGCTCTGAGCCTCCTCTTCAAAATAAGCTTGGACTTGAAAGGTGGTGAAGGAAAAGGCAGAGAGAGGCATAGCAGTGCAGCTTAAAGCTCATTACCCTCTCTCCCCGGCACCTTGCTGAGTTGAAAAGGCTTGGCTGCCTCTCGTAGACACATCCACCGGCCGCTAATCAGGTCAACAGCGGAATTAACCAATCTTTTAGATTTGGTCACTGATGCTTGCAGGTTGTAAAAATACTTTCTTTTGAGTGTCATTGTGGTTTACTGTGATATAGTTCTTGTCTGTCATTTAGAACAAAGAGGCATGCTTTGGGAGAGTTAGAAGATGAGACTGAACTTGAGGGAGTTTTTGGGACAAGAGCTCTGAAAAGCTCATGTTAGGAATCACTGAGAGCTCTGTAGTGGTGGAAAGTATCTGGGTACGTTGACATGGCACATTCAAGTTTTCACTTGAACCTACATTGTACTTCTACTTCTACTTCATTTTTTACCCATTACATTTATTGACAGCTACGGTTACTTTGCATGCTTTGATTTAACATCCAAAAATGCAACCGTCTTATAAATATAATGCAGCTATACAGTTTAAATGGCTCAAAAATGACACAGAAAATAGCTTGAATCAATCAACTACATCCTTAAAATGCTGCTTAGATGCATCAGTAAGTGTTCAGTGTATACAAATACATTACAATATAACACTCTTCAAGTCAAGTCAAGTCAGTGTTATTTAAATTGCAGATTTAAAACAACAGATGTTGCTCTTCAACAGAGAAATATGATTAGCATTACTTATTTAGCTTAATATTTTAAATAAGACCAGGACCCCACAATAATATTTAAATAAAAGTTTAATTTAAATTCACTTGAGTAAAGGGGCCACTCTTTATAACAAGTTGTCTACAGTAAATTCTGATTCCATAACATGGTTTATTTAAAGCTGCTGTGATCCATATTCTTATAATAATGAATTAATTAAATGATTACATGTAATGTGAAAGATGTCATACACTTCTCAGCTCTGAAGAGCATTTCAACAGATTTCAGCTCATTGCTTTGGTTTTCCACAACTTTATTGTCACACTTAAGTCGTACCACAACCTGTTTTCAAATCAGAGCTAAACAAAGAGGGAATATTGGGCTTACTTTTGCTACGTGTACAGAAACACAGCACCAAACAGTTGCTGGAAGGCAACTTTTTCCTACACTGATGCACCTTTAAGTATAATTTTGAAAATATTTTATATGAAATTGAGTATTTTTCATCGGTTTTATTGTTATTTTTACACAAGTAAATTGGCTTAGTGCTTCTTCCACCATTGCGGCACTGATATTTTCAACACTAGGCCATACAATACCAGTAAAGTACGTGTAGCCTTTTACCATTTCCATTGGGATTAAATTACAACTGCAGATTTAAGGACAAAATCATCCAAAAGATGGTGAGTTTCTGGAAATATGCAGCTGATCTCTCCCCACAGTAGCTGCTCCACTGTGTGACACATACTAGTACACTCTGGGCCAGCTGGTGTGCACTATAGCCAGCCCGCCTGACACAGACAGTCATGCAGCACATTGTCCTTGCTGAGAGGTACATCAATCTCTCTCATGCAGCACGGTGCTAAAGCTGGACCATAAAACTGCTAAAACACAGAGTGGCATGTGTGCATTTTCCCCCAAGGAATTTTTACTGAGCTCTCCTCTTGAAAGACCCCATCCCTGCCTTCTGTCTCCTTTCCTTTCCACTTTTCCCCTACAGGAGCATGTCACCTGTCAGAAGTGCTGAAGTTCTACTGGATGTTTCATCAAGTCTTTCTGGATTGTGACAAAATGGCACTAGAAAGTATTGAGGTTGAAATATGAGGTCACAGAGCTCTGACAGTTTCCACATAAAAGGTTATTGATCTCTCTTAAGGGACAGATGTAAATCTGAATGAAGCGAACGTCTGCAGCCCCCACTACAGCCTAATCCTCTGTGCTGCTTCACCCCTGCAGTTATGCAGCCTCAGGGAGTCAAGGGGAAAGATCATGGAGGAGGCTGGGAGGGTGAGGGAGGGCTGAGGTGCTGTAGCAGTGGCAGAGACCTGGGGTAAGAGCTGCTGAGCTGTGGGAATGTGGAATATGCTCCCTGACATCTCTGTGTGGATTACAGCTCACGAGCCGTCACTCCCAGTTGTCCCGGCTCTACATCATCATCCACCCAGACCAAGGAGGCAGATCTGGCCTGGTTTGGTCCTGGCCTTCACCGTCTCTAGAGCAAGAAGGAGGGGATGGGGCTGAAGTGAGTGTGAATGAAGCTTCTGGGGGAAAAAAAGAGCATGGGTCTACATTTGCAAGCTTAGTCCAGAAAGATGAAGTAACAGAAGGTACAAGAGCTCTGAGTCAAGGGGCTGCAAAGGAAAGGTGAAGGAGGTCTGAAGGGTTCTGAAAGATTTTTAAACGTATCGCTCAAGCCCAGTGGATCATACAGGATGCAATATCATGGAAAAAAAGAGTCTAGGATGGGGTAAATTTACTAACTTTATTTGCTGCACATTAGTGTTACCACTTAAGTTTAAAAAAAATGCTGTTATTGATGATAGAAATGAGGCCGGCCATCGTTCATTTGATTTGTATCTGGGCTGTTTTGCAGTGTCTGGAAAGCAGTGGAATGCAAAACAAAGTATATCTTCAACTGAATGTTAAATACTGGAGGGAATATTAGCCTGGCGACCAGTGATTAAACTAAATTAAATCTATCTTTTGTTTTATCTTGTGCTTAGTCTGTAAACATGTAGAGGTGTGTGGAATACATGTCAAAGTAGCATCCACCATGAATGCCAACACCCAAGGTTCCCCAGCAGAACACTGCAGTGTAACAAGATGCTCAGTGTTCACCACCTGTCATTGGTTTGTTGTTGTGGCTGAGCCGTGTGGATGCTGCATGATGCCAGATTTTCAGCTGCATCACGTTCCTTCATTTTACCTGCTGGTCAGATGGTGTAGATAAAGCTCACATTCATAATGCTATCATGCTGATGTTTAGTAAGGGCCAGCTAATGCTTTGTGCAAACTAATATGGACTTTGCTAGCTGTTCTTTTCATACTACAATATATACATGACAGATGGTCACACTGCCTTTCACATCAATCTCAGAAAAGCACATAGAGCTCCTGAACATGTCACTGAAAGACTGGGATTTTTCACTTTTTACAGGATATAGCAGCTACCTACAGATTGGCCTGTAGCATCATGTCAGTGATTATTACCTTGGTGTAGCACAGGATTTCTGGAGAGTTTGACATTTCCCACTGTGTTTGGGCACCGTTGATAAAAGCATGTACAGATCAAAGCACCTCCAGTGTCTGGCAGCGACTACTTCAATTCCACCTCTTTCAATAAAGAATTCTAAAGGTGTGGATGACAGAGATTCTACTGGCAATCATTCTACTAACAGGCATCTGTTTTGAGCACCAAATTTTGGGCTGATATCTGCAGAGGGATGTGCATCACGTTTTCCCTTTAGGACATGCAGACACAGAAAGCATGAATTGGTGTTAATGGTACCACATTAATTGTATGTTCACTTATTTTTCAATTAAGCATTATCTAATTAGCACTACAAAGTAGTTTAACTTGATTACGGCACAATATGAAAAATCAAAAGATCCCCGAAGTTATGAGAATTCATTTGGAGGGAAAGTCTGTAGCAAATTTCATGGCGCTGACCTTGGCTAAAACATTCTGTTAATAAAAGGTTGAGGCATTTTCTCACAGCTGAAGACTTTGGATGAGTGATACAATGTGTTACACATGTACATTCTTTGAGAGGATAAACAGAACATCACAGGTGGGATTAAAGTGCAGTCATTATATGACGTACCATTCATCATCCACTAACTTGACTCAGTTGTAGGTCATTTATAAAAGACAGTGTGGACGCTGATACCATGACTCACTCCATTTATGTCTGTTTTACACAGATGGTGTAAAGACATGAAGATAATCAGCTGAGTAAAGCTACTTTGAAATAAAGGTCACACGTAGAACATTTATTTCTATCTAAAACAGAGAGAATGAGCTCAGGGATACAAAGGTTTTGCCCTTTTTTCCAGAGAATAGTCTTCACCCAGTGAGTTCATTCCTCAGATTCCAGTGAGAAGCAGGAGTGAGTCTCACCAGCGGCTCATTTGGCATGATTGACATTATTTGCTACCATTAGCCACTAGTATGCGGTTGCCCTCTGACCCTCCAGCAACCATGTTGTTTGAAACAACTTCAAGCAGTACGGTTTAATCTGCATGAGAAAAAAAGCTTGAGGAACCCGCCTGTCCAGGGCCTCTTAGATCAATCAACAATTAGAGGTGAGATAATGGCGACCATATCTCCAGGGTCAGTGATCATATACTCTCCTCCCAGCCCAGCCCGGCTCTGCCAAGTCCCTCCCACTCCATCACCACAGTCAAAATAACAAGCATGAAGGTTATAGATGCAGGTGTAGCGAGCTGTGTGTGTGTTTCTTTAACCACAGCGGTTTGACGTTAAGAAAAGCAGAAACTCTCTCTTTTCCTCTGAATGACAGCCCAGACATTTCAGCCAAGAAGTTCCTGCCTTTGCCTCATCAGACTGACGTAAGTGTGAATCGAGCAGCGCTACACAGAGGCAAGGCAGAGCGAGCTGGGCCTGTGAGCTCTGTGCATTTTGATTGACAATCTGATCCTGGAGTTGAAAGCTTGTTTACTATCTACTGTGCACGGTCTGTGGCAGTGCTGAGACATTTATGCTCAATAAAAGAAGTTACAGTAAGGTGATGGTATGCAGTCGAATGAAGGATACTCCAATGACCGTGACAGATTTACTCAACCATGCAGTCGGAAAGTTTTAAATCAAACAAGACTTATTCTATATTTTGAAACTTATGGTATTTTGCACGGTGTATGAAATGCATGATCTGGGTTTTGACTACCTGTAACAATAATTCAGTGTTTAGGGTGAAATATGTAGACTGACCGCATCTGTAACAAAATGCTGTTAAAGAAACACGGTCACAGTGTGGCCAGTGTATGTCCACGGTAAGAAGGGCCAGTGGTGTAAAAATGAAGAACACCTGAGGTATATTAAGTTTGCAACAGGCTGAACTGTGACCCTCCCGTATTGAGCAGCTGGTGTGAAACAAGGGTTAACAACATCTACACCCTCACTTGCCTCGCCTCCCCCCCCAACCTCCTTCCAAAAGCCCCATCTTCAGCCCCCCTCCACAAAAAGCCTGAAGCCCGCATGAGGCGAGGAAAAGGGGGAACCAAAAGAGGGGCGCGAAAGAGGACCAGGGGAGGTCTCTGGTTAAAAGCAAACAATAGCTGGATGTTCGGTGCCACGATATAATCCGTCCAAATGCAATTAGAGGCGATTTCTCACGATATACGAGCGTTTTAACTCGAGGAGAAACTACCCAGGTGAACGCTTGCAGTGAGATGTCTGCTGCTGACATGTGATATCGATTTGCTCTTGTCTGTCAGTAAAGTGAGTCATTGTTTAACTTCCTCTCCAACACCCAAAACCATCATCTCTCTCCACGGGATGAGGAATGTTTGGATGTTGAAGGATGAGAGTTCTACTGTTGGTAATAATCCTCCTCGCTGTGTTGGGCCGCGCTAACACATTGGATTTATACACGTTAACACACCGATGACAGCTCAATGCCACACCGACAGTAAACACAAGTGTTACTCCATGCAAAAATTCAAAAACTATAAACTGCAAATTCTGAAGTGTCTAAAATGTTTAGAATGGTTGCTAAGTGCAGCTAAATGCAGTTACTTAAGTGTTATGTTGAAATGCAGTTTGAAGGTGTTTCTGCTTAATAATTCTACTCTACTTAAGAGGCTGAACTCTGTACTTGTACATTGCCCGTATATTTAACAGCTTTAGTTATTATGATTAATAACTGAACCAAATATTATATGAAGTAGTTAAAATTAGCTCCAATAAATACAAGAAGGAAATGCTGCTTATGCTTTAATGCATCTGACATAAATATATATGTAGTAACACAGAACAAATTTTTCTACATAATGAAAACTTTTGGTATATTTTGCTGAATATTTGAAAGTATTTTTTACTTAAATATAAGACTGAATGAATGACCTTTAATTGTAACATTGCTCTATTAGTACTTCTACTTGGGTAAAGTTCTTCCTCCCCTGCTGAAGTCCAGTATTTGGCTGTAAATTGATTATAAATTACAGGGTGTTGTGTTTATGTACTCTAATTTTTAACATTATTATTGTGTCTAATTTGCATTCGTGTCAGACAAAAACACGGGCCCCTTGGTCACATCTGGGTTTCCTTCCGAAACGTACACACTATCTCGGTTTGAGGATGCGTCTTTATGCAGCACAGAGTTACGGTAGCCTGTTAATTGTTTAAACGTGTTTGTTCTCCAGAGAGCTCTTTGCCTTCTGGTGTGCGTCTGTGTCCTATAAGGAGGTTAATAAAATAATGTTTCCTTACTTCAGGGAACATTCCGCATCGAAGGAAGTGTTAGTAAGAGCACTTAAAACCATACAACATTTACCAAGAGATGCCAGACAGTTGCTCTGCGTTCAAAGGCCCTCGCACAGGTGGTTCCTTTTTGTTTGACGCTAAAGAATCTTTGACACACAAAGAAAGAGTGAGTCAAAGATGGGTTTTAGGAATCCATCCAGGCAAGTAAAGCATCACCCCGACACACGCAGCTGACATGAGGACCTGTGTACAGTAGTGGGTATTTGCTGTGAACACACATGTCCTGCTCAGACCTGTTTGTCTCGTCTCTCTGCGGTGCCAGATGCTGCACTGGTGTGTTCTTCCATATGGAACCACTCGGCTGAGCAAACAGATAGGAGGCTGGATCACCACAGTGGGAAGGGAACCGTCCCTCTGAGTAATAATACTGAAAAGTAGGCTAACCATACGTCAACTGTTGCACATTTACAGCATGTCTCCATGTGTCTAACCCTCCTGCCGTCTGAAGATTTGACTCTCTGCTCCTTACCTGCCATAATCCATAGAAGGTTCACAACAAGTGCACCCCTGTGTCCGACAGCTGGACTTGTACGTTTTTTTTGAATGCTATACTTGATGTTATGTACACTTTTTGAAAATAAAGTTATTATTAATGGTGCATTACACTTTCACATGGAAATTAGTTTGTGTAAAGCTATAGAAGCTGAGTTGACATTTAACATTCATGAAGTCAGATCAAAACAAGTAGTTTGTTTCAGTAAGAGTAACAAATGCTAATATTAAATATGTTAAACCAAACTGCAGACATTTATCATCGCAGATATAGATAGATAATACAGACATTCATTTCAAGATCAGTTGCAAATATCAACATGTTTTTAGAAACGCATTAATAAAGCCCTAATTCCTTATAAGTAAAATAAATAATGTAGGGCACTACACATCTCAGTGGCAAAAGGGTCATTAGTACTTTCACTGTTTTCTTTTGTAAAAACGTCTTAATGATAAAAGATAAATAATAAAATTGTTGTTAAGGTCATTGCTTTCAGAGACAACCCATATGACATAAAGTGGCTCTACAAGGCTAGAGTTAGTCACAGTGGCGCTATGAGCTAAATGCTAACCTTGCCATGCTAAGTCTTCATCATCAGTGAACCATGAAATGTTGCAGAACGTTTTTTTCTACCAGTTATCTACTAGACATAGAGATATTTCACTAAATAGGTGAAAACTTTGCTCTCTTGGTTGCATGAGAAACAAAAAGTCAGAGAATACCCAACCAGTCATCTTTTGGGGAACTCAAATGTTTGCCAGAAACAGAACGGAAGTCCATCCAAAGCTGCAGAAATATTTCACTGACAGGTAAAATGTTCACCTCACGGAGACACTATAGTGGGAAAGCCAGTGGATTGCCAAAGTCAATCCACTGGGGACCATGAATTTCTTTGCAAAAATTCCAGAAGATGTTGTTGAGATATATATAGCCTGGACCAAAAGGTGGACTGGCTGACTCCTCTTACATGGCTAAAAATCATACTGACAGTTGCGAGATGGGATGCAGTGGCAACCAACGTGAAAACAAACATTCTTTATATATCTTGCTTGAAGCATTTGAATAATCTTAATGACTATCTTGAAAGATATTTTTCAAGGGTTGCACCAAAAGGTCATCGACTTGTTCTGACTTCTCACGCAACCTTTAAACTGATGTTAAAACTTAAACAAACCAGATTCAGAGCTTTGATGTTTTGTGTGCACAAACACACCACGAGCTATATCATAATGTCTCAAAACCCAATTCCCTGTGGCAGCGCTTCTTTGATCAGAGGATTGGCTTCTCTTAGCCCCTGATGACACATACTTCTGTGTGTGTCTGTGTGTGTGTGTGTGTCTCAGTCTGGACTAAAAATGAGAAGGCTTCATATCACGACACACATACACACACACACACACACACCACTACACTCCTCGCCAATAGTCCCCTTATTCACCTATATTACAAAATATGATTTATAGCCCCTAAATACAGCCATGAGGTGCTTTAATAAGACAGGGAGCTTATAAAGAGGGACATGTGATTAAGAGCAGATCCCAGATCCTCTTGGGTCAATGAGGAGCATATGATATAGTCAGGGGGGTTGGAGTTAGGGGTGGGGGTGATAAGGACAGATGTACAGCGGTCGTAGAGGTAACTCCATGAGATCTTACTGGCTGTCGGACGCAATCCAGCAAGAGTTGGAGCCCTGCAATGGTCCTCCTTTGAGGGAGAAGATATTACAAAATAGAGAAGGAATTCTCCTTTTTCATCTCTGCTGTACAATTAGAGTGGTGGTATTTATCTCCCGGTGTAATGAACAGTGACGTAGAATAATGCACCGGGTCAGAGTTTTCAACTAGACCGCTGAGAAATAACTAAAGGCTCTCTGTACGGCCCCTCCTGAATGAGGTGTTTAGAAAGCGGGGCTGCGTTTCTCCTCAGCAATTACGAACTCTGCGTGTGATGTGATCCAGGCTGCACTTGCACTAATTGTGGCATTTTAGTCAAAGGGTGGGGTCTCCGGGATCCTCCGCAAGGCTAGAAAGCACACGCAACATGCATCTGTCTATCCCTTCCTCTGCTCTGTACCTATGGGGAACATCTCTGGCTTCACTTACGTGACAGAGTCTGGTGGTCACAGAAGTGGACAAAGAGTGCAGACAGTGTGCTGCCTGTGTTCTACATGGACGGATAAAAGTCTGCAGAAATGAGGAAGAGACTGAAAGACCAGCTGTTAAACATCCACCACACAGAGAAAGGCAGGTAAGGTACCCAGATAGCAAAACAGACGCATATTTAGCTGCAATAAAGCTTTTCAAATTGGCTACCTGGAGAAAGACAGGAAGGTTCTCATTTAGGTTTACAAGTTTAGGGAGAGTAAGGGCAGGTTTATGGTCTGGTATGTGCTGTCTGACCACATCGGAAATCAAGTGTGTTCTGGGCAACCATGCTGGAAGGCGGAGTGAAAAGCCAGCCGCGATGGCCGAGGGTGGGGGAGATGCGATATTGTTTAAGAACCAGAACAACAGTGCATATTTTCAAACGGTGCCTGCAGCTAGACATTCATTAAGCTGCTCACATTAAACAGACCACAAATAGGTGTGTACGAAACAGATCAGGAGAGCTAAAAAGAGAAGCACAATGCCTCGCTCCTCTCTAATCTCCGCACATCTGGCCGATCACGGCACGAAGTGGGTGTAAATGTTGGATTGTCGGTTTCGGGAAAGTTCCAGGAAATAGTTGACACGGACACCTAATGTTCAACGTCAGAAAGGTGTGAAGGTGATACTGTCCAATGATTCAGCATAAGGTGTGAACAGAGCATTAGTCCTGCATAACTGATGGTTCAGCTTATAGAGCAGAACATGATGAATTCTGCAAAGATTCCCTTATTTTCTTCACCGCAGTCAACTTTAGTCTCCAGCATATTAACATCTATGACTATAAAAATGTGTTAGGCTCTCGCCCCTCTCTGGGTGGTCCTCACTCGTGTTGCAATAGCGACTTTACAAGTGGAGGTTCAAGTCAAGTGCATTCGTACACCATTTTTATTACAAAGCCTCATATTGACACATGCCAAACCAGTGGAGGCATTTTCACCTTAAATGTATGCTGCAAGTCAGTTGAGGCATTCAGGTAGAGACTGATTCACTGATCTCATTTATTGATTTTTATTCCCAAGCAGCATCCTCTGAACAAGCAGTGCAACCATTTGGCCTCCTGTCAGATGTTGTTAAATAAAATACTTATTAAACACTTTGTGTAATATCCGCAGATAGCAAAAGGCTAACTCTCCTTCAGAAGCTATCCGGTGAGGCTCCAGTGCATTTTGTTGATGTCCAACTATGAGCAGCAGTACTTTGCTACCTGCTTTTCAAACTGATTAATCAGGAAATGTCTAGTACTTTGGCCAAGAAGCCATACTTTGGGGAGCCAGAATGAAGGGTCAACCGTAAAATGAATTACACACACTGTGTTCAATATGAGGTCACAACAATTGGACACTAACTGAAAGGTGATAGTCCATTGAAGACATGAACACAATAAGGGCCAGTACTGGCATCCTTCTTGGTTCAAGTTAGACCTGTTGCCCTTGCAGAACTGTAGTGAAAGTTAAGTTTTCTTGTGCAGTGATGGAATATTAGCTATTGGGATATTCACAAAATCACTTCTGTGTGTTGTCAACTGACATATTGAAAACTTGCGTTTCACCAGAAGGGCATTTACATCGTGAATCCTTCTCCAAGGCTAATGCCCCATTTTACAATTTTAAAACAACTGATCCAGATCTCAAACCGTAATGTAATGGGTTCTTCCTTTGCCCATGTGCCAGCTCTCCACCAAGCTTCATGAAGCTCTGCTTGGTAGTCTCTGCGTAATCTTGGCAATCTTGACAACTGGCACCACAACATGCCACCGCCTTAGTTCTCGCTTTGGTGGAAGATTTATTGGCCACGGAAGAACATTTAAAAATGCTTTCACTCAGCTGCTGTTTTATCCTGGATGCTCTGTCCCAGTTCAGCTGAGTCTCAGACTGTCCCTCAGCTGTGGAACTGGGGAAGCCATTAGCATCAGAGAGACTTTAACAGAGACGTCCCTGCAGCTCCCAGGGCTGCTGAGGTCCAGACTGCGATTTGGAGTCGAATGAGTCGTGTGGCAAGCCGGCAAGGCCTCATCATCACCACCACTATAGTCTCTCTCTCTCTTTCCCTCTCTCTATCTCTCTGTGCGGTCCAAAAGTGTTGACCATCTGGGAGGGATGGAAGAGGAGGACAGGGTCCCAATCCAACTAACTCTGTCAGCGAGGCAATGCATTTTCCTCCCGTCTGTGTGTGCGAAGGACAGAGAGTAAGCGAGAGAGGTGAGAGAGACACAAACAGACAGAGAGAGAGAGAGAGAGAGAGAGAGAGCCTGTCCTCGCTTCGACTAGTGTCTGCTCACTGCTGCTAGCCTCCCCAGGTTCTGCATTGCCTCATCATATATGAGCTCAAAATGGGCTGGGACCCATGTGTCAGGGGTCGCACTGTAGGGACTAGGCTTGGCCTGAAAGCCTGGGAAACGTGTAGCTATTTGGCCATATACATTGTAGCTGCCAAGAGCAAATACTGCATGCATGTATGCTTGTGCGCAAACACGGAAATGGAAATACACACACATTTAAAACACATGGCTAAGTAAGTGGGTGTAAAACTGTGAAGAAAAGGGAGGAGGAACCCGCTGTAGGTAAACAGGTTGGGAGCATCGTGGTTGTGCAGAAGGGAAAATCCCCCTGCAGGCTCCCTTCCCCCTGTTGTCCTTCCACCACACACACCTCACAAATCATAGCAGCTTCTCACCAAAGTCCACATTCCTCAAGATTCAACTTCATGAGAAACATATGGCTGACGTGAATCACATTATTCCTGATTAAGTGAGTATTGGGGAAAAGCATCCATAACAAACATTTTGGATATTAGACATGAATTCGTTAGATTGCTGTAGTTACCGTGTAGGAAAATAATGCCCTGCCAAAGCTGGGAGTTTACATTTCTTGGCATCGGTGCAACACACTCCTCCAAAGATGGCGAGATAAACGCAAACATAACTATAATGAGGAATTTTTCCATATTTTGCAGCATCAAAGAGTGAAAAAGGAGAGCTCCTGTCATTCACACTAAGCGAAGATCTTTTGCATGAAATGAAGTACCATGGATGAAGCACCCAGGACTGGACCATAAGTGATGGTAAAATTTGGAGTGAAAATGCTTGTCTTGAACTACAATCAGTAGTGGTCGAGTGGCTGGACAAATTATAATACCGTTTTAAAGCTGTAATTGTTGATACATACTTCTCTGTCTTGAGTGAGCATGGGCCTGACCGTTGTGCGTTGGAACATGCTGACATGAGCACCTATAGGTTGTTCTGTGATACGTGCTGGAGTATACACAATATAAATACCATTTCCTTAGACTCAGACTTCTTGCAATATGATTTCAGACTTGGTCAGTGATGTGATTATTGTTCTGTCTAAAGTGTATGATGCATGGATAATAATACGATCATACTACAGTGAATTCTTCAGTGTAACTAAATCTCAGGTCCTGTCACTTTTGAAATCTACATTTGTCACTGTGTGCTACACTGTGGTTTTGACTACATACAAAATTAAGGTCAAATGTCAAAGAGGGTGATTACTGTCTGAGAATATAAGAATGAAGAGCGTCTGTGTTTAGGCACTTAGAGAGACATAAAATTAATTGTACAATGGAAACCTTCTTTAAAACATTAAAGAGCTATTATATATTACGCTTTTTAGGTTTTCGCCTTTCCTTTAGTGTATTCTGTGGCTTTTTGATGGACGTAAACACTGCTCCTTGCGTGGCTGAAACACCTCATTTGATGTCCAGGCTTTTCTTCTGTTACATATCCACATCACCATGTAACACATTTGCATAACACCTTCCTAACAGCTCGTTTGGCTCCCTAGCAATCTGCTGTTATTTTCTCAGTAGAGCTGCTTTTGCTGCATCTACTGTACATGCCTATACTTTTACAAGGTTACAGTACCTAACCAATATTTCTGATCAAACAGAGCAGACTGGGCAGAGGAGGCAAAAGAACACCAAACATTAAAGCAGATAAAAATATTCTAACAGACTGAAAATGCAAAATTCTAAACCTGTAAATGTGCATAATATGGGCATAGGCTTATCTTTTGAAGGGTGGCTGTGACAATAGGCACTGATTTAACACTACTCACACTACTCTTGTTCAAATTTTCTTTATTCTTAGAAATTCTTATTTTTTTATTTACAGAGAGAGAGAGAGAGAGAGAGAGAGAGAGAGAGAGAGAGTTATTATGTCATGTCCTTTATGTCCTGTTCTCAACCCCTCAACCCACAATGTGTAAGCTCAATGTGATCCAAATGCTCCTATTAAAGACAAAATATGACAAAGGTAGCACCAAATAATGCCTTTTAACAATGGCTGATGAATTGTTTATGTAATTACTTGAAATCCTCATTGCATTTTTTGCAAAGCAGTGGTAAGAGTGTATGAAATTTTTCCTTTAAAGGAGTATTTGGCTTTAAAATGTTTGCTTCAAGTTTGCTAAAAGAACAATTATACATTTAGCTGCACATTTGAACACGATTTCAATTTTTAAAAATGGTTGTTGGATAAAATGTACAACTTTTCAGATAACATGGGCCTGCTGTGAGGAAAATGAATGTTTTTCTATCAGAGTAGAAAGTATTTTGTGTTCATGACAGATTCAGTGAAATATAGAACTTAGAATACTCAGGCAGCATCGAGTATCACATTACTACTTAACACTTCCTTTAGCTCACTAAACATGACTTTTTTTCTTTTAGTGTTTTCCGGAGGTAAAAGGTGAATACTTGTGCTTTGACTTGTCAGATATGAATCATGGAGATTAAATAGTGTCAGGGAAGAGGGTACAGTCTGGCCTGTGGGGACGTGGCTGAAGGCTTGAAGAGTCATTACCTGTAGAAGAGAGTGGCGTGTAAGTGATGGTATGTCATTTGGTCATTGAACGCACTCTACCCTCCAATTCACACCATCCCACAATCAGCTGAGGACACAGATGAAAGGAGCAAGACAGTGACAACACGGCAGAGAGAGAGAAAAAAATGTATTTAAAGGGGAAAAAAACTGCTGCAGCAAACATTGGCGGAGGATAATTAAAGGGCAGGATCTTGTCATGCCATGCGATTACTCAATTCCTGTGATATCTCAGAGAAGCTCCGACCAGCCTGCTCTATAATCTAAGGCTCGGTCAAAATCATGCTGCAGCGGGAGAAGTGGAGTTCACAGTGTCATGAGTAAATCACGACTATAAGAGGATTGAGGGAGGTATCTTTCCTCTTACGTTGACACACGCACTGCATCTTACAAATTCACACATAGTTTGCAGGTCTATCTGTGCTTCCCCACAAAGCAGAAAAACGGGCGTCCAGCATGGAAGAAATAAAACACTCCTCAAAAGAGACAATTAAGCCCACATATCACTAAGTGATAAAAACCAAAAACGTGTTCAGTGCATGAGTCATGTTGCTCGAGGGAGTATGGGAGTATGAAACTTTATTAAGAGCCCTGTAAACCCGGGGCATCTAAATTACACCTTTGATTATTAATTACCCAAAAAGAAGCCATCTATTACCCAAACCACGTCATCCTGCTGTTGGCGGAGCAGCCAGCCAGTGATTCAGAACGATGAAGCACAGGAAACTACTCTGGTAAATTACACACAGGGCAGGAAGAGTGTGAAGCATGTACTACAGAGGAAAACACTAAACAGCCTGCAGTCATGCAGGTTGGGTGAGGCAGGGGCATGAACAACATATCCGACAATGATCAAATATGGAGTTTATCCATTAAGCACATTGAAGTGGATGTCATCTATTACATATTTTAAATCACTACCTTACTGTCACTTCACACGTTACTACTACTACTATCACTCCCCTTTCTTCTGCCACTACTGCCTCAGTCACTACCACTCATATATAAAGTGGGTGGCAATGGTTAACTAATATAATTGTAAATTTTTTAATAGCGTATATGGCATATAGTGTTACCAATCAGCCATTATGGACTGAGAAGATGCCACAAATTAAAGAATAATTTAATTTTATTAATAATGGGGTCTTCCTTCCTTAGTTTTACACATAATTTCTGCCTGGTTTGATAACAATACCCTCCCTACAGTGTGACTAATCCTTGGATCTAGGATGGTCAAGTGCAGCAGGTGAATAATATTAACAGGTCGAATTATCAAACACACTGTAAGTAAGTCACCACTTTGTTCAGTTACGCTCATCTAATTGTTATTCCATCTATTACACACATTTTATTGCTTATGTGACAAATAGAGCCTTTGACTCCTTTGAACTGCACCAAACCAGTATATATGGTGTCACGGGGCGCCTCAGTGGCCCAGTGGTTAAAGTTCACATCACATACCTGCATATCCATGGTTTCAATCCAAGAGGGTTTTTTTTGTTGAACCTGTATTTCTATACAATGTTGACTATGAAATAAATAATATTGATAGAAAAGTGCCTAGGAGGGGTCTTTTCTGAAACCTGTATAATATATAAGGTTAGAATTATTCATATTATTGACATATTTAAAGCCAAACTTACTATATTAAGACCCATACTTGAAAAAAATGTAGTCATCTTTTAATATAAATCACATTCTTGACAAACACTACAAAAAAGTGAAAATTAATTGAATGTTGCAAGTCTGTCTTTCTTTTCCAACCTTCCTAACACATTGAGATTTATTAAATAGTTCAGTGTTTTGCCAGTAAAGTCTGAGTTATTTTGCAAAGGAAGACTCAAAAAACTGCTCATACATCATCCGTGGTGTATTTTTGTATGGAACAAGTACAAATACAGAAAACGGCTGACATCAAACAGCACCTCTGCTGGTGACAGCATCTCATAGAAATCTGCTGGTTTGTTCCAAAACTTTCCGACTTCGGCCGATTCATTAGCACTTTTTTACTTGAGTCGCTGCATCCGCTCCGTCTGCCCGGAGATTTAATGCCTGCAAGAGGGAAAGACAGAGAGAGAGAGAGAGAGAAAGCGCTCTCTGATTTCAGCCTCTCCTGTTTCTTTCTTACCCTCCACTTCCTCCACTCAGACCCACCTCTTCTGCTCTGCCCGCCTCAGCACACTCCATAACAGCGCTGATCTATGAAAACAAACAAACATGACACTGAACCTATGATAAACACCAGGTCTGTATTTAGAGAGGAGAGGAAATCAACTCCAGTTCAGGATGTGACCACTACCTCTGCCCAGATCAATCATACTCTAGCAGACCTGCATGTGGGGGGTAACCATATCAGTGTGGGAGGGTGGGGGGGATCTGGGACTTGTACACGTTCTCACATAGACACACATACAAACAAAAGCTGTGGTATACAAATCTCTGTGTGCCCATGTGTGCATTGCACTGCACAAAGTTAACAAGTCTCCCAGGCAGTCAGGTAAAGAATGAACCCGCTGCAACTGGATTCCAGGGCCGCTGTGCTGGGTTTACACTTTCAACTCCCCCTTCCTTATCTCCCAGATTAGCTCGATAAGAGAATTATGAAGCCAGACGGACATCTAAAGCTTCCTGGGGGGTCAACGGCGTGATGAGAGACAGCCAGGGAGGGGAGACCGCCGCCTCTGAAACGCTTAACTCTCCCACAACATGCATACACACACACACACGTGCGCTCATATGCACAGACCCCCAGACCGGCTTCCACTTATTCCTTTGCTCCATCATCCCTCCTCCCCTTTATCAGAGAGAGAACGAGCGGGAAACAAAGGAGGAGGAGGGAAGTGAAGGAAGGCGGTGAGTACAGATAGCCTTGCTTCTGTGACTTCCTTCCTGTGCATTCCAGGTTTAGTGACCCTCCTTCAAGGACAAAGAGCTGAAATACGCCTCCCCTCTTTTCTCGAAAATTCAGGGGGAGAAAAGAAACTAGCTTTCCAAGTTGCAGGATGTAAAGGACAATAAATTATGGAGGTCAGGAAGTCACCTGGTCACTAGAGCGACTCAGCGCTGTGCAGGTACAAACATCTGGGTATGGAATGTCCATCACACGTATGAAACACAAGGACTGAAATAATCACGTAATGCTACAGGTCTTTCAGAATTTTTAAGTAAGGATGACGACAAGCTCAGCCATTCATGATGAAGAAGAATCTATCCTTTCATATCTTCAAAAATAATAAAGTTATTCCTCTCACTAATAAAGGAGACTCTGTATGAGTGTATGAGTGTGTGTGTGTGTGTGTCTGTACTTTTCTCAACAACTGGTCTTGTGATCTTCTTGGTATTGTATCACTGGAGACCAGAGGAAGCTCAGGATTGAGCAATTCTCCAAAACCATACAGAAGCAAAGAGCAGTCGGTGACTACGTTGAGGTTCACCGATGTAGTGACGTCTTCGATTGTGGCAACATCTAAAGAAAACTGAAGTATTTCAGACAGAGATCCAACAACGTGGTGTTTTGTAAGCACTGCAAACTGGCAATGGTTGATCATGACAGGACAAGTGCTGGATGGGCACTTGAGCTGAAACCCTCCCAGAGAGCTTTATCAAGACTACAGCAACAAGCAGCAGCATCCTGTTTACGTGTGCCCCCCTCCAGGTGTGATATAAGCTGTTATCAATAAACATCACTTGAAATTGAATTTGTAAATTTTTGTTTTCATCGTCCCCATATGCAAAGCTGTTTCTGCACTGCTGTTTACTTTAATGGCCATATAAGAGGAAGAAAATGACCTAAACTAACATTACCAGCTGCAAATCTTTTCAATTATCTTCCCATTACCCACTCTAATGCAAAAATATATTCGTCAGTGATTATCTTCACTGCATGTTACTCCCCTGGTGAAACAAATTCATAGCCATTTTCTGTTTTGTGTGAAGAATCCCCAATCCCAGTCCCCACACTCATGGATCTGGGTACACTCCCAGTAAGTGTATTAGGGTTTAAGGCTGTCCCACTGTCAAATCTTCACAGCCATAATAGATCTGATGCAGACTATTTGACACTATTATGAGCCCTTTCTGTGCTGATGCTTTCCTGGCTTGATCAACTGAGCAGTTTGTCAAACCGCAAATGGAACATGAGTCCAAATCCATGTTTTAATGCTCAAGCAACATCTGCGGTCATGATTACATGTCTTAATTCCCTCTTTTAATACCACTTCAAGCTGTCATGAACTCACACACACCCAAGCACAACAGCTGTGACATCAGGTAAGTTTTATGAGGTTTATGGTGGACACTGGGATTGGGCCAGGCTGCTTACTGTAAGTAATAATGCTGATTCTCCAGTTCAGGGAAAAGGATGGCTCAGCATACAGTGATTAAAAATAACCTTTGTGTAATAATAATAATAATAATAATGCATTGGTTTTATACAGCACTTTTCAAGGCACTCAAAGACGCTTTACGTTGCATTATTCATTCACTCCATACTCCATGGTGGTGAGCTGCATATGTAGCCACAGCTGCCCAGGGGTAGACTGACGGAGGTGAGGCTGCCAGCTGCCAGTCTGCACCATCGGCCCCTTCGACCACCACCAACCACTCACTCTCATACTGCATCCACCCAGGCTTCCTGGTGTTCCCTTACAGTCTCCCATCCAGGTACTGACCAGGCCCAACTTTACTTAGCTTCCGAGATCTGACAGGATCTGGCATCCACAAGGCAGTATGGCCACCAACATGTGTCTATTTGAATCTAGGGCCGTGTAGTTTGTAGTTTGTAGTTTCTTATCAGGCATCTAGCAAGTCTTTTAACATCATTAATACCATAACAAAAAATTAAATTAGATGATGATGAACAGACGATTGAGTTAATGTAAAAATATAAATGGGGCGATTTTGATATTTATTTTGGGGGGTAAATTAATTGTTAAATTATTTAATTAAAAAACATAATGAAACAACAGGGACTTCACAAGAAATTTAACAGAGAAGCAGCAGGAGTGTGGAAAAAGGTGAAGAAACTATTAAAGATCTTACTTTACAGAAGTTTGACCTGTCTTCATAACATTATTACTACAGTGTACACATGTACAGATAAGCGGAAATGCACAGCTCTGGTTCTGCTCTTTTTTATGATATGATTTCAACATATGCAATGCAATGATTTCATAGATGTTGACATATATTAAAAAAAACATATCTTTGCAATGACTAATTCATAGGAAATTCAAACAAGAGCATGGAGGAGGCATAGCTTTATGCATGTTGTAACTATGATTACATTTTTTCGCCAACACCTGATCTCACAGACAAGCAGGTAGCCTTTTTAGAAAGGTCAGGTTGTGTGGTTTTATTTGCTACGTGCTACATCTCGCTATGAGCTGCACATTGTGGCTGCTTACAAGATGGGGAAAGTCCTACCCACATGTTTTCAAGGTCCAGGGACCACAGCGTAAAGCTTAATTAAAGTACAAGGGTCTTCACAATGTGGAAAATCAGTGTAGGAAGACAGAAGCGGCCCCTGAGCTGGTAGGAATCGTGGTGTGAGAGGCCAAGAAAAAACCCAAAGATCTCCATCAAAGTCACCCTGATGAATCTGTGATATTCAGGTACTAGCATCTCAAGTCAGACTATGGACGCCAGCTGAGAAGGACTCCTCTTCTCCATGACAGGGACACAGAAGCTCATCAAGCTTTTAAAAAAAAACTCACCGGGAAATGGAAGAAAGCTTTGTGTCATCAGTTCTGTGGTTGGATGAGATGAAAGTGGAGTTGTGTGGAGTCAGGGATATGGCTTCCATTTAATGAAAGAAAAGAGAAGCATTCAGACCCAAGAGCATCATCCCCACAGTCAAGCACGATGTTGGAAATGTGATGCTTTGGGGCTGTTTTTCAGTCACTCAGCCAGGCAAGCTTGTCAAAGTAAACAACATCATGAGAAAAAAGGACTACATTAAGATTCTGAGGGAAAGCATCAGGCAGTCTGCAGAAGTCATTTGCCTTAGGCAGCAGTGGTCTGAAACATACAGCCAAAGTGGTCAAGAAAGGTTTCAACACTTTACAGCCAGACTCCAGACCTGAATCCAATCGAGAACCTGTGGAGGGAACTGAAGACCAGAGTGATAAGAAAAAGTCTTCCCACCTCAAAGACCTGGAGAACACTGCAAAAGAGGAGTGTTCCAACGTGGAGCTGTGCTGGCAAATGAAGACTTTGCTACTGATTATTGAGAAAGAGTATGAATGATTTGGACAGAGCTTTCTAGTTTTAAAAACATAGAATTTTTTTTAATTTATCAAGGTCTGACTGTCGTATTTCCCTTGATTACACTATTTCCAGCCTAAGAAGCCTATTTGTTAAATAACATTTGTCTATAAATCAAAATTTGGCAGGTGTATGAATACACAAAATTAGGAAGTTGGTTTTAATGTTTTTGCTGTCAGTATACAAGCAAAGTAGTTTTCATTGTGATGGGCTACTACCAAACCGCTAAAAGTAGTTTTTCAAACCAAACCAACATTGATGGAAACAAGTGGTTGTCTTTAGTGTAGAAAATCAAACTTAAAACTGTCTCAGAAAACATTCAGCAATAAATTAGGGCATGTAAATTAGGATATAGAATAACAACATCTGTTGAACACATCATATTCATGACTGTGATATCTTTCCCACAGTGGTTTCAATAATTTTTTTCCCTGTAACTCTTTAAAATGAGGCATTGATGACTCCTAACCTCCATCATGTTGCATTATGAGCTACATATTTCAAGCAAGGAGTGACGTTCTTCTGCTCAGCTTTTTCTTCACAGAAATGAATAAGTTTTAGAGGCCTGCAGGTAAAACTATTCAGTTTTTACAAGAAATGTGCAAAGTTTGAATAAATGTCAGAACAAATAAACATACATGTTTTGTCTTATTTTCTTTCTTTGTGTTGTGACTCCTCGGAGGGCTCAGGTTAAGGGCCGCTGCTTTGGCATCCGTGCAGCCAACAGCCACATGCTCTTCATCCTCGTCACGATATTGTGTCACCGGAGAGAACTTGCTGCCCTGAAAATAAGTGGTGTTTTCTCAACCACACGGTGTGAAAATTTTGCAGGGAACAACATCTCCTGCTGGGTTTTCTGTTGGCAGTAAGGAATCTGCCCCCTCACCCGTCACCCATCCACCCCTGGATGAACACCTACTCGATGCCAGAGCATAAGAGTTTTAAAGAGGCTTTAAAGGAGTAAGCACTACCCCACCCATACCCCAACCCTCTCCACGTTTCCTCCGCATCTCAAAAACCGGCAAGTTTCGGCGTCCGTCCATCCCATGATTCATCCTCCAGCTCTGTCATCTGTGACTGGTGACGCACCCTGCTGCCCGGGGCATAATTAAACCTCTTAGGGAGATTGCAGCTGCGTCGACACCTTCACCGTGTGATCCGCCGCTCTGGTATCATCTTCACCCATCAACCGGGCAAACGTGCCCCTCTGGACCCCTTAACTCTAACCTTCTTCACACTTGTGCCCTCACCCCTGGCCCAGACCAGCCAACCTCTCATGCCATGCTAATTTAATCCAAAAACACTTCCTATAGCAGCCTGTTAATGTCAGAGTAGATTTCCTCTGCGTTCTCTGTGACCCAGAAAAGAGCACCACCCTGCCACTTTGCCAGGAACCTTCCACGGTTTTGTGTTTCCCAACAAACGGCAAATATGCTTCAAAACCAATAAACCTACCCCTGATATTTATTAGGCTGTTATTCAAGTATTCCTTCCCTGCCCGGCCAAATGGAGATGCACACACACGCATGCATGCATGTGTATGCACACACACGCAAGCAGTCATACACCTTTCGCCAGCTGCAGACATATTAGTAATTCTAATGAGGAGCAGAAGATTAAAGAGTCGAGTTGTCTTGGGTGTTACAGTACACGTCTTGCTTTACTTTGAGGACCAGAGGTCAAGGAGAGGAACACGGAGGGAGGAAATTGAGAACATTTCTTGATTAAAGGCCTCTGGAACATCTAACCTTTGACTGCACTCAGACTCCACAGTGCTCCCACTGCATATGCTGCCTGGCCCGAGTCCTTTCCGTGTGTTAGGTACCTCCTATAGCACCTGGAAAGTAAAGAGGATATGGGCGGATATTCAGGGACTCACATCGCTTGCCCAGACATCTGGGGACAAACTGGTAAAAACAGCAGCCAGTTTGGCAGAAGCAGTTATTGTTTGGCTTATGTGACTGTGTCAAATGACATTGCTATGTAAAGACAGCTCACTTTTGTATGGAAATAACAGGCACACATTGAGCATTACCCTCTCTTCCCTGTTGATGCTCTGGTGTCTCCTTCAGAAGCTGGAAATTTTTAGTTGTACATAAAAACTTTTGATTGATTAACATCCTAAAAAGTGAATCAAAATGCTTTTGCAATTATGTTTGTACTGAAAAGGAGAAGAGACTAGGTTTAAGCCGAGAAGTCATTCGTGCTTTTAGCTGACCAAGGTGTTGAAAACAATTTCCACGCTGAAAACAGCTTTATGGGGCGAATCTCCACCTCTTCCTCTCATTCAGTCAAGCCACTGTTTCCTTGTGTCCCTTGACCTCACAGCTCTTCACCCCCAACAAATAGTTTGCTTATCAATCCTCTCTCAGCTCCGTCATCAATCTCTCTGTGAAAATCTTGTTGTTTCCTCGACTGCCAGTGTGTTTGCTGAGACCCTGAATCAGCTCCCCTTTTCCTGCCGACTTGGTTGGAGGCTAATAAAACTGTCTCAGTCAGTCACAAGACACCCTGAGAAGGAGAGTAAAGGGTGGGGTTGTTGGGTGAGTTGGGGTTGGGGGGTAGCAGGGTCACGGCTCAGAACAGGCTCGGTCGGACCTGACTGGCTGAGCCGAGGGAAGGGGCTTCACCCGGACTTCCAAACCTGGAGGATGATAAATGGCATTTAAAAGAGACAGTAAAACACAACTATTGCATAAAGTCATCAGTTAAAGGTAATTACAAAATATATGGGGGTTTGATTGAATGGGTCTCTGGGGAGTGATCAGGCAGAGAAGCTGCAGGCGAACTGCAGAAAGTCGTCCGATGAGCGGCAGTGACTCACACACATTCCTTGAAGTGGGACCTGGTCTGTGTAAAGGACTTTGGTTAGCAGGGATGATTCATACCCGACTGGCATTAAAGCAAAAGCCATGAGCGAACGCTGGTCACTACAAGTCTTGATGAACAATCTGGAAACATGCAGGCAATCCATTTGAAGTCGTGTTGTTTTATATTTAAAGCTGCAGTGAGCTGGATTTTTATGGGAATTACAAGAGTGATATGCCTGTTCCTGAACATCAGAGAGGAAATGCTACATAAACAGAATTAGGAGGAAGCTGAGGTCCAGTAACTTTACACTGCACAGATACATGTTATCAGACGTTTGAAACTCTCAGCATGTGGTTTGCTCATAGCTGCCTTTAATGTGTACAGATTCAAAGTGGCAGGTTCTCTTTTGCCTCTCATGAATTGTTTTTGGGCATTTTAGTGGTGAGAAAATTACTTTCATACTCTTTATAGAAGTATGCAAACAATGCAGACTTTTTTCTCATGTTGCAATACATTGGTACTGGTGATAACTGTGATATTTGAACATTTAAATAGTAATATCTCATTAATAATACATACATGATGATATTATAAGTCAGTATCTGGTTTTTCACTAAAATATACACTGTAAAAAGGAAAAAGTTGGGAAACTCAAAATTTCAAGGCAACTTACTGCACTAGATTTTTAAGTTTCGTGGTCAACTCCAGTTATTAAAGTTTGAAGAAAACTCCTCAATAGTTGTTCCAACACATAATCATTTGTAGAACTTAAGTTTCGTATTAATAAAAACTTCAAATTTTGAGTTTTTATTTCTTTTTTACAGTGTATGTCACAGCACAGGTTTGCATTTTGACAGCCTGAAGAACTAAGTACATTTCTGAACATAAAGTTAATATACTAGAGCAGGCAGCATGGAGGAAAAACACTTAAGTCAGAGCTTTTGCCTTTTTCGGTAGCTGCCACAAACAGGTTCTTTTATGTTTACAAAAACAACACAAGAACATTGCAGGTAGCCATAAACCCCACTACCCTTCCCCTCATGGTGCTGGCAACAACATTAATCACCCCGAACTCCCATAATGCATTGCAACACAGAGTTCAGTCTTTGCAACCAGCTCTGCAATCGCTACATAATTCAAACAAAAACACTCACCTGTACAACTTAAATTTCACTTAAGAACTGTATGCTCAATTAAGGAGGACCGGGAAAGAAGGCTGTCACATGATGACTGGAAATGGTGGTGTTTAGGAGACCTGTACTTTGGGGGAAAGCATGCGCAATTTTGCACACATACCTGACCCGAGACTCAGTAAGTGTTGGCTCTGGTCCAACAAGGCATTTTGAGTTTTGCCACCACATAATATGTAATAAGGCCAACATTTTACAACAAACTAACAATGTTAGTTAAAATAATTAATATTACATTGTTTGCACTACAATTTAATACTTTTTGTTCAGCTCACTTTAAAATCATTGTAAGTTGATCAATTTTAGGTGTCTGTTTTTACAGTGTAGAAACAGCATACTTTACATAAATGTTACAGACTTCCCCAACCTCCCTACACTTGTATTTTGGGTGTAATTAATTTGCCAAAACAGCTCAAACAGTCAAAAAACACAATGAACAAAGTTAAAGATGATCTTGACTAAAAGCATTTTTTTTTCAAATTTTCTATAGATATCGTGATAATATGCTTCATTATTTTACTTATTAAGCTGTCAACAGCTTGTTAAAGTTGAATTTGATCACTAGCATCCGAGTTTAGTGTGTTAGCATGCAGAGTTAAGCTGATGAGAATGACATTAGTTTGCAGGTATTTGGTCAGAAACCAAACTAGAAGCAAAGTTAAAATTTTGACCTGATAAACTCAGGATAACATAACTATCTGAGCCACGTGCCAGCCTTTCTAGTAGATGTAGAGATATTTCACAGGAAAGTTAAAGAACCCCCTTGTAAAAATCAAGTTTTTATCTTTTTAATATATCCCTAAGACGTTTTGTTATACAGAAGCCACATCGTGAAAGAAATAAGCAGCCAACGCTACGGCTGCTTATTTCTTTTGAACATAAAGCGGAACAATGATGATCCCAAAAACAAAGAATCAGACTTTCAGGATTTCATATGTAACAACCCTGAAGAACCAATAATGCCACCTTGTGATGTGAAGCTTTCTGTGTCAAAATACCTCTTCAGCATGTATGACTGAAGTATTCAATACAACAAATTGTCATCTTGTTGTGTAGAACAGATTTACTGTATTTGAGCAGAACAACAGGTGAGCTGGTGTGCTCGAGGTGATGTCAGTGGGGAGAGGAAGGCCTATGAAGACCTCGCAATCTAGAGAAAACAAAAGGGCAGAGTTGCACCTTAGTCATTTTAAGGTGGGATAAGAAAGTTTTCATGGAAAAGACCTTCTAAAAATTCAACTTTGTTATACAGAGATTAATTTGGGGGATTTAATCTCTTACTAGGCTTTAATGAGGGAATGAAGGCAACTCTGCTCATGTGGGTTTCCAAACTCCACAGCCGGACAAAAAACACTGATATCTGACAATTTTGCAAATCCCCACACTACAATCAATAATCTTTTTACATCCTGAACCAACCTTTTTTAATCGCCCCACATCCCTGTTTTCATATCAACTAAGGCATGGTTAAGGTAAGGAAAAAACACGACCAATCAATGATGACACACTTGAGTCCATTTAGGGAGACACAATACATAAGAAGGTCAGTGTTAATTGACATGAACACAAGTTCCCTTCCTAAAAGTCAGACATGCCCACCCCGACCCCCAAAACTCTTGCTACATGACATTTAATACCGTCTAAGGTTGGGTAGCAAAAAGGGAGGTGCAGAATTGTGCAACAAGGATGTCATTTCTTGGGCTGCTGGACCACATGCATGAGAGGACATTTGCATGACGCTGAGCATTTCTGAACTTAACCGCTGGATGAGTTTGGAGGGTTTTAATTGTGGTGAGCAACAGCAGCAGCATGTATTTCATCTTGCTGCTTCCACACTGTAGGAAATTATATCACGCAGCTTTGAATTTCGCTAAAAATCTAAAAGCCTTGTTTTCTTGCAATGCATTCAAGACCCATATAATTAAATTCAAATGATTCTAGATGCAACATTACTGTCATTCCATTGGATCGACTGCATCTTTTAACAGCAGGAACATAATGAACGAGGAGAATAAAAGATAATCGCACAAAAGGCACACCTAGGAAACATGGTTTAGAGGTTAGTAGCTGCATACTTTGTGTATGTGCTCACATCTGTGTTTGTGTGTAAGTGTGTGTATGTATGTTTAGGGGGATCTGCTACGCTTCAGACAGAGGGCTTTGTTACTGCTTCTGAGTGTTGGGGTGCAGTCGTGCATGCAATCAGCCTGTGTTTCTTTATAATTTTCAATACGTCTGTTTTTTTGGCCTCCTATAACTCAGCGCCAACTCACCCAACACAATCGCACATTCCCAAACACACACACACACACACACACACTCGCACGCGTGGATACAAAGAAAAGGCACACAAAACCTTTTGCAGCTCCTTTCCAAGCCAAATGATTTAAACCAGCTCCTCATTCAACCAGCAGACGCCATGTGTTTCCTATGTTGCCCTGACAGTCCCTTTTCATGAGATCTTCATGTTTTATTTCAGAGTAAAAGGGACAGAAAGTCTAATCTCTGTGTATCATGTTATAAAGTACAAATCACATTGAGGGGGAAATGCGAGGAAAGAGAAGAATGAAAGGTGGGGGGAGCAGGCACAGTGGTGGTGGTGGTGGTGGTGTATAAATCTTCATGGGGTTTGCAGGGAAGGAAACTCTTATGCCGAGGAACAAGAAGCACATGTAGCGAGCAAGCTACCAGGAAATTGGTATAGTCTTGTATGATTTTATAGGGATCTTGGGCATGCCCTTCACATTAATTAGGATGTGGAGTGCGGAGGTATTTTTTACAGGAAACTAAGTATGGAACCCCTGCTGTCTGCCTCAGGGCTCCAGCTCCTGAGTGAAAAAAAAAAAAAAAAACTTAGAGGACTCTGTAACCAAAGTAAAGCAGGATAATGCAGGTCATATGCACACAAACATGCAGACACACACCGAGAGGCTTGAACACACACATACACAGAGAGCACGCATGAGAGGAGCATAACTAGTTGAGGGCAAACGAATGAGAAAACAAGCTTTTGAAGGTTTAGAGTGGAGAATCCAATTTATTAGTCACGAAGAGACTTAATGTTGTTAACGGAAGTTGGTTGTTTAACTTCTGAATACCTTAGTCTGATGTTCACATAGATTCTTATAGTTTTTTTTATTATTATTTTGGGGCCAGTGGGTGACCCCACCAAGCTAAACATGCATTGTAAAGCAGCCACACTTAGATTCTTACCTCAGTCCTGCATTCCTGCTCTAGTACCACTCCAGTGTGTGTGCGTGTTGACTGCCCATTTACAAACGCCTCTCCTCTCTGCCCACCCAGGTAGCTCTTCGAAAAGCACACAGCAGTAACTTCATCTTCTGTCCACTTAAATGTGCCGCTGCTGAGACGCCTGCGTTCCATCGCCAACCTAAACTGAGACCAAAGGGAGGCGGAAAGCTCGAGGTCAAACTGAATTTAACATCTCAACCTAACGTGAGCGTGCAGTATGTGTTTCTACACTGCAAAAACTCTGTTAATCCAGTGTTTTAAATGTAAATTAGTCCTTAAAGTTACAATCTGTCAGATTCACACACATTTAAACCATGTTTGTGATATTTGATCATTATCACTCCCAGTTTTATCTCATTGTTAGTAGCCTCATTGTTCCCTGTCCTACAGACGCCTCAGAGAGTATAAAGTTACTGCTAATGCAAACTCAGCAATTACTACTGATGCTTTTTGATTTGAGGTTAGCCACATAACTTCAGGTACAACTCTGGGTTTTTTAGGGCTATAACGCTGGTTCACTTCTTACCTGGGTTCATCGCCATGGTAACTTATCTTGAACTCCTAACGTACTCTGGAGCAAGTTATGTCTGAGATCAACACATACTAAAGCATCGCCAACTGATCTGTCAGTTCTCTTGGAAAACTGCATCACTATTCCTTGAAGACCCCATGGAGCTGGGAGTACAGTGGGAGGGTGTCTGAGGAGGGCGCTGCAATTTCAAATACACTTCATTGTTCTGTAGGCCTTTATATGACAAGATAATCCTGAAACAGAAACTGATGAAGCACTGAAGCCTTGAATTTGTGGACTTTTTCAGATTTGCCATAAACTTACTGATCTGTCTGAATGGTGTTTTTATATTTGTTTGTTTTATGTGCTCCCAAAACCTTTTGGAATCACCAAGCAGCTGCAAGGAAAGGGTTAAAAAAGTCTTACATACAATAAGAATATCACACTGAATGTGAGATTATTTATCCTCCATATCACAGTGAAAATAGTTTAATTTTATTACTTGATTATTTATTATGTAAATTTATATTATTTGTCTTTTTGTGAGTATAGAATTATTTTATTATGAAAACCTGGCCTGACTGCCTCAGTTGATTACCAGCTTTGCCTGTTTAGTGTGACAGTGGTTGCTCGGTTTTATCATCAAGTGCAATCTTATCTGAAAATATTTCTTCAAAACAAGACACTGGAAACACTGCAGTTCTAACTGGCTCACTTCTTTATCAGAGGAATATGAGTTTGTTTGGCCGCACTGTCAATAAATATTCAAAGACTGTTGTGTAACATAAACCAAATCAGGCAAATCAAATCATAAGGATTTCAGATCTTTTTCAACTTGTCACTGTTAAAATCAGCTTGTCTTACTTTTACTAAATTCTTCTGTAGCATTTAGTTTCAGACACTGATTTTTGTACAGGGAGCAGGTTGAAGGTTGTACATTGGCAGATTATTATTATTATGTTAAATATGGAAATATGGGTTTTTACAGCTCAATTTAGAGAAATTATATGGAGATTTCAATTTTATAATGCTGCAGGAGTCGGGTCTCCACAAGGGGTCACGAGATAAAGTTGGGAGGGTTATGAGATTAATACCAACAGAGAAAACAAAATAGATTAGTTAGTGTTATGCTTTTGGCTTTCTTTTTAATTTATGATGAACTATAATTTTTCTCTTGTGAAGCACTGATGATGAATAAAATCACAGCCAGTGACATGAGGCTGGAAACAGGCATTGCTTTGTTTAAAAGGGCCGTAAGACGAAAAGCTGAGATCTCGGGATGCAGGGATGCACTGATGCCGTTGCTGAGTCTTCAGATGTCAGTGTGAAGAAAAACATCCCCTTTCCTCCCATATATACTCAGTTTTGCATTTATTTCCGAGCCTTTGCACTCCCACTCAGAGAAACCTGCGAGCTGATCTGCAGTTGCAGAGGAGGAAGAACCGCTGGAGTGTGTAGCACAGTGTCAGGACAAGCTGTGTCCAAATGTCTTGATGTATGTTTACACAATCTAATGCACAAGTTCAAAGGTGAAGGGGGAAAGGGCTTTTAATGTTTCCGGGTTTATTTATTCAGCCTAGTGTCTGGCTAAGAACTAACTCCCACCTATGCCACCCCCTCCCTCCCTCCCTTCGGCCCTCCTACAAGCGCTCCCACCTCGAATGACATCGCGAGGCCTGTGATATGATTGGTGAAGAGCACAATGTGGTCTGTGTGAGGGGGGCAAAAGGAAGAAAGAAAGAAAGAAAGAAAGGAGCTGTAACTTCTATCCACATGTTTTCCGAGACAAGTTAAGTACACACAGTAGTATATAAAGCTAATAAATCAGCAAACAGCAGAGCCACTCATTTCTGCAGAGGGGTCGCGGGGGTGCAGAGGGGTGTTATCAATTTCAAATAGCTCATGTAATTTTCTTTACAAGAGCAGATCACAAGGGTTAATGATAAGTTGTTTCATTTTGAACGGAGAAGTGAAATCTGAATTATGTGTGGAAACCTGTGCATCTGTATTTCATATGTATAAAAGGCTAAATCTGTACGCTCTTATTCTGAGCAGATGTTCAAAATGGTATTAAATACACACACACACACACACACACACACACACCCACGCACACACACACTATAAAAATGGCTTTAGGTAGGCAGACGCAGTATGCCAAACTTTAACTGTTGTTCCTGTGAGCATAGTCAATCATAAACAGTTGAGCCATTTTATTTGGCCAACTCGCTGTTAGTGGATAGCGTTGGCACTCCGGCTGGAGGCTCATAAAATTGACATGTCTGTAAATTCATGCATTTATTGACACAAATGAATAGATGCAATGCCTCTCTCCGCTATTTCATTCTGCACTTTTCTCAACGTTCTCCACCAGCTGGACAGTCTTTGGATGAAGTTCCCAGTCCAAGGGAAGTGCTTTTTTCTTTTCTTCGTCTTCTTTTTTTTTACTCAAACAGACAAGTTTCAAAATCTTTAGCAGAATGTTGCAGCCAGACTAAACACACAACAGAAAAGTTTACTGTGCACAGATGCACTCAAGTTCAGTTCGAGTCCAGGAACTGAAGCCAGAGACTCATGGCTGACTGTATATTATGGCTATCAGGGGGCTCTCGCTTTCAGACAAGGACAAACCATTACATTATGCGGTGGAGAGAATATTTTCTGAGGGGACAGTTTTAAACTCACCGCCGCTTCAGTCTTTGTGGAGTCTGCATTTGCTCTCTGTGCTTGTGCAGGTTTCCTGCAGGTGATCCAGTTTCTTCCCACAGTCCAAGGACATGCAGTTCAGGTGCACTGAATTGTGTTCAGTGAGTCCAGTTCTGGTGACTGTAAATTAGAGCAAGCAGGTGAAGAAGATTTAAAAAATAGAAATGAGCTACTGTAGTAAATTCTTCTAGATCTTCCCAAATGACAAAAGCAGACTAAAGCCTTTTCCCACAGCCCAACATCTCATAGCATGTCTACTGTAGTTGCAAACATAATTTCTGCTTTTATTAATATAGTTTATAAACACAATTTTGAACTCATAATGTGCTTCAGAAGTATAGAATAACAGAACAGGTCTCTTTGGAGTCACACAAATCCCAGATCTTAAAAGATCCTTGTTTATACATGTGAATGATGTTCACAGGATTTTATTGCAGCTCTACGCCTCCAAAAAACACGAACATCCCTGTGTAGAGTAAGAAATTGTACTTTTTTCCTGTCAAGAATTTTTTGTCAAAGGAAAAACATAAACGTATTTGTTCTTGGATAACCCATTTAACATGTAAAACATTCAATATTTCCGTGTTTGGTGTAATAACAAGGTTTTATGGCCATTTCCCTATTTTGTCATCTTCAGGAAATGTGCGAGCCCAGTCTGTGGTTACACCTTCAGTACCTTTCAAAACAGACTTTAAATGAGAACAAAGGACTGAGAAAAGAACAGGAAAAAATTCATGTCATTATTATTAATTTTACACATATGTCATTGGGGTCTGTGGCACCCCAAGCATCAAAGAAGGAAAGAAAATATCAACGAATTGCAGGGTGTAGGGTTGTTACCCCTCTGTTTGGTTTATTCAGCTGTATGGCCTTGCTATGATTCTGCTTTCTGATCCACCGGTGATCCCACCCAGCAACAGGAAACACTGTACATTACGGGTTAAACGTGCCATGAATTATGGGCTAAGGTTCTACCCCGGAAGAAAGTCCTTTCATGTCGCAAATTGCTGGGCAGTGAAAGAAGCAATGGCCCTCCTGTGGCTTTAGTTGATGAGTTATGGTGTTAGATGTATTGAAATGATGCATTTATGAAACTCATCCCCCCAATTTAAAGCAAAGCAAACAGGCTGCAGGCTTGAGAACAAACTAACTCTGCTTTCCCAGTCTCATTTTCTCGGTTTCACCCTCGCTGGTCCCCTCCTCCCAGCGCTAACAAGACGTGCCAGTCACAGGACACCCTGCAGGCTCCAGAGAGCATTGCCTCTGTGGGACAGATGAGGAGCAGGCTTTTGCCGATCAGCCTGGCTGGAAATCAGGAATGCCCTCCTTCTCCACCTCCTCATCCTTTGCCACTACCTCCTCCTCCGCCTCCTCCTCCTCCTTCCTTTCCTAATAGCTCATACCAAACTCACCAGGAGATCTGTGACCGCACCATCCTCAAACCATGAGAAGACTGCCACCAACTTCCCCAGAGGTGGAGGATTATGAGCGCAAATGCTTTGCATCTGTGCTCCCTCTATCTGTGCATGCCAGACTGCTATTTCTCCATAAGATAAATGTAATGGGAGGCAGTCTCATGTCCCCATGAGGTTAAAGTTTCACTCAGGGAGCATGGATGTTTTTGCTTTGCAAACAGAAAAAGACAAGATACTCATAGATATTATTCATACTTCCTGTAACCTCTTTGTACTCGTGTACTATTGATTAGAGCCTGTAAGGAAGCACCGGTGCAGTTTAAACACAGTGACAGACAAGTGAATGGACCTCATGGTCATGAAACTGTATCCATCAATGCACACACTTGTTAAGGGCTTTTATTTTAAAAAAGCTGAAGAGATGTTTCACTACTGTTCTGGTATTTTTATTATTTTATTTTTATGAGAGCATAATTTTTTCCTCCCTTTCCGTTTTGTTTCTTTGCCTCAGTTTATTCTCTTTACTGCCCCTTCTCCGGAGTTCAGCTGGAAGTGCTCTGTTTTCTCCACAAGAATTTTATGACTCTCTAACAGAGTGTTGAGACACAAAACACTTAAGCACCGCTGGAAACAACGGTGGGACGGGACTGACAAACAGGGACACAAAGCCTTGGAGGAATGAGGAGGGGAGAGACAGGAAGACAGCATGTATGTGTGTGTCCAACATATTTCAGTGTGATGACCAAGCATCTTCTTGGTATTTGAAGTCGTTTCAAGTCATCAGAGGACACAGGAAACGTGTTTGGCTTCCAGAAGACATGTGGTGTTAAATGTACCTGCTCTGCCCAGTTCTGCTCGGATCTGACGGCGAAGAGCCACATCTCACATGCTCAACGGTTCACAGCAACCCTGCAGCATCTGTTCAATGTCTGTCTGAGGGTGGATATGCGTTTTTAGGGCCAATAAGTGCACAAGTGACAAGAGGGGGGGAACAGTTCAGATTAATCAGATTCAGCGCAGTAACCCTGCAATCCTAGAAGTCTGAAGTGAGACCCCGGATCTTAATTCAGACTTTCATTTTGAACCCCTCTGAAGTAGACAAAGAGGTAATTTGCGAAAGCATCTGGATCCGGTGGCAAGGCAGGCCAAGCAGCGGAGTACGTTCCCATCCACAAACCCCTCTCCCCCCCAAAAAACTCCCCCTCCACCCAGTCCCCTTTTCCCCTCCAACCACCACCCTCGTCTGTTTATCATAGGATCTCCAACACACAATCAAACATGAAAGGATGAGTGCTCGCAAGAGCCTTTCTAGATTTTGTGGAAATGTGACATCTCTGGAAACATTTAGCCTGTCATAGCTGCTGCTGCTCTTCAAAGAGTGCCGAGAGGACTAGATTAATGTTGCTTCTGTACCAAACCTTCTTCCTGTCTGTTCTGCGTTTCCTACTAAACATGCTGGCTCCCTATATCTACTGTAAGCATACACAGAGATGACTTACTGTATAATAATAAGGCAGCAAATCATTTTAAGATATGTGTATGTGTATCAGCATTTTACTGCTTGTGATTTCAAACTGATCACACATTTGGCCTTCATTTTCATATTGCAAAATGTTTGCTTCTGTATCCCATTATGTAACGTGGAATTAAACAAATCTATATGTCTTTGAGTTATGCCGACCAAATGGGAAAGGCATGTGAACACATACCATACAGTTGTATGTAATGATAAAGAAGGGAAGTACGTGTGTTCTATGTTTTCTGCATCTGTACAGGTCAGTAGGATTATATGTAAATGCCTCAATGTCTCGCCTATGAACCAGGTGACTCCTCATTGGAGAAACATATACTGGCCACATAAACATTCCTTCACTCATTAACCTTTAAATTTGGTCCCTTCCATGTCACTCTGTTGGAAATTTTCAAAAGCTTTTTGAACATTCCCTTGAAAAAGGAAGTTTTTCTCACATCATATCTGCACTACATGTATTAAAACTAATACATTTACCTTTATTTAAAGGTAAATATTGCACTTTAGCAATAAAAATCAATAAAGCGGATTGGATATTCAATGATATCCTGATATTAGGTTGTGTTCAGACACAAAGCATGCAAAATTTAGACGGGGCTGCATAGAAGGACAAATGAAAGAGGCACCAGTATAGTAAATGAAAATTCATCAGGCAGCATTAACTCAAGCAAATGTGTGTGGACAAGCAAGACATTTCACTCATCCAAGGGCTTTGTGAATATAGCCTTACTACATAGGTGTAAAGACAAAAGAAGGAGAAGAAAAGCAAAGATAAAAGTGTCAGAAGTGTCTCTCACAGAAACACAGGTGTGTTTCCATCACTTCAGAGGACGTTGCATTGACTCACATTGACCCTAACTGTTACAATTTAGCCTTAACATGAACCTCTATCCTAAACCTTACCTACACAGAGTATTTATGATTTGCATTAGGGGGACTTTTGAAGGGGATTTTTGTCCCACTACGTGACAGTTTTATGTTCCGGCAACTAATCTAGTCTTAAATGTTTGACAAATCCTAAGCAAAGCACTGGATCCCTAACAGCTAGGTGCCATTTCTGACCTTTGGCCTTTCCATGAAGCAGGTCAACTTAAATAACGTACTGTCATTTTGACATATTCTTGTATTTTGGCATCACTTATTTTGTGTCAGTACGGGTTCACCCTAACAAAACTATCTCTTATTTCAGCTATTTGATGGTCAACAGTAGAGGTCTTCAGAGGTCTAAAATACTAGATCCAATCCAAAATGGACCAATAGGAAACTTACATAGACCACATTTGCATGGATATTTTTTAAAGAGAGTGAGAGAGCGAGATAAAGACCTGCTGGTTTCCTAAAGAATTTTCTTATTTGAGTTGATATTTAATGCACTGAGATCCACTCAGTTAAGAGCTATTGGCACACAGACCCAAAACAAGTGGCAGTACAACAAGACCCTACTTGCCCCAATTACAGAGTACAGTTGGGATCCAATTCCACCTCAGGTCCTGTGTCAAGTCGAGAGCTGAGGACCCAAGAGTTGGCTCCCTTACAATAGGGAGTATTGGTCTTTTGGTTGACTGAAAAACACTTTTTTCTTTCTGGTAATGATGTAGCTCGAAGATATAGAGGTGTAATAATACACAATAAAACACAATTTGGTACATACCTTGCTTTTCAAGGCACATTTTGGTTCATAACATGAAACTGGGTCTTTTTAGTGAGCACTGGTTTAGTGAACAGACTAGGGCTGTGTCTTTCTTTACAAAGCCTGTCAATACTGCTGCAACAGGCTGCAACTTACTAATAAAAAACTAAAATACACAAAATAAATACATCAAAATAAATATTATGTCTAATGAGTACAAAAAAAATACACTAAAAATCCATTAAGGTGCAGCATTTAGAGAATAAACTGTGCTTAAACTGTCATGTGCTTGTGTTCAAGCTTTCAGTTTCACACTAGGACTGTGACTTCAACTGTGCAATTCCTGTCAGGTAACTCTCAGTAGTAGATGATTATTGTGAGGACAAATGGACTGGATAAGTTGTGGACAACTGTAGCTTGTGTTTGTTTATAAAGGGCTGGTATGATTTGCTGGCTGGATAAGAAGCAACTTTGTGACTGGGTTCGATTACTGTCAACATGTGTTTAAAACTTGTGTTCTCGACAGCAGAGTGTGGTCGCATATCCGCTGCTATAAAACACCTGTGGCATTTGTTATTGCTTTGGCCTGGTCTGAATTGTTGGTAGGAGGCTGCTTGAATGCCACATGTAGCTGGGTTCGCATGACACTCCCTTTTTTCTTGGCCCACTGATGCTCACATTGTGTCTCAAATGGGCAACCAAGTTACATACAACCAAGTTACATACAACCAGTTACCTACCTGGTTATGGTTGAACAATACCAGCATGCAGCTTTGTCTGATCCACCAGTCTTTGTCCATCGTTATTGTAGCTAACTGGGAAATTGTAGTGTTAATGTGCAGCAGACTTTAATGTTAGTGGAGCGTCTTCAACTCTAGCTGGTCTGCGTTTGTCATATACCTACAAGGGAAAAGGCACTGAGTTCTGCCCACACAAAAACGTTCTGCACATGCAGTTGCAGTTATCTGTATTGAAAATTTTTGGGTATGAACACATGTACCGCTACACCCCATACAAAATGTGTTACCATCTTGTTGAGATGAACTCTGAATGCTGATGCCTCCAAATGGCACCTAGGAGAGATCTGTTGGTCCCAATACCCAGAAATGCTGAATACCCTACAGAGATGCCATCAAATGCTTTATAGTAAAGGATACAAAGGAATCCAATTACACTGTTTTATTCACCTTCCTTGGAACTTTTGGGTTCTCTCTAAAGTGACCAAGACATCATACGAGCACGCAGGAAACGGGAGTGACTCCAAGACATCTCAAGTAGCAGAAAGGAGTCTCTACTATATTGGAACTCTACTATTTTAGGGTACTTTATGTGTGCAACAGAAATAGAGAGACAGAGAGGGTCAGACGGAGAGAAAGGAATGCTGTTTACTTATTGCACTCATCCATAAGAGGGCTCCCCCTCAGCAGCCAGTCAGCCGGACGTTGCCTTGAGTTCAGCACCAGATCCAGCCAGCACCCCGCCTTCTCCTCCCCCCCCAAAACTCCCCGACCCTAAACCGCCACCACTTTACCAACACAAAAAGATGCAGCACGGCACTTTCCTTTTCACCCTAGCATGCAGCTCCCCCTCTCCTACCCCACCGCACCACACCACCCGACACACACACACACACACACACACACACACACCCCTGGCCTCCCCCTTTCCCACCTTTGTATCAGTTGAAAGGCATATGGTTACTGCCATCCGATTCCCCCCGGCTGAAAGTGCCTTTCACTTTACCGCAGTTCACAAAGAGGTCAGACTACGGCAAACAGAAATATTGTGTGAGAGCTCCCTTTTTTTGTGCCTGAGCTAAGAGATGTGAGAGACACGAGAATAGCAGGGGGAGAGAGAGTCCCTGATAAAGTTACATCTGGTCAAACAAACCTCACTCCATTCCTCATGCCAGAGCGGGAGAATTTATGTTGTAGTGAATAAAGAGCAGTATTTGGGAGAATTGACAGAAACTAACCTCGGACATGGTCAGCCATACATCATTCATTCAACTCCACATCCACGCACCGAGTTTTCAAGCCAGGTCGGATTTCCTGATGTAGCTCAAACAGCTGCAGCTCGAAACTTGCTGTTTGGAGCCACAACAGCGGGATTTTCAGTAAAGTCACATGGCGATAAATCCAGGAATGAGACAAACAAGGGTGTCCTGTCTGCGGTGACTCTCCCAATGAGAAAATCAATCACCAAAGGGCAGGTAGGGTTGATAGGAGCGAGGTGTCAGAAATATCACAGAGGCCGGTGTGTGTAACACGATGAGGCAGTGTTTCGGTCACAAACCCCTGGGTCCTCTGGGCTATCTAGTCTCTCCAACTCTCTTTGTGCTGCTCTAGTAAATGATTAATAATGAGTGTTCCTCTGCTGACCTTGTTTGTTAAAAGACTTGTACCTGACAACGTTCCACGGTTTGCGCACGAAAAGAAAACCGTTTCTGACACAGACGGGGTCCTTCTCCTGTTTCTGAATATCTCCCTGTGTTGATTGAATGAGTCATAAAATAAGTGGAGCTCTTTGAACCTTCACAATCTCAACCCCAGTCTCCCTATTGTTAACCTTAATAATTGTAGCCATGAGCTGAGGGGTAAATTTTCAGTCCACAGCCCTGTAATTAGACGGCCTATTCAGGCACCAATTTATGACCAATATTTTTCTTGGCATAAAAGCTACTGAGCTAAAGATTTGATTTCCAAACGGGAACTCCAGGGAACCACACCAAAACAGCCTCTGGAAAGAAAACCACATAGCCAAAGAGTCTTCAGCACTTCAAACACTTCACTGCGAGCTAAAAGAGATTAATTCTGAAAAGCTAACTGCTGTTTACTTTGCCCTTTATGATGGTTCCTTTTAGTAGGATAACATTTGGTGAAAAAGTGTCAGACTTGGTTTTACTCGAGGCCCGCTGCTTCCCCACAGACCAGGGACTCTTCGAGGAGGTCTTCCCCCAGCAAACCCCCCTCCTCTCCTTGGGGAAACAGGCTGACGACCGGCCTGGAAGTGTGCCTTGTTCCACGGGGCCATCAAACATTTATTCATCTCTTAAGCTCCTGCCAACAACCTCGCTCACAGACCTGGGCACTGCAGCAGGCCGGGCGTGGGGAGGGCACATCAGGCTCACAGCTATGACAGTCAAATAAAAAAAATGTAGAGAACTTATATGCATTTCTGTTGCACTGTGTGTCAACGCAAGTCGGCATCCAAATGTGTGCTAGCGTATTGGGACTGGTTTTTTAACCCTGAATGGAAGACTGTCTTGCACCATAAATCTGTCCCTCATTGGGAAGACAAAATGAAAATGGCCCCGTCATAAAACATCTGTAATGGCTCCATCCACCACCAACACATAATGGGGCAATTACCAGGAAGGGGGCTGGGACAGCATGAAGCCTTTAGCTTTTGCTCTTTGGTACACCACACAATGCTTTGGTGTGTATGTTTGTGTCTCATATGCATATGTTTATGCTTCATTCCGGCTCGGGACCACTAAAGAGCTTAAATTAGGCGCAGAGCAAATGATATTGCAAAGAAAAATTCCCACTTTTATCCGTGCTCATCGAGCCTGGATGCGGTTCATTCTGCACAGTGACAGACAGGCACATCTAATCTGAAACTGCATTATTGATGCCTGATCTTTTGCGCGGCCCGGCTCGGCCCCTGCATCTTCCACACCTCGTAATCAAGCATAATTGAGGTTAACTGTACGGCACGACTGAAACGCTAGACAGGTAAGCCGCAGCCTCTCATGATTAATGTAGTGTGTTAGTGTTCTGGGCTCTGACCTTTTGAGATAGGCCAGGCACCATTTTTAAGTGAAAGCTCTGCCTCTGCCGAGTTGTGGAGTTGTCCATCAAGTCCTCCTGCAGCCCGCCACTCTCCTCCCTCCACCCCACCAATGCTCCCCGCCTTCCAAACGCAGATCCTTGTCTTGCTGCCTCATTGCCCCTGACCCATGTTTGTTTGCCTACATGTCTCGTTTTACAATGCAGAACCAAAGACTTTCTTTAAAACCACCCAGGTTCCCTTTTTAAATTAGGGTATGTCTTATGTGGACGAGTGAAAACTTAATCCTCACTGACTGCATGTGGATCAGGACAGACAGAATTGTACAAATGACTCTAAGATTCAAGGTTTTTCCTCATTTTCAAGTCATATAAGTTGTTCTGGGCCATTCTGGAGCTGCTTTGTTGTTCAGTTTCTGTCTTCTCTTTTGGCATCACAAGCAAAGACACGCATTTTAGCGCTAATGTGACCTCCAGCGGGCCGAGTGTCCAAACCAGTGAATGCCATTGTCCGGCCCTCTGCTCTCCACAAGCCTCCGCGGATGTAACTTGGCAGCGAGGTCATGTCCTTGCCTCGCTCCCAAACATAAGCATTGTCAGAGTTAACTGAGCAAATTTACTTTGGACTCGAGCTCACACAGACCCTCGCACAAACACACAGAGACACTCTCGCAGCCTAACAGGACGGAACAAAAAGATGGACTGCGAGCAGACAAAAAAAAGACAATCTCCCTTTATGTGGAGATTTGCTGGAGAATCTGAAGGTGTACTTGTTAATCAGGGAAGGCGAGGAAACCCGGGTCACCATCTGTAACATAGACCAGGGGCAGTAAATGGATGAGGAGGGGTGAAAGGGCAGCCTCAGACATTCCTTTAGAAAATAAACAGAACAAAAACTTGCGTCTGCGGACAGGTATTCCAAGCAGATCTATCAACCTCAGCTTTTGCTCCTTTTCTGACTTTCTGAATGCACATGTGTAAACTTAACAAACATAAAAAAGATTACTTTTCCATGGCACCAACTATGAAAGTGTACTGAAATTAAAATAAGCTGCACTGGCTTCATCCTCACATTTCAAGAGCCCAGTTGGGAGTAAATCTAATGCAATTAGCAGGTTATCTGTGGTGAAGTGGAGGTGTCTGCTACCTATTACCGTATGGCCTGACAGGAGGGAGGGATGGATTTCTGTTGTACCACAGAGGAAGAGGCAGCGGGAAAGACAGGCAGATGCTGCGTTAGAGGACTCTTTTGTTACACTGCGGCCTATTCAGCCAGTTTATTACCTTCCTCTGCTCAAACAGCATCTTGTGCAACTTTGGTTCTCATTTGGCAAGTGGTTGGAGCATATTCTGAGCGACAGTGCGGCTAATACTGCCTTCACCTTGGGAGTTATTATGCGTGCGGTTACATATGTCATCATTACAAGGACGGTTTTGAGGACTTTGGCAGGTGTTTGCATGTCTCCCTGTCAGTCTGCGGACAGATTCTGTCAACGTGGCGGCATCGCAACCGTGTGAGACACAAAAATGTACATGGGGTGTGAGTTATCCAAGCTATGAACACTAGGTACTCATGTGATTAAGAGTCTCAGCTGCTATGATTTAATTACAAAATGGTCTGTAGTTGTCTTCCTAAAATGACTCCCCCCTCCTCCAAGAAAGGAAAAAAAACATGACCTCTGGCATTAAGGCACAAGCAAGTGTATTTAATGTTTGGGGCCAACCCTGCCTTTGTGTTGAAGCCAGTTATCAATGGAAGACAGCAGTAGGGGTCACTTCAGGCATCTGCTGCTCTCCTGCACCACTCATCTGCCCATCTGTGTACACTGCTGCCCTTCTGTCCACTCACACACAGAGAAATACATCTAAATACACCACCCACCTCCACGAACAATGTTGCGTGCAGTCACACGTTTGTTGTAGACGTGTAAGTCTGTAAGAGTGTTTTTTATTCTGCGTGTTTTTCAACCCAGAGAAGCACAGCCTTGTCCTGCTTTGGCTGGAGAAAGGTGTCAAGCTTTATTATAGGGGGAGCTGCAGTATGTGCAAAACATAACGGTGGGAAATAGAGGAAACCAGAGAAGGAGGGACCCCTCTAGAGGCAACAAAAAAAAATCAGTGAGGAGAGAAACAGTCACTGAAAAATAAATAATGAAGTTCTTGCTGGATTTTATCAGTAGCAGTTTAAAAGTCAGGCCTTGGCAGCATCCGAGCTCCTCTTTTCTGCTCCCCTTTCCCTGTTTAAGCTGTATCCATCCAGCAAATCAAAGCACAAGATCTAAGCCCTCACAATAAATTTTCTAATGCTTCTTGATTCCCGTTTAACAAATTTCTGCTCGCTTAGGGGTCCTCGCTGTCTGAAAGATCAACGTGATTTATGCCTTTCCTGTCGCTGGTGAGGACATTGCTGATAACCGACACGTTAAGTACGAGGAACATTTATGTCTCCGTGTGAGCCAAGATGTTTTCTCGAACCTTGGAGACGCTCCCGGGCTTTTCAGCTGGAGCAGCACCTAGTAGATCTTCACTTATACAACCCCAGAGTTCTCCAAAGAGGAGCCTCCACCACAGATGTGGGGTGTCAAGACTATTTGTGTTCTACATTCTCCAAATTTCTGATGAAAAGGACCCCTCTCTTTGCCAATTTTGGTTGCTTAGACTAATATATTAGGACCGAGTTTCAAATAAACACAACTCTCTCTGCCGCAGTATGGATGAGGGGGGACAATAAGGCAGTTGTGATGAAGAACTTTATAGGAACATTTAACTTAAGAGTGAGGGATTGAAGCGGGTAAACAAAGCATTCCTTTCCCTTTCATCACCATTTAACTGTTCCCTTAACATTCAGTCTCACCTCCAGGCCAGTGCCCACCAGAAGGGGGGAACTTGTCAAATAAATATAAATCAAAAAGTAAAGGTTTATTCCACCAGCTAACACTCAGTTGCTTCAAAATTTAGGCTGGATCAAGCGACGTTACACTATTTCTCAAGGATTTAGCTGCAAAGCCTTCATCTCTGCCACTGAAAAGAGTCTCACAGTGGCGCTCAGTGTCTCTGACAGTGCAGATGTAAGCAGCGGGGACAGCATGGCTCACAGCAGCGCCCCGCCGATGGTGTTCCAGACATATAGCCTGGAGGGCCATTTGGTTATACTCAGGGGAATGGTTGTTGTGTCAGTCATTTGTGGCGGCCGCTAAAGAGTGCACTTAGCATCCTCTGTTTCCCCCTAGCAAACATGTGGGGAGTGACATGATACTGTACAAGAGCCTGGACAACATATAACATTTCAAAGCAATTTCCTAATTGTTTCCAGGCCAAGGTCGATAGCTTATATGGAAGCAATCCCTTCTTTCAACCTTTTTTTTTTCTTTTCTGTTTTCATCCACAGATTGGGAAACATTAAAGTGTTAAGTAAACTTGACCCAGGCAGAGCTAATTCATTGGTTAAATAGCCGGGGTTCGTACATTCACTGCCATATCAGTGACAGTCGAGTCGGTGGATTTCCTTCTCCTTGGATGGTCACCATATGTTAATATGGGTTTTTGCGGTGCAATCCTGAGACATCCAGTCACTGAATAATTACATTTGTTGTCTATGATGAGAACGTGTTTACAGAGGGTGAGAATGGAACAGACCTGACCCGGAGGCAAAGGTATATGTGGTCCAGATGCACTTTACACATCTCACTGGGGAATAAAACTTTAGGCTTAGAAAGGCTTCAACATGATATAGTCTGAAACGGACTATTTTCTTACTTCAGCATGAGATATTTAGGTTGTGACTGCAATTTCAGCATATTTAATCGTTGAAAAACAGGATCATCTAATGGTTAAATGGGTAAGTAAGAGTCAGCAATCCCAGCAATGTAATTACTTCTTTCTATTCTGATAAAAAGACAACTTCCAGGGCTCTTCTTTGCTGATAAAGACATGCTCTGTGGTGTCCCTTACTGGATTTTTGTGCTTTCTAGGAAAAGCCATGCTCCAAAAAAACACATCAAATGAAGGAAATGAAGGCGTTAATCATCAGAAGGGCCAGACTGGTGGATTTTGTTTTGAATTTTATTTGTACAGTAATGGTGTGGAATATTATCCAGTAATATATGTATATAAATGATCTTATATATCATTGTAAAAGCTCTTTAGACTCTAACTGAATGCACCTCAAAACTCAGATCCTATATGCAATTATGAGGTAGACATTAATAATGGTATTTTCCACCCTCTGCAAAATATTGAATACACCTTAAATTACTCTTATCAATGTAAGAAATATATGATTATCATGAACCTCTGTACATCACAAATAATAAAATAATTATAGAATAGAAATTATACCGATTTGAGTGCATTTTGTATATTTACAAAGAAATGCCGTTTTCTCATTTCTTCATTCGTTGCACTTTGTAAAGTTTTTTTTCCGACTGTACAAATATTTACAGCTCCAAACAAAAAAGAAGAAGAAGAAAATGAACAGCAGTGCATTCAAAGCTAATGTGCATTTAAATATCGTCTCGTTTGCGAGTCTTTTTTTAAACGTTTTTTTTTTTTAATATTTTCGTCATCAGAGAAGACAAACTCTCGCTGACCACGTGTCCTTGGCGCAGTCAGTTGTGGAAGTGCATTTCGTAAAGATGCAGACTTTTGAGCAAAAAAAAAAAAGTTCGCCTCAGTTATGTGTGCTTTCTTTCTCTCTTTTTTTTTGTATACAACAGGGCCCCAGTTAGGCACAAATGTGATTTTGTGTCCTTTCTGTCCGCGCACATCGCCTCTCCCCAGCGCCTTTTCCAGCTGGTCTCCACCAAAAAGGCGCAAAAAAAAAAAATCTCTTGAAGGCATTACCACCACCATCTTATCTCCTCTTCTCAGACCAGTCTGTGTTTGGTAGATTAGACATTCACCCTCTTCATTTTTTTCTTTTTTTGAAAACAAGCACTTGCTCGGGCCTGTAATGACTCCAGCTGGACAGTAGCAATTACGGCCTGGATGCACATACCCAAAAGAGTCCGGCCTGGCTGGCAGGATCACACGGCAGAGCAGCAACAAAGCGCTGCTGACAGGCAAAGCTCACTGTCCTCTGGCCTCGGCACGAACAGGTGCGCAGTCGAACTCAATAGGTTCCCATCTCGCCTTCAGTCACATCACACACACACACACACACACACACACGCACCATGCGCTCTTTCCTTTGTGCCATGTGGACACGTCTCACTCTCGTGGGAAACAAAAAGCCTGTTGAATGAGTGAAAACTTGTTGCATGGATGCGAAATTAATGTGCTTAACACTTTAAGGCAGAGGATGTAAGTTAATGTGACTGTACTGAGACTGAATAAATAGAAGATGTCGCCTCATGTGTGCATCCCTTTTGAATAAAGACGAGGCGCGTCATGCGTAAAAGCATTTCAGACCCGTGAGGACTTTATATCTTCAGCCTGGGACCCATAAAGACTTATCTTTAAAATGTTCTTGTCTTTTATAGTTTATTTCTATAACAAGTAATGTCCGCTACCTGCACCCACACTGCTCCACCACCATGTCCTCGTACTGTTTGTACACCACGTTGTTACCCGAGTCTATGTATAGGATGCTGATGGGGCTGAGTTTGGTGGGGACGCAGCAGCTGGGCGGGGTGCTGTTGGGGTCCATGGAATTCATGAGTGTCTGTATGATGGCGTGGTTGGTCGGCTCTAGGTGCGACCTGAGGGGGAAGTCGCACACCCCCTCGCAGTGGTACGCCTCGTAATCCAGTGGCGCGATGATCCAGTCGTCCCAGCCGAGCTCTTTGAAGTTCACATGCAGCGCCTTTTTGCTGCACCTGGATTTGGATTTCTTCCCGTGCCTCTTCCCGTGCCGGTTGCTCAGCGCGGTCCTCCGCCGCCGTCGGGGCCCCTCTCCTTTGCCCCCCCTCGTGGGCAACACCCCCTCCTCCTCTGCCGCCTTCACCACCGCCGCCGCCTCCTCCTTCTCACCCACCGACCTCCGCGACTTGATCTTCTCCTTCATCTCGTTGAACAGGTTCTCCCTCTTCTTGGAGCGGGTGTAGGCCACCAGGATGGCCTTCTCCTGCTGGGACCGGCTGCTCCTGTCCAGCCCGAGCTGCCTCAGGTCAACCTCGGTGTCCGACTTGCCGAGAGTGACCCTGAGCTGGAAGCAGATCTGGTTCCCCTGCTGGTGGTGATGGTGATGATGGGGGTGGTGGTGACGGTGCGCTTTAAACAATTCCCACACGTCCAGAACCTCCCAGCCGGCTTTGGTGGAGTCCAGCGGGTCCAGAGACCTGGAGTCCAGCAGCCTGTCGGAGCGGCAGGGGTAGAGCTGGATGTCGTAGAGGCCCGTCGTCTGCAGGGAAGTCTGCACATCCCCGGGCGCCCTCCTGAATATCCTTAATTCCGCCCCGACCAGCTCCTCTTTTTCTGAAAGGGTTGAGACATCAAACAGATACTTTTGTCTTCGCAGAGGAGAGTGCAAAAGATCGTCTGCAAGGATAAAAGAAGAAAATAATTGCAGTCAGATTCACTTAGGGTGTACAGTGTTCAGAGGGGGGGAGGGAGGAGGAGGAGGAGGGGAGGGGGGGACTCACATTCTCCCACTGAGGCCTTCCCTCGCTTTCTTGTTTTTCAAATGTTCACCCTGAACCTGCCTGAAACAAACTACAGCTGACAAGTTTGGAGAAGATGAAAAAAAAAACACACCATTTACCAACTTCACTGTATTTAAACCCAACTTTTACCGCTGATAGTCTTCCTACTTGGAATTCTTTTTTCTAATTGTTTTTAAAACATCTTTTATAAGGATAAAAGCGAAATAAAGGTTCAGCTGCTGTTCAGACATTCTCTATAAAATACTAGTTCCTCAGGTTTAGTCATTTTATTTCCTGGAAATACGCTCCAATTTGATGTGATACTGTGATGCAAAGCAAACAAGCTTCATGTCTTTACGCATTAATCTAAATTTTTCCTCACTTTATACCAGATATATCCGCTAATCACACGTCAGAAGGGGACAAATTTCGTTTTTGTGACAACAACCCAACGCAATCTGACGAAAATTTAATTCCATGCTACTTTTCTTTCTTATCAAAGCCAGTCTGGTTTAATGGAAACAGCTTTGCTTTCATTTTACGTGCTGACAGTTAATTTCCCACCACTTTGGCAGAGGAGAGTTTTACTTTTCCCATAAGCAGCAGCTAGAACATCAAAAAAATGTGGTTCGTTTTCTTTTCTTTTAGAGAACTCTTACAGAGTTGTAAAGGAAAAAAGAAAAAAAACAAGGGGCCTAGTGATGTGAAGGGCCCTGGGTGCTGCCAGACACAACGGACCAAAGGCGACATACTGTACACTCAACTGAACAATACACAATTAATGCATTATTCCCTGCTGGAGACCCAGGAGGCCTGCAAACATTTCATCAGGAGGCTGGAATATAACACTGAGAGACAATGCATGAAAAGGCGTGAGCACATGTGAAAGATCTGCCTTTAACAAAATGTGGATGGAAGAAAAAAACAGGTTTGGGATCTGAGTCAAGTGAATTAGTTTGCAGATAAGATGGGGTTTTTTCAAAACTCCATTGCAGCAACTTGTTTTGTATCATTTCGGTTTTAAATCTGATTTTTTTTAATGAAAAAAGAAAAAAATCTGCCACTTTGGCTGAAATAATTCTCGTATTTTCGGCAGAATTTAAAGCTTTTGCCCTTTTTCTCAAAACAAGCACCAGCAGAAAAAAATTCAGGGAAAAATCCAGGGCAGATTTTAACAAGAAAATTATATTTAATTTATTTTAAATGCAAAAAAAGTTCATTTATGTTAGAATATCTTTTTTTTATATACGAGAAAAGCTCCATGTATTTAAAGTACGATTTTAAACTTTTACAAAAGGACTGCTTCATGATTTGCGGTCGTTTTTTGTCCAATAAAAGCACAAGTTGATTGTCACTATTTCTGTTCGACTCTTCTTTTAATTCAAGGGACGTGGCTGCATCTAAACACCCCTGAGCTGTAATTTGTAAAAGTTACTCCAAAGAGACATTTGAATCTGCTTGTCAGTGTCTCTCTGTGAACCCTGCCGAGTGAAACAGTAAAAGTAGATTGAAACCTTGTGCTCCTTTCAGTGACTTTGCACGTCTGGTTTGCATTAGTTCTTTTTTTTTAAGGCCTCAAACAAATCGAATACAAGTTCACCAAATAATTAACAGTTCTCAATTCCCATCTTCCTCATTAAAGCACTTCCCCTCTTATATTTCATCTCATCCTGCCAACGACAACAGTCCCCTTAAAGCGCGCCTGCATGGACCGACTGACCGACTGAACAGACTGCTGGAATTATTGAGTTATTTGTGTTGACAGTGAGGGGAAAAAGACGTACAAAGTTTTCTTAATTTCATTTTTATGTGAAAAGCCACTTTTTTTCCATTGTGCGTATACGATGCCTGGCGATGGAGAATTTGTGGCGACAGCGGTGGATTAAATTGCTTGTTTAAAAGCAGCATCCATGTGCACTTTTGTGTGACCTTGTTGGTTGTATCTGCACAAATGCAAAACATGTTTTCGTCATCTATGCCTCTGTTTGGAGAGAGAGAGAGAGAGAGAGAGAGAGAGAGACAGAGAGAGAGAGAGAGAGGGGCCGGGCTGCACCATCTGCGCTTTAATGAGTTACCCCAAGTGCCAAAAGTAATTTTCAGATTCGGGTTATTCTTTTTTCTGATCTTGCCTTTTCTGACCTCCAGGAAACTCCCCGCCTGGTTTTATAAGCACATTTCATTTACCTACAAACGTGTGAAAACAAAAGAAGCCGTAGATCTTCTGGCTGTGAAAATCTTGTCTGTGCGCGCAGGAATAATGCGTAAAAGACGCAAAAAGCTGCTACTTTACGCGTCAAAAGTCTCCCCGTGTTCAGGCTGTACTTCTCCTAATTTAAATAACGAAAAGTCCCAGCCGAGGTTCATTCTGCAGGTTAATGCAATGCAACCCTTTGGGGATGCTGGGAGGAATCCCAGAAGTAACCAGCGGCACTTGAGCTGAAAGAACGGGAAGAAAAATAATTTTCCGTAATTAAAGTGGCGGTCGCAAAGGGAGGTTCCGCAATAATAAAAAAAAGAAAAAGAAAAGAAAAGGAAGTGCTCTTTGATTTTTTTTTTCCTCCCTCTTCGTTTTTTTGGTGATGTGCCCATCGTGGCCGAGCTGGGTCATTATGGGAGAATAGACAGTGTTTGATATATTATGACATGAACACTCAATTAGATCACCGAGTTCAAATACTCCAGTCAGCCGTTCGATGCCAAGCAGCTCTCAGAGGGTCCAGCTCGGGGTCAGAGCCAGTGACACATCAAATCAAAATCACAGGAGAGAGTGAGGCGTTTTTCCTATCAAATCAGCTCACACTGTAAGAAATGGCCGCAAGGACGAGCCATTTAATTTTACATTCACCCCTTAACACAACCTTTTTTTTGTTATAAGACGAGTAACTGTGTGAAAATCTCCGCTTATTTTCTCGCAGTTAGTTTTTTTAAGAGAAATGTCTGGAATATTGAAAGATTTGTTCTTTTAAAAAAATATTCCATTGATAATAAAGGTTGATTTTCAATTAACCGTTTGGTAGATGGTGACACGCAGCAACCAGCAGACTCTGGACTGAGTAACTCATCAGGATGGACATTTTTTGCAGCGCGCACTCTGCGTCCGAGCGCCGAGGCTCGGAGTGTTTCAGACAGGAGGGAACTCAAACAAAGATAGCTTTTATTTCTCCCTCAAAGATTAACTCGGCTTATGTCCCCTTGTGTGTGTTGGATGTGTTTGTGTTTATCAGACTGTGTTTGTTCTCGCAGGCCGGTCAAATCACTTGGTTACACATATTAACTGACCCAAACACCTGCTTGTCACACCGACCCGCTCTGTCCCTGGCCCCCATCTTCCTTTGTCAGCACAAGTTGGCCAAACTGGGCACCATAATGGCAGCAGATTGAACGTTTTAACAAGTGCCGGGTTTGGAGGGACTTGACTCTGTTTGCATTATAAACGCTCACAATTATTCCAGGGTGTTTGGAGATGCCTGGGAAAAAAATCGAAAATGAAACAACCACCGAGCGTTTTAATTGAAAAAATAAAAGTTTCCTCTGTATTCACGTGGAGGTTGGGGGCAGAATAGTTTTTGCGGCAGCCTGCACTGACAGTGATTTACAGCCTTCATTTAGAGAGTGCCTCAATTAGTGTTTTACTGTCGTGTTACCCAGAGGTTAATTTAAGTGTAATATAACTTAATACTCGGAAAAAGTTACACGTTTCGACGACTGTGCAGCAAACAGATCCTAGAATGACATAATACTTTGCTCAAGAACAACAAATAAACATGCAGCTTTGGCATCTTTACTTCCAACACGTATTTTTAAGATTTTGTGCGCGTAAAAGTGCGTCTGGACACCCCTTTTGTTTACTTTAAAGCGTGCGTAAAAGTAGCCGCCGCGGGCTTCTTGTTCTGTTGTTTTTATTCGTAACTGCGCTATTTGGTCCTATTTCAGCAAGTTCTAAGAGGAGAATGTGAGGCCAGTCAGATGGGAAAAAAACTGTGCCACAGAATTATGCAAGGCTGAGCTGATGTAGGTGGCAGCGGATTGAAACCAACCTGTTCCTCTGTCCACAAAACTTGTTATGGTGTTGGCAGATTTAGAGGAGCGGAAAAAGCTCGCGTTTAGTCCGAGCTTCTCTGCAGCCGAGTATGTCCTGTATATAGAGAGCATGTATTCATGTGGAACAATAGCGTCCTTTAAGTCTTCTTTGTAATGTCCCACGACAGGCTGCGAAGACGCAAAGATGTCTTTTAGGAATTTGGATGACCTTTGTCCGTCCTGATGAGGGATCCTGACTCCCCTGTTCCTCCTCGGCGCAGAGGGAGAGATGATAGCAGCAGACTGGAAACACGGTATATTCCCAAGAAAAACAAGGAGGAGGCCCAGATATACCGTAACGACTCGAGATGCGTCCATGGCTGGAAGAGTCACCGGGAGATGTTGAGAAACTCTACGTTTGTTCCCCGCTCAGTGAAGCTGGATTCGAGGGGGGGACCGCCGGAGCCGGAGATGGTGTCTGCGCGTCAGGGTCGGAGAGCTGCTACTTTTACGCTCTCCGGTCGCACCAGAAGAAGTGCGTTTTTCGCTCTGGACAAGAGCGGAGACTGTTGGGCCGAGAGAAACACGCCCACATGGTGGCTCAGTGCAGGGCTTCCCAAACAATTTCATGTCACAGACCTCCAAACAGACGCGCACCACAGCCAACGGACAGCCAGAGGATACAGAGACAGAAATCAGTGTGGGAAAGTTTGGGTTGTTTTTGGATTCGCATCAAATAGCTGGAGTGTTTCCCTATGCGGATTATATTTGACTGTATTTCGAATGATAAAACCTTTGTCAAATTCTGCTTTGAAAAAAAATACTGTTAGATTAAACAATTTAATCTATTTTCTCCTCTTTCGGTAACAAAAACCTAAATTACCGCTTTAAACTTTAAACACACATAAGATCGGCAAAGTGATGTTACTGGCATGTTTATGGTGTTACCGACAGTAGGTAAAAGGACACATAGACTCCAGAAACACAACAACAGGGTGATAGTTCTGCTCATCACTAAATATTTGACGGCCAGAAAGCTTCCGGGACAATCACGGCAGATTAGATTAGATTTTACGCGCAGATATTTGGCTGAAGACACGCAAAAGACCATAAAGTTTGAATATTTTGAAGGAAATTTTCAAATCTTCCCAAATCAAGATGATGATTATTGACAGACATCAGTAAACTGACATGAATGAGTGCAAAATACAGTTAAACAAAATAAGAATCCAGGTCAAATAGAGTAGGAAAATATATATAAATTAAACATTTATCAACAAGGTGACAGAAGCAGCTCTTCAGAAGGAGAAACGCCAGTGAACAAACGTCTCTTGGGTTCTTGGGATTTTAATCTAATTTAGAAATGTGAACACAATAAACCCAAAACAAGAATGTGGAGTCATTCAAATGTATCAGTGGCCTAGTGAACGACTCGAGTGACCTCTAGTGGCCTTTATCATCTATTACAAGAGAAATAACTTCATTCATCCCCTTGGTTAAATTTGGTATCCGGCAGCTCAGACATGTTAAGGTTTTAAAAAAGAAGGCAACTAATGTGCAAAGTAGCACACAAATCGTGCTGGTTGAAGAAATAAGGTGCTGATATTTACAATAAAAAAGAGAATTAAAAAGTCTAAATACAGTATCAAAATAGAAATAAGTATATAGTGCAGCTATGTGTTCCTGGTGCACTTCCTGATCTGCATGTTCAGGTTTTGAGACATTAAAGCTCTCATAGTTTCACAAGCGTCCATCCAGCTGCACCCAGACATGATAAACTACATCTATACTGTGTGTTTACTGACCCTTACTGCCAGTTTGAGGGAAACATCCCTGATGGAGTCGAGAGGAGGACACAGTTCTTCCCTCTGCCAGGTTCCTCTCCATCACCAGGTCAAAAAAAGGAGCCTGTGAACAGTGAACAAGCAGCTCATGTTGCGATTAAATATCATGCGTTTGTGTACTGCACGTGTCTGCTGAGTTTGCAGACACACACAGAGGGGTGGGTGGTTTCTAGTCACACTTGTGAACCACAGCAGGGGGGAAAGAATGATGCAGATTCAACCATGGCAGAGGGATGGTTTAGTAAATGTGCTGACACAGTCGTCACTTAGTCTCTGTGCTCCTTCAGCCTCCATGAAATGTGTTAATAATATTTGCTACGTGCAAATCACAGTCTGTTGACTTCATAACAATATGGTGGAATCATGTATTTAAGGTAATGATGCTCTCAACCATTAGTCTCCTACAAAAGATTCACCCTGGTTGTTGGTTTCACTCTGTTTTGCTGATCATGAGTCAAAATAAACAAGCAAAGGCAGCCACAAACATGTAGAAACTGGGCTTTAGACTTGTTTCATGAGGAAGGAACAACATGTTTGTTAGACCTCAAGGATATAAACAAGGGTTTTGTTAACAAGGAAACTCCACAGGTCACTGTTAATGTTGCATTTCAAGATTAATCAACCCCACAGTCAAAAGCTGAGTGTGAAATGTAATTTAGTTTCATTGATGTCCATTAATGATGGAACAACGTCACATATCAGAGCAGTTGATATTGTGGGCTTTGAGTAGGCCTGTGCTTTTGCCAGCATGAACACACCACCTGCTCAGAGCTGATGCACATTTAGAAGCTTAAAGCCTTTATGTGTTCTGAATTGGAAACTCAGGACTAAAGGAGTCCACGGTGCAGTCACAGCTGCTCATAAAGTTTACTGCTGTCAGCTCAAGTCATACATTTAAAAAAAAAAAAAGGTAAATATGCAAATATCTGAAATGTAAGAGCAATGACAAGAAAACCTATTTTTATTGCAAAAATGTGAAAAAATGTGAGTGTGTAAAGAAACCAGCGCACCATTCTGCCACAGTGTTGATGAAAGAGCTGATGTGAGGCAGTAACTTCTGCCTCTATCATGGTAACATGTATCAGCTTTACTTCAGGTGAATGTCTTTATATCCTGAAATTATTTTGCTGTCATTTGTCCCTACATAAAATGCATTCACTTCAGATCCCTGGAATGAACTGATCTGAACTGAATGCATTAAGACTTAAATGTGGAGGTGGTGTCTGCGCGTCACAGTTGGAGAGCTGCTACTTTTACGCGCTCCGGTCGCATCAGAAGAAGCGCGTAAAATCGCTCTGGGCTCTTCACCAGAGCAGTGAGAGAAACACATGGTGGCTCCAGTGTCTCCCAAACAATTTCATGTCACAAACCTCTAAACTGACGCGCACCTGAGACAACGGACAGCCAGAGGATACAGAGACAGAAAATTTCTTGTTGCTATCAGTCTAAAAGCATCCAAATACAGTCACATCAGATTTTATGCACAGAATGCAGATGTTCCCAGGCCGGGAAGTTTCTATAAAACGTCATTCAACTTACACTGAAACAGGGCAAAATAAAATAAAGTAAGAGTCAAGGAGAAGTGCTGTCTGAATCTGAGAAATGACAGGCAGGGGTGCTTCCAGAAATATTTCCTAGTTTGGGCCAGGTGGGGTCACTAAAGCTTTCATTTAAGATCAGATTAAAAATAATAACACATCTTTTGTGTAACATTTCTCATTTCCATCTGTACTTTGCATTGAGTTACCATGGTATTATTTTTCAAAGCATCATCACAGTAACTTCAGTGTCTGATTTTTTTGTACAGAAGGTCACTATATGACCTGACCTATCTGCGCACACACACACACACACACACACACACACACACACACACACACACACACACAAACACACACACACACAACTCACTACAGTACAGTAGCTGTGTGGATCTCAGTAAAATGTCAATGTAAAACTGTCCTCAGACATGATCTGATCTGATCAAACAGTGACAGACTGACGGCAGAAACTGGAGAAACAACAGTTACAATGTTATGCAATTCACTACAACTCCTGAAACTTTGCCCAGAAAATGACAATTGTTTAATCAGTAACTCGCTGACACAGTTGGACATTCAACAATGTATTTTTCTGACTGGGACGGTGTTTGGATTACAGCTACTGCCTCTACCTCGTTCAACAAATAGTGTTATGATTCAGACATTCTCTCTCTGTCCAGGTTGAATCAGGGAAGCTGTGATTTCTACCTTTTGGGCAAAGGCAGAGGCTGAGACTTCTGTCCAAGACCTTGCAGTTACAAGGCCGTCTGTCTGTTTAAATCGAATGTCTTAACTCGTTCTAAAGGAGATCTGGGCTGTGGTTCGTCCACATTTTCATGCTCAGATCTACTGACCACATCCTACAAACTATCTGGCTCTGGTGGATTTGCTCACATAATTTTTTTCCCTTTCCAAATAGTGAGAAAGACAGCGATGTCAAACTCTAAGATCACTGAAATGGAACTGATAGCATCAGATGACATCGACATTTGGAACAATTCTTTGTACGAAAACTAAAACTCTGACATCTTCAGCTCAACAGGCCAGAAAACTTTACTTTTAATTCTTCACACCCTAGCTGCTGTATATTTTTGTGATTAAGCAGTTTTAACTACGTGACTGTATCTTAAATGATTACTGGTTTTGGTATTTAAGTGCTGTGTGAGTATCTGGATGTCAGAGAACAACTGAATCAAGTGAATGATCAGGGTCAGGGCGGTTATGTTGCTACAGGCTTGGGCTCTTTATGATCTAATCTAGACCCAAAGCCCTCCAAGTGCGAGTCCTCCACCCTGACATATTGTGTCTCCCCGTCCTCTCAGATCCGTCTACTGGCTGGGCAACGACACTCTGAGGGTCTCTGCTGCCTCTTTGCAGAGAACCGCTGACGACTTTGCCAGGAGCTGAAAGCCAAAGACGGAGTGGAGTCGAAGTCAGTGGTGGTGCTTCAGGGGGGAGGACAGACTCAGAGGTACTGAACCAACACAGACGTCCTCTGTAGGCAGGTTTGCAGTCAGTAGCTTTGCATTTATTTATTCCTCCATGGTTCCAGCAGCAGTGAGCAGGGTGGCATTTGGTGAAAGTGCACAAAAACCTGGTCGAGGTCTGAGCTTCATTAGCATTCATAGTCTCAGATATGTAGATCCTAACGCCACACCGCATAGAATAAATCCTTCTGTGTGTCAAAAATGTATGGTTTTGTTTAGATGCTGAGTTCTGCTTTCACATTTCTTGGCCTACCTGACCGGATCAAAGAAACATCTTAAGTTTCTCATATAATAATCTGACCAATCCTGTAACTGACTGTTTTTTTGTGCAGGAGTCTTTGTTCCACTGGGCTTTTGGAGTGACTGAGCCTGATTGCTACAGAACCATCGATGTGGACTCTGGGAAATCCATTCATTTTGTTCCCAAACTGCCTGGAAACGACGCTACATGGACGGGAGACTGAGATGTTGTGCATGTGTCCAACAGTGAGCAGCAGCTTGAAGACAGGGCTGACAATGATGTTTCCCTCCTTTTGCGTTTGTTCCATCTCAAATCATAAGGGGCCTTCTGCTCGACAATCTTCAGCAGGTTTTTTTGCAGATTGAAATTTCAGGCTTTGCTTGAGCACCAATATCTCAAGATCTACTAAAGACAAAAGCCTGACATTTTCACTGTTACTCCTCATCATGGCATTGATTCAGAATCTCCAGTTTTGGAAACAGTCTTTGATTATGGGTGAGTTAAAACGTGGGTAATAAAATGAAGCTACCCCTTGTTTGAGCTCATACTAACAAAAAATAAATAAGATAATGCAGAAGTCGTCACATGTCACAGTAATACCTGTTATACTAACTGAATGTATTTCCTAATTTATAGAAATGCTTGAAGGTAGATGTTGAGTCACAGAGTCAAGACATTAAAGAACATTAGTGCCTCATACACTGCAAAAAATGACTTTTCAAAACAGTTTCAACTGTAATTCTTTTATGTTATTTGACAGATTTCCCCAGCTTTGTTAAATTACTGATTGCAATTAATAAAATCACAGGAAAAGTATTATTTTACTTGTTAACATGAAAGAAGGCGAAGACTGTCCACATCAAAAAAATTCTACAAATAATAAGTTTGACCTTCACTTTTTTTTTTTGCTGTATCTAAATCAGCAACACTTTATACATATTTGCTGTTCTTTGAAAGAAACAATCTGTACATTAAGGACTGAAAAATGGCAAATCCGTAGCTGATCACTGACATTTTTAAAGCAATGTTTACCTGATGATGACACACATAACAGCTCCATTAAAACCCACCTCAATACTGAATCATTTTAGTCTCAGCGGCTTTTCCAGGGCCTAAAAATCAAGCTTCAGTTTAGATTTTAGATGTTTAAAATGAGGCTTTTCTGCTTTTAAGAGACGATACAGTGAATGTTATGGGGATTTCAGTTGCTTTAATAGTATCAGTGCTGAAATATCACCACCTTGTCTGTGTTCGTGGATCTGTTCTGTGGCATTTAGGCTGCTGGGAGAAGGGTAATAAAGCCTCTTGAGTTTTGTCATTGAGTGCTGGAGAGGTCATGGAGGTGTAGTGCTGCTACAAGACTGACCTTTATTCTGAAGCCTGGAAGAAGGAGAAAACTGGTGCTTCTGCTGTTCTACTGTGAATCTGACTCTTCTAATTATTCTGTCTGCAGGCTGCTGATGTCCTGTCCAACCTGAAACCAGCAGTTCTGCTAACACTGGTACGCATCTCTCACTCCTGCCTGGATACATTTGGTGGTATAGAAGATTAAATGACAGATCACAGGACCAGTTCCTGAAGTGATGCTGTAGAGACATTTAACAAAAACAGCTTCCCACTAATTACTCTACTGAACCTTGCTTGTTAGCTGCTAAAGACTTGTCAAAGTAAAAGCACTAAATCTTTTCAGTTCATTGCACAAAATATCCAATGTGGAAAAGTGTCCCCCTTTTAAAACGTTACCACACTGACAGGCTACTAAGAATGCAATATGACAATAAATGTAAACTCTGACTACAAATTCTAGATAGAATAATCAAATTAAATACTGTATTAAAGTTTTAATGCACTAGCTGCTAATGTGATCACTTGTTTCTGTGTCGTTCTGACAGAATACAGACAGTGGGAGCATCGGCCGTGAAGCCTCCTTTGAAGGAATCAGTTGGTTTGTTTGTTTGGCATCAATTTGAAATAACACATTAATATTTGTGTGTGGCGGGAACAGACTCTTAAGTGTACTGATTAGTAGCGATGTGTGTGATTCCATATATAATCAACCAAATCTAAAATAAGCACCTGTTGTCCTCAGAGATGTCAGAAACTTCTATTTCTCATGATTTGAAACACAAAACACACTATTGTGATGAACCTCCCCGCTTTTTAATTTGCGTTACTTTTTCCAGCGTTTTTGAGCTCTCATAGTTTAATAAGTGCAGGAAACAGACTTCACATCAAACACATCTGAGCTCTGTTAAAACTGCAGTCAAGTCTATTTTTGCATCCATTTCAGTCCAACACAACAGCTCTGCCATAAATTATGCTTTTCAAGACGTCTATATTTTCAGTTTTTGTTGTCAGAAGGAATAACACTTCTACTATATGTTTATTATTATTGAGGTTAGGTATCCAGTAAACTGTCTGTGAAGATTCTCGGTCATCCTTGTAGTTTCACTTGTAGCATCTGGACTTGCTTGAGTTTCTCCGAGACGTTTCACTTCTCATCCAAGAGGCTTTATCAGTTCTGATGCTTCAGCCTCTTGGACGAGAGGTGAAACGTCTTGGAGAAACTCAAGCAAGTCCAGATGCTACGATTGAAACTACGAGGATATCCAGTAAACTATGTCCACCCACCATGACCTCAATAATAAACACAAAGTAGATTTATCCCCTTTTTGACAACACAAAGCAACAAACACCGACAGGGTCTATAAAAGCAGAGTTGATGGCAAAGCTTCTCTATTGGTGTGCATTAGATTTTACAGGAGAACCTAATGAAGTGAGTTTATAATGTTGCTCTTCCTCGTTACTCTTTTCATTTAGCGTCCAAGTGAACGCCACTCTTTTACACCCAGTCACTGTGGGATGGTGAGTAATTCAAATATGTGCCATAATATTACTGAGAGACTGCAATTAACCAAAGGTTTCTTGAGATTCTCACAAACCTTGTCAGGTCCAATCTGCATGGATGTGATGGACTTCATTCCTGCCTGGTTGTCTTGGTGTTAGAGTTTGCACCCTCCAGATGACCTGACATTTTCTGAAGTAAGGAGGAATGCTGTTCAGGCAAACCTCCTGGGGAGTGAGGCTGAAATGAGCCCTCTGTCTTTCATGCCTCTCTGTTAACTTTCACTAATGTTATCACTGGTTACCACTGCTTTGAGTTGTTCATCTGGTCTCTCCACTATGCACTACACACGTTTAATCTTTTAAAATAATGTTGAAGCATTTTCATCACCTCTGCAACAGTAGATAGCTTCCACTGGAAACTATTTTGGATGTCCTGATCCAATCTCAAAGGTCAGGATTGACCCAGGATTAGCAAGTTTTTATAATGCATTACACAGATTTACTTGTCAAGCACATACATTGGATTGCTTTCAAAACCTTACACTCAAAAGAAATGCACTGTGCAACTTTATTTGCTAGGAGAATGGTATTAGTTTCAGCCTCTGTATTGGCAGGTACCTAACATTAAATGACTCGGATTAGAGCAGGGACAAAAAAAACCTTGATCAGGACGTTCATTTCCATGCATGATTGACAGCCACCTGCTTGACATTTGGCATATTAGCAAAATAAAGCTCAAGCATGTCTGTTTCGGTCATTGCAACACAGAGCTGGTATCTCACCTCATGCTGCTGTCTGTGTTTGCAGTCGCCTCATTAAGACTGATATGAAGCTTGAAATCCTGCTATACATCAACAGGAATCCCAGTGAAGCCCAATGAAAATGGTCAGATCCCTCTCAGGCCACCTGTAAGGACACTCCGCTGGTACATTTATAAAACAATAAAAGAAAGAATCGGAAAGAAAGTTCAGAGCACGAAATAAAACACTCAAAGTATCAAAGAGCTTGTCAGAGTTTAAAAATTGTGCAAAGGATCCAGGAGTCAGGACATACCAATCAGTTACATAACATAGGTGCTGCAAAACAAGAAATGTTATCACAGATAGTTCTACTCCCACTTTTACACTCTTCATGCCCACTTTGTTTGAATAAACCCTGCAGAATATGCTTGTGTTCAAAGTGCAGATAATGTGGTAAGCATCAGGTAATACAGCAGCGAGGCAGAAAAAACATTAGATTCATAATTTGAATATAAATATTCCTTAAGACCTGAGAGCAGCAGAGAATGAATGTTGATAGTTTTAAAAGCAAGCTCAAGATCTGCCTTTTAAATCAGGCTTTTTATCAATTTTGACCTATCTGTGTATTTATTTTCACATTTTAACCTGTCTTACCTCACTTTTCTGAAGAGGTGCTGGCTCTTTCTGTCTTGTAAAGCACTCTATGTTATGTTCTGTATGTTCTATTTGTCATCTGCTCTGGAGGGGGTGGAGCGAATTAATGAGCCTGGACTGATGAACCTCCTGATGGGCAGGAGCGGATGGTCCTCACAGTCCTGACCTCAACCAGAGCTGCTTCATCAGCAGCCAAGTGCTGTCCTGCTTCCGTGGCTTTGGAGGGGTCAGTGTGCTTAGACACTTTTATTTCCTCTGTCTGTTGGACTCACCAGAGGGGTCAGAGCAATGAATAAATTAGATTTCACAATTATTACACACTTGTCTAATTGCAACTTTCATCATTTTGCATAAACTTTAGAATAATTTCCATTCACCTGCATAAAAACAGCTAAATGGATGCTAACACCAATGTCATATTCCACTAATCTCAAACTAAGAACTAAAAAAACAACAGAGGAAAAACAATAAAATCACTCATTATTAATTATTTATACGGCAATTAATCATCAGCCCTAGAATTTAATGCTACAAGGTCTACCAGTACTGAAATGTACTCACCAGACAGGTTACAGAGCAACACTAACTTGGTTCTTGATCCACCAGATGACAGCACTGACATTCTTTAACGATTTGCAGCTGTAAAGGTAAAAAGCTATAAAGATGGAACAATGTCACCTTGGACATGAACGTTTCAGATAAACACTTCATTGTATCACAGTATAAAAACCAAGGCCTTGCAGTTCTTTGAGTTATTTCCATTTGGTATGCTTTTCTGTGTACTCAATGAGTGAGTCTCACTGCAGGATCTACAGAATGTCAGAGAGCATCGTAAACATTCGGAGGTGTTTTCAGGCATGGGAAGACATTCATTTTCATAAATTCTAAAGGAAATTTATAATTTAGCAAAGGTCATTTTACAGTTGTTCATAAAAACCTTGCGTTGGATCACACACAGGCTTTAACTAGTTTTTGTAAAAGTCATAGAAATTTCCATCAGAGCCATGATAGCAAATAGGAAATCTTAAATCACTCAGTTACTGATGAGCCTTATACAGTAACTTTGCAAGACCAAAGAGACATATAACAGTTTGAATAATGATACTTCATTTTCCACTTTGAAAGAAGATGGACTTTTCTGTAAGTTGTGTCATCAGTTAACTCATGTGTTTTCCTCAGTTGGACCACCCTTACTATAATTATAAAATTCCAAATCTCTCTGTACAGGCTGTACATTCACACTTCATCTAATGTTCTCTAAGGAAACCCAGATTTGTCAGTGACTGATCCAGCTCATATTCAACATTTGAATTCTTATGTCTGTTTACATTCTTTGTAATGTCTGAATTTGTGTGTCCTGCTTTTGACTGTACCGTGTTTCACTGACCACTGTCTGCAGGATCATGTTGAGGAGAGCACTGCAGTGACGGCGGATGGTGTTGAGCTGCTGACCTGCATTCCCCGAACAGTAGAGGAGATTAAAGCTCTCATGGTTAAATCTGCGGAATCTTAAATTTTAGTGGCAAAATATGCTGATATTAGAAAATCATCTTGACACAGATGTAATAATGGCTTGGAAAAGAGCCTGGAGAAAAATTTCAAGGTTCATATGTTATAACTTGTCTTGACTGACCACCTATCCCATATGGTGATATAAGCCTTGAAAGTTTACCCAAAATGCAATGAAAGACAACACATCCAAGTCACTAGTGCTTGTTTCAACTATTCTGTCCTAGACATTAAATTGGTGCGGTGTTGCTATAGAAACTATGACACATCCAATGACAGTCATACTCAGTTGGTTATAGAAAGTCAAGCTGAATAAAAACTGAATTTTAAAATGTGCGGTTCATCCCTAAAAATGTCTTGTCAAGCTCCTGAACTTCCAAAGTTATGAGGCTCAAAAATGCTGGAAAAAGTAACACAAATTTTAAAAAAGAAATCTGTATGTACATCACGGGCCGAAAAGATTGAAACGTCAACATGTGGAAGAGTCTCTAGCTGATATCTGTAACTGCTATTCCTGGCCACAGAGGCTATACAGATATCCTTTCTGAAGCCATTTCAATGCAAGTGATGGAGGGCAAACTGAATTTGTAGTTTTGAGACCATCATGTGTACAGTTGCAGCTTTAAGGTGGAAATGTTCAGCGGTATTGACTGCTTATTTTGCTCATGAGATCTCTAAGCACATATCGAAACAAAAACAAACAACAAAAAAACACCATATGGAAATTTTTATAACATTGCAAATATATATATATGTATATACACACATGTATGTATGTATTTTGCAGTCTTTAAAGTGCCCTGTGATAAGCTGGCAACCTGTCCAGGGTGTCCCCTGTCTTTACCCAAGTCTGCTGGGATAGGCCCCAGCACCCCTGCGACCCTACAGAGGATTAAGTGGTGTATAGATGATGGATGGATGGATGGATGGAGTCTTTAAAGTGACCAAGCACTTTGCTGCATATATGCATGTTAGAATTGATTTTAAACCAAGCTGAAGAAAATGGGAACTTTTGAGATGTCATTGCTAAAACATGTCTTGTCCCTCCACTTTGTTGGTTTTCTGCAATACTATTTAAATATTGACAGTTTCAGTCAGTCTGTTAGAGTAAAATAGTCATGTGAAAATCCAACTAGCATTCCCATATTTGTCCCTAGAAGTGCTGAATTAACACACCTTGTCAGTTAACTCTCCTTTATATCAGCTGAAATAAATAAACCTACAATGCTTTGGGATACAATATGTTTATTTGACTATGCTACATACTGCATATTCTTACATTTATTATCACTAAAATAAGTAAAAATGAAGCAATATAATGATTTTGTTTCAAGGAAACAAACATACCAATACAGATTTGTTAGTTTCAAGTTTTTTTTACAATAGTAAACTGTACTCAAGTGGTTCAGAGGAAATAAAAGAAAAGAAAAATCCACATTATATTTTGTCAGAAGAGCTAAGATGATGACTTTGCACATTCTGCAACATCCAACTTCCTGCCCCTGCCGCACATCCTCGCCAGATTCTGTGAGAAGCAGAGAGCAGAGTTAGTGTTTCAGAAACTCACTGTCCTGGAAGAAGTTCCACCAAGTAAATCTTACATTAGCAGCTCTGATGATGCTGTTTGGAGACTGTAGGGCTGCCAGGTCTGTTAGGATCTTCTGAAGATCACTGTTGGATGGTTGTTCTGAAACAGATATGTGAATTACCGGCCTTTGTCACATGGTGATCAGCAAAATT